>CM070552.1:9926895-10438222 GCA_036346405.1 Phyllostachys edulis
GACCTCTTGTCATCTGCAGTGCTAAATGGGCGTGACAAAGGTACAATTCGGACCGTTCGACGCGTCTCCGTCTGTTTGGGCCGTCCGATTGGAATCGAGCGGTTCAACGTCCTCCTCAGATCGGGCTCTCACACGCCATGGGATATAGCATGACACATCACTCATCGCACGCCGTGATAAATAGCATGACAAAGGAGAAGTGCGTTGGACGTCCGAACGTCTTAAATGCAGTTTGGACCGTCCGATTCAATCGGACGGTCAGCTTCCGTCCTCGAATCGAGCTCGTCACGCCATGGGATATGGCGTGACACATGGCATACGTATAAGCTCCACATTGGCGCGGCGTGCAGGCCGAGGTTTGCGTGGCATGTTTTTTCATCCGCCGAGTGGCGTGTGAGTTCATTGCCGCCCGGTATGGTGGCATGGCCAAAGAATTCGATTGGAAATAAAGTTAGCGAGGGTTAACTTTAAAATATTAATAAAGAAGGATTAAATAAAAAAATTGAGGAGGAAGAAGATAGGAACTCTATGGTAGAATAGCCTTGTTTTTACATTGTCCAAGGTAGTATAATTCCTCAAAGGAATAAGTCCATTTTACCCCATAAACTTTGTAAAAGTCCATAATACTCTCAACTATAAAACCAAGTATTTACCTCCCTGAACTTATTTAAAGCGGATCAATTTATACCTAAAGGCGGTTTTTGGAGGCGTTTGATAATGTAGATCCTACTTAAGGTGGTTTTTGCAATATTGGCAGCCATATCATCGGGTTTTGCTAATGATGACCCAACTTTGCATTCGTCGACAAAAATGATGACATGGCGCCAACATGGCAAAAATCACCTTGAGTTGTATCGAGTTAGCAAAACATCCTCCAAAACCGTCTCAAGAATAATAAATTGACTTGGTCTTTAAGTTTGAGGGTTAAGAATCGGTTTTTTAGTTTAGGGGTTAAATAAACTAGTTTAGGGTGTAAAATGGACTTACTCCAATCATAAATGATTGTATTTGCTTGAGGTTTTCTAGAGCGGTAGGCGGGATGTGCAATAACAATACATCTTTTCTAGAATAAGCCTTATTTCAAGTCAATTTGCAATAATAATTGTGTAAGAATTACACGATGTGTATTTCCTTTGAAATGTATGATCTGAGATGAACATGACATTAGATATTTTCGATGGATCGGTAGGAAACTAAGCCTACCTTGTGTTTGAGTCAAACTTATAAATACTGGATTCGACATTAGGTCGGCATGTACCATTCTACAGCTACCTAAAGCAGATGCAGAATAGCCATGTGTTTTATATCGGTCTCGTCACCGGTCAATACCAGCCATACCGGCTCGATACCGGTCATAACAACTTTGATACCGGACAATGCTAGCCATATTGGTGGAATAAAAAATACGGTCATTCGAACTCATTGAAGTATATGTTATATTTGATCTTACTACTATGTATTTAGAGTAAAATTACAAGTGAAATTTAGTGTACATACAATTAAACATATATATACTTATAAATATATATTATTATATTAAACTCTGAAGAGCGATACCGGTATGGGCGATCTTAGGAATATACTATTCTAAGAGCCAAAATGGTATGTCTACGAATGGTATCGAAACAAGTATGATTTGAGTTGACATGTCTTTGTGTTTTACTTTTGTTGCTCTCTTTGTTTCCCTGTTGTACAATTTTGTCCAAACAATTGTGCATGACTCTTCAAAGTGCTTGAGACCTAATAAATGTATGTAATCTTATATCAACTAGAGGCACATGTGCTCGCGAAGAAATCGCAAACGAATGAGCATGTTGTGTGTATGGATGGTCCCTCGATGAGGCAAGTGTAAGTATGTGTAGGTGCAGTGGGGAGTGTATGCGCTACTTGAATAACATGTTTGTAGCATCTGTTTTTCGTTCTTGTCAAAATTTCAAAAGTTCAATTTCAAACTTCTCACAATTTCAAATCCTTCAAATCTTAGCTCAAAAATAAAAAATTAGGTTTGTTTTTTCTGGGCTTAGCCATCTCCTGCCTTCCTCCTAGCTTGGCCCAAGCGGCACCATGCCCAAAGACACATGCTAGACACTGCCCCACGCAGCACTGCCTTGCCTCGCTGGGGCATGGCGTCCTCACAGAAATGCGTCCACAGCATTGCTCCGCCTCCTGCCTCAGCTCCTCACGCGCATCCTCCCTCGGCTATAAAATCCAGCACCTCCTTGCTCTTGCCTCTCCTGCCATCCCCATCTCCTCTCCCCTTCTTCCAGAGCACCAAGAGCAACGAAGTGGAGCTCTCTTCCTCCCGTCTTGCGCCCGTAGCAGCCAGCTCGGTGAGTCTTCTGTCGTGCCACCACCATCAAGTGCATCCCCACTGGGCCCTCTACTCTCACCTCCTCTCTCCTTTTCCACCGTCGGCGATTGCCCACCGCAGTAGCTCTTCCTCCTCCTCCACGGCGCCACCAGACCACCCGCAGTGGCTCCCAAGCTCCCTCAATCCCCTCTAGCCTCCCCACCCACAGCGCATCTCGTGCTTCCCATCCTCCCCCCCGTGCCACCAGGTGCTTGTGCCTCTTGAGGTACGTCGCTACCGCCCGACTTCACCGCCGACTTGCGCTCAGTGAAACTCCTCCTCTGGCCGACCTGTCAAGGTGCCCCGTGACCAAAGCTCCCCGAGGTTAATCGAGCTTTAGTTCAAAGGCCACAGTTTTGCCTTCCCCTCGCCTCAGGTCGGCCTTCTCCGCCGCCATCCTCCACCCTTAGTCCACCTCGCCATCCTCTTCATCCCGGTGAGATCCCCTCTCCATGTGCTTGCTCGTGCCCCCTTTTTCTCTTCGTGGCGCCCACCGCTTGCCTCCCACTGCTTTGTTGCTCCAATCGCGCCTTGCCCGCTCTGGGGTGTCCCCATGGCCCTTGTCCTTAGTGACCCATTCGGCCTGCCTAGTGCCACAAGGCCTCCCTTTGGCGAGCGAGCAGGAGCCAGTCGCCTGCCTGTGGCCTCTCACCTTTCTGTTAAATGCACGAAGCTTGGACAACCCTATAGCATGTCATTATATCATTGCATCCTTGTCTTAGGGCTAACAAATGATTGCTTGGGTTAAGCCGCCGATTAAAAATCTTTGCTCTGTGAATGACGTGTGGACCTAGTAGTTAAAGCACCAAAATCCTGTCTCAAGGGTTGAGCATTGATTCTTTGTCACGTTTAGAGCATATTTAATTACCGGGTTAACAAGCTTATTTCTCTGTTGGGTGGGCCTCTGTGGGATCAAGGATAGCAGAGCTAGAGGGGGTGAATAGGAGGTTTTAAACTTTTGACTAATTAACAATTTAAGCCAATTTAAGAACTAAGTCTAAACTAGATACAATTCTTGTTAAGCAATTCAACACAATATAAATGCTAGAGCTATGTAGCGGAAAGTAAAGACTAGAAATAACCACAATAAAGACAATGATGTTTTCTCGTGGTATCGAAGACTTCTTGGTCTTCACTAGTCCACGTTAGAGAAGCTTGAGCGAATCAAGCCGGCTTCACGAATTAAGCCTTCCCTCGATCACTAGTGGTTGTTCTTCCTCACGCTCCGAGATGGCGAACACCAAGCTACTCACAATCTTGGCATAGGGCCTCTTCACAATCTTCTTGGAGAGATCACTAGTGTAACCTCAGCCAAGCCATCTAGGTGTTTGGCAAAACACAAGAGTAATAGACCGATGATCTTTGTGGCGGCACTCAAGTGCAATGGATCAATCTAGTATGAATGCACTTGAAATGGCTCAACTACCTCACAATGAATGCACAAGTGTATTTGAGGAGTTGAATGAATGCTCAAGGCTCTAAGGATGTTAAATGAGGTCTTCCTTGCTGTCCTTGAGTAGGTGAAGGGTATTTATACCCCACAAACAAAATATGACCATTGGGAGAAATCCCCAACTTCTAGCTAATTACAGTACTATATCGCCATGTCTTGGCGGTACTACCGCTCTTCACCAATCGCTCATGAATGGCTATAACAGAGGCATTAACTCCCTTTGACATAACCGTTTAAACCATGGCACCAGTATACCGCCAACCAACATCTTGCATACTACTGGCGCCGGTTATACCGCTCAACAAGGCGACTACTGGTTTCTCAAAGAATCCAAAAGGATGCTCTCGGAAAAAAACATACCGCTCAACATTTCGGTATTATTAGGGGTGCGATAGTACCGCTTGAACAACGCCGGTACTACCGTTCATAGGGTTTTGCAAATCAAGCGAAAAGGTGTCTCTCTAGAATTTATGTACCGCCAACTAAAATCGGAACAACCGGTTCTTGTAGTACCGCTACCACGAGCCAGGTCACATGCTGTCGACGCTATAGTACTACCGACTTAACGTCGGTACTACCGATGTCGACAATGCAAGTTGACTTTCCAAATCAAATTCAAATGCATGCATGATCCTAAATTGATCCAAATGGCACAACAACATGCTATCAAGCTACTAGTCATGATCCCTCTTAATAGTACGACATTTAACCTAAAATCGGTCTTCCATCCATTTCTTCTAAGATTGGTAAAACATAAAAGGATTCTAGACTACTATTGTACCTTGTCTTTGAGCCATATTGATCTTCATGTTGTCCTTTAGCATGCATCTTCAAGTTATCAAACTCACCATTGGGACTTAACCTTGTAAATACTCAATAAATATGTTAGTCCCATATTCACATATTATCATTAATTACCAAAACAATTTTTAGGGGCCTAGATGCTTTCAATCTCCCCTTTTTGGTAATTGATGACAACTCAATAATATGTGATAAAGATTATTTTGAATATACTCCTTGTTGTGAAACGAGTGTATATTATTTTGATGACTTAACAACAAAATAATTTTTGCAACGAGCTCGAAAGAGTTTTAAGAATTATTTTCTTGTTAAAGTCAAAAATAAAGAAAGCTCCCCCTAAACATGTGCATATAAATGATAGAGAATCCTTGCAAGCACATGTATAGATTTTTAGAAATTTTGGCGGAGTTTCTTTTTGCTTGTTGGAACTTGAGGAATAATTGCAACAAAATAGAATGATCATAATAAAGATTTCAATTAGAGAAGAACATAAGCATAATATTAACCATCAAGTTAAACCAGATAACAATAAGATCATAACGAAGTAAACTATTACAAGCATAAGCATTCAATCATAACAAGTTTAACATTACAAGTTCATCATCAAAACATAACAATAATCCACAAGACACATAAAGTATATAGTAATAATAATATGTCTTACTTGTTCCCCTAAATCTTTCTCCTATGCTTCTCTTCGGCAAGCTTCTCTTCCACTTCTCTCCTTTGGCATCAAAGTACCAAAAAACATCATCATTTGGATCCTAAGGGGAAGAGTAGCCGAGCCCGAGGAGGCTGAGAACTGAGCTGGAGCACGAGGAACTAGTAACTAGAGCAAAAGAGGTGGAAGCTCACGGAGGTGTGTTAGAGGCGACGACAGAGAAGCGCCGAGAGTAGTCAAAATCTGCTCCATAGCAAAGACACACTCGACAAAGGCACCATCTGTTGTGAGTCTCATTCGGAACTCTATCTGTCTGTCTTCATCTCTAGTTGAGTGTCCTTGAGCTCTTGCGATTGGTCATGACTAATTGCCGATTGTTGTGATCATCTGCTGAGTGTTGAAAATCTGAGCAAGAAGTGACCTCATCTGAGCAACATCTGCGGCTACCTCCTCTGGAGCATCATCTCCTTCTTGACCTTGCTAACCTGAATAGGAGGACCTTCTCAAGGTTTGTATGCCTTATGGGGAGAGCCCAAACCTCCATGATACTCTATCTTGTTGAGGATCAAAGCCATAATATATGGAGCGTAGTAAATCCTTTTGACTCTATCATTCTTTGAATTAGCTATGCCCCTAATAATGACATCCACCACATCAAATTTCTTCTCATGCATAACGTTATCAATAATGTTCCATGCATGTCCTCTCCTAACATCAAAATTCCTACTCTTGGGAAGAATGGTATGATTAATAATTCTATTAATCAAACTAGGAATGGGTTTAAGACCATGAAACTAAAGATCTTCCTAAAATTGACAACTACCCGAGGTACCTTTTCTATCCACTTTACAACCGCATAATCGAATCCAAATATCTAATTAAATCAAATTTAGCACCTTTGGGAAACCATAGGCCAATGCTAGAGGAATGCTTTAAATATCTTAGTATTCTTTTTACAGCCATCAAATGACATTCTTTTGGAGTTGCTTGAAAACGTGCACACATGCAAACACTAAACATAATATCGGGCCTAGATATGGTAAGATAAAGCAAACTACCAATCATAGACCTATAAAGCTTTAAATCTACCGATTTACCTCTCTCATTTAAGTCAAGATGACCGTTGGTTGCTATGGGATTCTTGATGGGTTTTGCATCCTCCATGCCAAATTTCTTGATCAAGTCTTTTACATACTTTGTTTGGCTCACGAAAGTTTCATCTTTGAGTTGCTTGATTTGAAGTCTAAGGAAATAGCTTCATTCTCCAATCATGGACATTTCAAATTCCCTAGACATCATATCACCAAATTCTTTGCAAAAATCTTGATTAGTAGACCCAAAAATAATATCATTAACATAAATTTGACAAACAAATAAATCATCATCTAAAACTTTAGTAAATAAAGTTGAATCAATTTTTCCGATTTTGAATCCTTTTGATACTAGAAAATCTCTAAAGCGTTCATACCATGCTTTAGGAGCTTGTTTACGACCATAGAGCGCCTTAGAGAGTTTATAAATATGATTTGGATATTTAGGATCTTGAAAACCGGGAGGTTGTTCAACAAAGACAAGTTCGGATATTTTTCCATTTAGGAAATCACTTTTAATATCCATTTGAAATAATTTAATATCAAAGCATGATGCAAAAGCAAGTAATATCCGAACTGACTTAAGTCTAGCTACGGGAGCAAATATTTCACCAAAGTCCAAACCTTCGACTTGTGAATATCCTTGGGCGACCAACCTTGCTTTGTTTCTTAAAACCATACCGTTCTCATCTTGTTTGTTCCTAAAGACCCATTTTGTATCAATGACATTGTGTTCCTTGGCCTATCTACCAATGTCCAAACTTCATTTCGGGTGAAGTTATTGAGTTCTTCATGCATTGCATTCACCCAATCTGGATCATCTAGTGCTTCTTCTACATGTTTTAGCTCAACAGAAGAGACAAAAAAGTAATGTTCACAAAAAGAAGCAATACGAGATCGAGTTTGAACACTCTTACTTAAGTCACCCAATATTTGGTCTATTGGATGATCTTTTGTAATTGCATTGTGAATTCTTGGTCGTAGGTTGGATGGTTGATCATCTTCCTTATTGTCCTCTTCATCAAGTTGGATTTGATTTGTGGAAGAAGTAGGAGGTTCAACTTGAATGGAATATGATGGATTGTCTTCGGGCTTGATGTCCCCTATTTGCATATACTCCACTGCTTTTCTTAAGGCTTCATCACCTACATCACCTAAATTCTCATGCTCTTCTTGAGAGCCATTAGTTTCATCAAATTGCACATTGTGCCTTTCTTTAACTAAACCCGAGTTTTTGTTAAAGACACGATAAACTTTGCTATTTGAAGAATAACCAAGCAAGAAACCAATATCTGCGACTTGCAAATTTTGAAATCTGAACACCCTTTTTCAAAATATAACACTTGCAACCAAAAACATGAAAATAGGAGATGTTTGGTTTTCTTCCAACAAGAAGCTCGTAGAAATCTTTTTCAAAAACGATGCAAATAAAGGCGATTTATGGCATGACAAGCGGTGTTAATTATACGCCCAAAAACTATCGGAAGTATTATACTCATCAAGCATTGTCCTAGCCATTTCAATTAATGTATGATTTTTCCTTTCTACAACTCCATTTTGCTCGGAGTGTAGGCTGTGGAAAGTTAGTGCTTTATTCAAGTTCATCACAAAAGTCTTCAATTTTAGTATTCTTGAACTCAGAACCATTATCACTACGAATTTTCTTAATTTTGAAATCAAATTCATTTTGAGCCCTTTTTGCAAAACTTTTGAAAATGCCGGAGGTTTTGGTTTTGTCATCTAGGAAGAATACCCATGTGTATCTAGAGTAATCATCCACAATGACTAAACAATAGCTATTACCCCTGATACTCTTATAGGTTGTTGGCCCAAAAAAATCCATATGAGTTAGCGATTTGTTTATTGGCTTGACAAGCACTACAAAGTCTATTTTTCTCAAACTTCACATCTTTCAAGCCAACAACTAAATCATGTTTGAAAAGCTTTTTGAGTTGAATCATTCCAATATGAGCTAGCCTTCTATGCCAAAGCCAACTCAATGAGGTTTTTGTAATTAAACAAGTTTTTAAGCACAATTCATTTGAAGTAAAATCAACCAAATAAAGATTTCCAAATCTAAAACCTTTGAAAACTACAGAGCTATCTTTTGCATTTGAAATTGTAACACCTTCATTAGAGAATGAGCAAATTAAGCCAAGATCACATATTTGATCAACGGATAGCAAATTGAAATTTAATGATTCTACTAAAGACACATTAAAAATGGAAAGGTCATTTGAGATAGCGATTTTACCCAATCCTATTACCTTTCCTTTGCTATTATCGCCAAAGGTGATCTTGTCAACTCCTTTACTATTCTCGAATGTGGTGAACATGTTTCTATCACGGTCATCTCTTGAGTGCATTTGCTATCAAGCACCCAATGTTTTCCACCGGTTTTATAGTTCACCTACAAAACAAGAATCAAGTTCTTTTAGGTACCAAAATTTGTTTGGGTCCTTGGAGGTTAGTGACCAAGGATTTAAGCACCCAAATAGCATTCTTTTTAGCGCCTAAAATTGAAGTGCCAACAAATCTAGTAATGACTTTACCATCCTTAGTTTTTCTAAGCATATAACATGAATCATATATACCCAAGGATGGAGTCTTGCCAATAGGACAAGCTTGTTGTAAATGTCCTATTTCCCGGCACTTATGGTAATACTTACCATTTTGCTTAACAAACCTTGTGGGCTTGTTTACCGGTTTCTTACCTTTCTTGGGGACATACCCAAGTCCTTCTTTGTTGAATGAGCACCTTTGCTCACTCAAAAGCTTGTCAAGGGTAGCCTTATCCTTGAAGCACCATTCCAAACTTTTGCTTAACTTGGTCACTTGCTCTTTTAGCTCATTGTTTTCAACAACAAGCTTTGCATCATGAGATTCAACATTATCATGATTAGAGTTAATATTAGAGCAACATGGCATATCAAGTAGGTCATTACATGAGGTAGATGCACTAGTTTTAGCAATTTCTACATTAGGCATTTCATCAATAATATCACATGTAATTCCTACACTAGAGCAAGACTTGCTTGAATTTTCTTGGATGAGCAAGTCATGAGCTTCCTTTAGCTCCTCATAAAAATCTTTTAGAGAGATATGCTCTCTCTTTAAGACTTTATATTTTGACATTTCTTTTCCAATATATTCATTCAAGTCTTCAAGCATATCCATTAATTCATCATATGTTGGTTCATTATCATTAATGAATTTTACCTTATCTCCTTTTACCATGAGGCAAGTAGGAGTGGAGAAGAGTGATGGAGCCTCCTTGATGGCGATGCCAACGAGTCCCTTCTTCTTAAGGGACTCATCCTCATCGGAGTCGGAGTCGGTTGACTCCTCATCGGAATCTCATTCTCCAATATAGGCTTCATGCTTGCCGTCTTTGTGAAGCTTCTTGAAAAGCTTCTTCTTGCCATCGTATTCCTTCTTCTTGAATGACTTGCCATTGTCATCCTTCTTTAAAGGACAATGGAGGCGATGTGCCCCTTTTCTTTGCAATTATAGCACCGGATGTTGTTATAACGCTTGTTGTCACTTGAGGATTGCCCTTTCTTACTCTTGTCGAAGTTGAAGCTTCTATGTGGGTGTCTTCTCATGAATTTCTTCATTCTTCTCACAAGAAAGGCAAATTCCTCTTCGGAGTCTCCTTCTTCATCCACATCATCACTTGATTCCACTTTGGCCTTGAAAGCGGTAATCTTCTTCTTTGAGGAAGACGACTCCAAGAGCTTTTCCTTGTCTTTCTTGAACAACTCATTTGTTATGAGGTTGCCCAAAAGTCTGTTGGCGTCATGTGAGGACCCCGGTTTATTAGGCGTGTAATACTTAGTCATCCATTGACCCTAGCATTACAAACATAATAATCTGTGTCTTCGAGATATGTATACTTCCCAGAATGCAGTATACACACCCCTTTACAAAATCATGCATCAATTCCATTCACGACATAGAACCAAAACACGACTAGAATAAAGATATACAATATAAAGAGCTATTACAAAAGGGGCCGACCGGCCAAATACAACAATAAAGATAACACAGCGAAAGCAAAAGCCATAAGATGACGATAAACAAAAGAGAGCCACAAGGTTTGCCTTTAGCCTACAAGGCAACCAACCAAGACGCCTAGCTCGATTCCCAACCACAGCACATCTCACAAAAGTAAAGCCCTTTGGGCCCTACCTCCTCTGCAACAAAGTTATTAAGCAAAGCAAATGAGTAAAAAATGTACTCGCTTAAAGACCGGCGTGTAATATAAAGTAACTATAGTTTAACTACATGCCGGCTTTATTTAAGTGGATGAGGCTTTGGACTTATTTTAGCATAAAGCAAGTTTTCATTTGCAATATATAAATAGATTCCAAAGCAGTTTTGCAATTCATTTTAAATTTGCAAGAACAACGAGACAAGTAACATAATAACAACAGACATATGACAACAACAATCCTGGAAGTGACTAACCCAATAGCCACCACGATAGCATGAACATCCATTCATACCAACCCATCAAGTTTTAATTAAATGTTGTAGTCTAGTTCTTGCACGACCTTACCAAGCATGCCCATAACCTAGGACGAGGATATTCGAATAGTTTTAACCCTGCAGGGTGTACCAATGTACCCACACGTTAGACCGCCTTTTCGCCAAGCTATTTAGCACACTTCCTTTGGTATGCTACACGGCTAAGTCCTACGAGGCATTTCCAATGAATGATGCTAGTTAAGAGTCGCGATAACTTGGGAAGGTAGGAGACAGGCTGCCAGAACCAAGCAAATCATGGGTGCTCTTTCCCTTATAAAACAGTTTTACTCTGCGACCCACAACTAACACCTCCCAAAGTACTTAGCCAAGAGGGTTCCCAATACCCTCGTGTGGTTAGCACGCATAAGCGCTTGGCTTAGTGACACAAGTAACTCTGGTCCTTAGGGACCTAGGCACCATTCTATTCACACCCAACATATCACACCAACATCCATTGTGCCCAAGTCAATAACAGTTTTGTTTTCATTTTCATTTTATTTTTTACAAAGCAACAAAGCACAAGATGGACATAATGGAATAATAATTTTAGTGTGATCAAGGTCATCGACATAATGTAAACAACCGCCCATTTCTACTAAGTTATCTAAGCATTTCTAAGCATTATCAACGTAAACTACTAAGTGATAAGAGTCCATCCAACGAACTCTAAATCACAGCAAGATAATCCTATGCTTAGTAGTAGAGAATGAACATTTTACCTACAGGAGATGCATCTATAGGCTTAACTAATCGATAATTTAACACAAAGTAGCAATGCATACATATAAGTGAAACAAAGTATTAACTTTAAAGTAATGGGACATTAATGGGATATGATCAAACTGCTTGCCTTGCTGTGGCTGGTCACTATACTGCAGAGATTCGCTTACGGGATCAACACACTCGTCGGCACCTAATCGAAAAGGCGAAAAGAATCGATAAGAACGACGAAAACCACAAGGACAGCACAGCAAACAAACTTCAAATGCTCTGAAATTTATACACCAGCAAGAGGAAGATTTTTAGGGAATTTAACAACAAGAACCAATTGATTTGGATTCTCAATGCAAAAGATATGAGCAAAACAATTCTGCTCAGCCCTAAAAATACCAAACTGCCACTATTCACTAATTTAAATATTTGGCAACATTTTCTAGAAAGGTGGTGCTGCTGAGATTTTTACAGTAAAACAAGCACCTCATGAGATGAATAACACAATTGAGTTCACCTCATTTGGAGCTATTATGCATTCTCTATAATTTTTCAAAGACAAGAACTTGAACAAAATTAAAATACACAAGTAAGTTTTTTGAGAATAGTGACATGTCCAAATCTTATTCTAACATTTAGTTTACTAACAGAGGAAGCCAACAAAGTTGGATTCACTCAAAAAGGAGCTCTAGAGAATTACTTATGCATTTTACAAATTAATTTGAATTTTTAATGCAACATTTAAAGTTAGTTTTGAAATCTATTTGCAAAACCATGTTCTGGAGCTGAACTGAGCTCATAACCAATTTTAGATTAGAGCCAGGTAAAACCAGAGCTAACCCAACTTGAATCACTTCAATAGGATTTAAAATGAAAAAGATATGTATTTTCAAAGTTATTACCTTTTTCGGTTTAGAAAATAAGTGTTCTCTGAAATTCTAAAACCAAAAGAACAGGGAGGACATGAGCCACAGATCACAGATCGGCGGCTCAAGAGCTCCCAGTGATATCTTGCCTTGGCAGCTCGCGAAGGTCCAGAGGTCATGGGCCATGGATCTTGGATCCAGCGGTGCATGTCCTCCGAGAACGCAGCGCGTGGCGAGAGGGAGGTCGTGGCCGTTGATGTCGCATCAACGGACCACAACAGGGAGGAGGACCGGAACGGTCATGATCTAGCGAGGAGGTCCTCAGCGGTTGAGATGACCTCGAGGAGGTCCTATCTTGAGAGGTCTATGCGTGCACAGACCTCAGGGGAGGTCTGGGCGGCTAAGATCGAAAGCGGGGAGGTCTGGGCGTTCAAGATCTCCTTGGAGGAGGTCTTGGATGGCCTAGATCGAGTCAGCATGGCGCTTTCGCGCCTTGTACAGAGTATGAGGAGTTAATGTCTGGCAGGACACAAGGAGGTCAGTAGCGAGGTCTTCATCTTGCGACAAAGGGCGGGGTTAAAGGCGATTAAGGCTAACCCCATGATTAGCAATGATTGAGGCATTAAAAGCGGAGGATCTTTGTCCTAAAAGCGACAACAATGCTGCTGTTTTGTCCGACAAAAGCCCGCGCAAAGAGGTGGTCCTCGCGGTGATCACGAGACCTCATGGCGACATCCAATGGTACCATTGGGTCGCAATAACCATCTGCGCCCAATGGACCTACTCTCAACGGGCGGCCTAAAACGCCGACGAGCGAGAGATAAAGCGGCAAAAGCACCGCCCATGAGCCAAACTAAAATTAAAGCTCATAACATACATTCAAGCGTGTGCCAAGCTCCTAGGGATTACCGGGGAGATTACTTGGAGGTCCAGAGGTCTTGAGGAGGTCGAGGAAGGTGAGGACGAGTTGGGAAGACAAAGAGCTCCACGGCCAACTCCAACTCCAAGCTCCACTTTGGCCACCTCTGTAAATGCCCAAACTAAACAAGTTAGGACTTGGTCACAGAGGGAAATGGCACAACATGAAGCAATGAGAGGGATAGGGTAAACTCCCGGGACCCTTGTCCACCGAGGAGCTCCAAGCTCCAACAATGGCGGCCAAGGAGAGCTTCGGGTGGTTTGAGTTTACAAGCACAGAGGTGCAAGCAAAGGCGGCAATGGTGTGTAAAGGAAGCCAAGGCAACAGTAGGGAGGTTTTATACCTAGGGCAAAAGAGGTCGTGAGCCAAGGGTTAAGCTCATGGTGAGCTTAGCCCATAACGATCCATGGTGGGACAAGATGGAGGGACGAGGTAGGTTAGGACGGGGCATGGTCTAGGAGGCGAAAGCTCGCCACGCATTTGTCTGCGTGAGAGCGAGCCGATTGGACGTGACAAGGCTCGACTTTCTCCACCGCCATAGCCCTCGCACGCGAGCCCAAGCTAGGAGAAGAACAGGACATGACCCCCCGTTGGATAAAGAGGGCAGGGAGGTCCTGGCCCTTGGATGTGATTTGAGTTTGAAAGCAGTAAGTTTTAAGTGACTAGAGGAGGTCCTGACCCTCCGATTTGGATCTGGGAGGTCGTGGCCCTCCGATCTTCATAATCTTGAGACGCAAGAAGGGAAAGGGGACAGGTGGTCCAAGGCGTTGGATCTAAATCAGCAGTGCGGACCTCTGGGAGGACTTAAGTTCTGCGCGATAAAGAAGAAGTGAGGGGAGGTCATGGCCTTTGGATTTAAATCCAGGGCACACAACCAAAGGGAGGTCTAAGTATTTGCGCAAGAAGCGCAGAGGAGGTCGAGACCTTTGGATTTTAATCCAATGGTCTTGATCAAGTGAGGAGGTCCGAGCTTGGCGTAGCGCCTGAGGTCATGGTAGTGAGATAATGATCTACTTGACAGCGAGATGCGATTGGAGGTCATTGGCCTTTAGATCTGGATCTAATAGCTCGACCTCAACAAGGTGGGAGGTGCGAGTGGTTTAACGTGAGGGGAGGTCATGACCATGGATCTTTGATCCAGCGGCACGAGACCTCGATGGTGTGGAGGACATGGCATTTGATAGCGAAGGGGGTCATGGTGCGATGGTTTGCGATAGAGGTCGTGGCCTTTGGATGAATCCAGCAGCTCGACCTCAACAAATGGAGAGGAGAGTGCGGTGCACAAGATAAACCGAGGAGGTCGTGGCCTTTAGATAGGGATCCAAGCAGCTACGACCTCATCAAGGTGGAAAGGAGGTCGATGGGGTTGGGTTCAACCCAAAATGGAGGGTGGCTCAGCCCAAGGAACAGTGCCATGATTTGAATTCAATTTTTAACAGCTGAGACTTTGCAGAATTATTAGAGATAGCAAATGAACTCCAAAATTTATGAAATTTTAACTGGAGCTTGCTGACATAAGGATTAACCTTTCATAAAATTTCCAGAGGTTTTTATGCAATGGATTTTTCTCAAGAAATTCATTAAGGCTGTTCAAAGGTTTGTTTTACCTCCAAAAATTATCAAACAAGTTTTATAACTTATGATATTTTTCAGAGAGGTCCCACATCATCTCTAGGACCAAGGAAAATTATTTCCAGAGGTTTGGCACAAGATTTGTGACAAAAGGAAAATGAGTTTGACTTTTGGTCAACAAGAGCTTTATGTTTTTGGATAACACAACTCTTGGACAAGAATTACATGTGAGTTTAGGGGTTTTCAAGATGTGAGAAAAAGTTTTAATTTCTACACATTTAATTACATTTGAAACAAACCCTGATTATACATTTGGGATGTTACACGTCATCCTTGGCAACTCGGGAGAGTTGAGAAATAACGTCACCAACGTCTCATACTTGTCCGGAAGAGCTCTAAGTATCTTCGACAATATCAACATCAAGAAGGTTAGTGCCAAGACCTTTGAGTTCATTCACAATGTTGTTGAGTCTTGAATACATCTCATTGATGTTTTCATGAGAAACATTATGAATGTCTCATATTTGATCGAAGCCTATGCAATTTGGTCTCTTTGACCGTGGATGTTCCCTCATGGATCCCGAGAGGTGGTCCAAATTTCGTGGCGGTTTCCAAATTGCTCACACTATTGAACTCATCGCGTTCAAAGTACCAAAAACATTCATAGCTTGGGCATCTAAATGAGCATTACACACCTCTTGATCCGTAGGAATTAGTGGATTAAGAGGCATGACATAACCCCCATTTACGATTTTTCAAATGCTTGGACTTATGGCCTTTAAATAAATTGACATTCTAATTTTCCAATAAGCATAATTTGAGCCATCAAACAAAGGAGCCTTTCCTACAGTAATTCCCTCGCTAGCCATCCTTTTCTCTCTTAGACGATTAAATCTAAATCAATGAGAGACCAAACTCTGATACCACTTATAGAACCGACTAGAGGCGGGGTTAAAACTTTACTTTTGACTAATTAACAATTTAAGCCAATTTAAGAACTAAGTTTAAACTAGATACAATTCTAGCTAAGCAATTCAATACAATATAAATGCTAGAATTGTAAATGCGGAAAGTAAAGACTAGAAATAACCACAATAAAGACAACGATGTTTTTCAGGTGGTATCGAAGACTTGGTCTTCACTAGTCCACGTTGAGGAAGCTTGAGCGAATCAAGCGGCTCCACTAATTAAGCATTCCCTCGATCACTAGTGGTTGTTCTTCCGCCGCTCCGGAGATGGCGAACACCAAGCCACTCACAATCTTGGCACCGGGCCTCTTCACTATCTTCTTGAAGAGATCACCGTACAACCTCCGCCAAGCCGTCTAGGTGTTTGGCAAAACACCAAGAGTAATAAACCGATGATCTTCACTTGACGGCACTCAAGTGCAATGGATCAATCTAGTATGAATGCACTTGAAATGGCTCAATTACCTCACAATGAATGCACAAGTGTATTTGAAGAGTTGAATGAATGCTCAAGGCTCTAAGGATGTTAAATGAGGTCTTCCTTACTGTCCTTGAGCAGGTGGAGGGGTATTTATACCCCCCACAAACAAATATAACCGTTGGAGAGGAAATCCCCAACTTTCAGCTAATCGCGGTAATACCGCCATGTACCGAGTGGTACTACCGCTCTTCACCAACCGCTCCGTAACGGCTATAATAGAGGCATTAACTCCCTCTGACATAACCATTTAAACCGCGGCGCGGTACTACCGCCAACCTACATGCGGTACTATCGCTGGCCGGTCGTACCGCTCAACAAGGGCGGTACTACCGTTTCTCAAAGAATCCAAAAAGGATGCTCTCTGGAAAAAAAAAACGTACCGCTCAACATTTCGGTATTACCGGGGTGCGGTGGTACCGCTTGAACAACGCCGGTACTACCGTTCATAGGGTTTTGCAAATCAAGCCGAAAAGGTGTCTCTCTGGAATCTACGTATCGCCAACTAAAAATCGGAACAACCGGGTTGCAGTAGTACCGCACCACGAGCACCGGTGTAGTGCCTTGAAGCGATAATACCGCCCGACTTAACGTCGGTACTACCGATTGTTCTGACAATACAAGTTGGCTTTCCAAATCAAATTCAAATGCATGCATGATCCTAAATTGATCCAAATGGCACAACAACATGCTATCAAGCTACTAGTCATGATCCCTCTTAATAGTACGTCATTTAACCTAAAATCCAGTCTTCCATCCATTTCTCCTAAGACCGGTAAAACATAAAAAGGATCCTAGACTACTTGTACTGTCAGACCCCCGGGCGTGGAATACCCGTGGATCTTATGTGTATACTGTGTTAGTCTCAGGAATAAAAACTAGCATAAACATTAACAACATTTGGCATCACATCCATACAATCATATTCTAAAGTAAAGCAAAAAGGACATTCTACTTAAGCTATTACAACAGTTTTTACAACAACGGCCAACTGGCCGAATAAAAGCAGTTATTAGAGAAAATTAGTAGCAGCGGAAGACATAGTAGTAGTAGCAAAAGTTCAGCGGCATGCCCATCTGATCCCTCAGGCAACCGACAAGCAAACAAGGCCTAAGTAGACCTGTCACCGAACCCCTTGGTGCCAGGTGCAAAGAACTCGTCGTCAGGCGTCGGATCATCTGCAAATTCTAAAGCCACAACAATAGCAAGATTGAGTACTTGTGTACTCAGCAAGACTTATAGTGTGTCGCATAAAATTTATATTAGATGCAAGGCTAACAAGTGTATGGCTCTACTCTACAAGTTCATTTGCTCAAACCCAAGTTTATTTGCAATAATCATAAGTAATAATTTGCAGCGGAAATTTGAAAAAGCGGTTTATGAAAAAGTAAGTACATGACGATAAATAAAATGGCGAATAAGTAACAACAAACACTCACAACCCTACCCGGTTGTAAGCAAAAATATAATCAATATTTCGCCATAGAAATGGCACGACAAATTCATGTTCAACCATAGACATGGCAATACTGCTATAGAAATAGCAAATCGGTCATAGAATGACAATCCACTATAGACATAGCAACAAAACCATAGACATGGCAGTTAACTAAACAAATGAAAAACCCCATGTCATTACCCCGACATTTTGTGACAAAACAGTTTAGAAAACAAAAGCTACCACCATACCAGCTGCACTAAGCATGCTCATGACCGCGAGCACGGCTATTGAATAGTTTATCACTCTGAGAGGTGTACAACTTTACCCATAGTACGTCGTATTCCGGTTGCTGAAATATCTCTATATTCTCGCTCACTCACCAAGGTAAGCGACCTAGAGTTCGCGACCTTGACCTTTACATTATCTAGTCCTAACCTTGCACTAGCCCTCACGAATCATTATCCTCATCCGTCGGAAAATAATAATAACAACACCGATAGTAACAAGGTAACACATCAGATGAGGAGCCTTACTCGCCGGACAGTCCCCGTTGAGAAAGTCCCTCACTTCGCACGAATGACACCCGTCGAAGTGAGGCATTCGTAGTTGTGTCGGCATTGTCGATCCCCCGACAATGCGGACACTACTTCTGCCTACTGTCATGCAAGCCTAAGATTTCGATAACTTAGTTAGCTACGACCATCCCATAATAGCACATACGGTTGTATGATTAGGTCTTAGTCCCGAATTTGCTAGCTTCAATCCTTAATCGACTATGGGCAAGATCTCCACCCTATCTACTAGTGAGTTTCAATCCTCACTTTCTCAGAATACAACAATAACTTGCCCGTGTCTAAAAAATAAAGTTTTCATGTCATTTTCATATAAAATAATAGAGGTAACTCCTCTAGACATTTTGGAAAATAATCCCAAATTCACAAATTAACATATTGTCCTCTAATCAATTTTTGAGAAATTCTATTGCTCTAATTGCATTTGTGCAATAAGTGCACTCGAAAATTCTAAATGACATTATGTATTGTCTAACCCATATTCTAATGGTTACAACAGTAAGAGATCAATAATCCAATGAGACATGCAGCAAGTAGGATGTACAACTACTATTTTCCCGATAATAGCATTTTCATACAAACATACACGCATGCATAATAGGATTTTTAAAATAAAGTACAATAAGTAAAATACTGGGATCAATATGATCAAAGGGGGTGCTTGCCTTGCTCTTGCTTATGTTGTTCAGATAACCTTGATCATGTTTAATGTTATGATAATCTCGATCCCGTTGGGAGTGTTGTTCCATCACAGCGGCAGAATCTAACTACGCAGATTGCGATTAAATCCAAGAGCATCTGAAAATAACCAAATGAAAACCAATAAAAACATATTCAAACCAACTGAAACACTACAAATAAGACTAAACATATTTATCGGCATCTTGAAAGAAGGGGGTAATTCAGATGAGGTCAATACATACTCATCTGAAGCTGATGAAGGGAAGACTACAGATGAATTATCTTCAAAGAAGTTGATGAAGTAAATTCTTCAAACCAAAGTAGATCCAAAGAAGCTGATGAAGGAAATACTACTGACAAAAGTAGCTAAATCCCATGGAGAGAGAATGTTCACAGGAACATTCCTCAATAGCTACCTAGGTGGGAGAGATTACCTAGTTAGATAATATTCTTTAGATCTGCTTTCGGATCGCGAATCGTCAGATCACTAGGGACGAATGACAACGGACGACACCTAGAGCTTAGGTGATATTGTTTTTCCTTAACAGGCCACCTAGTACTCACAACCACTCTCTTCAGGCATTCTATGTATACATCCACAATGATCATA
The DNA here is from genome assembly GCA_036346405.1 of Phyllostachys edulis. Lineage (NCBI taxonomy): Eukaryota > Viridiplantae > Streptophyta > Magnoliopsida > Poales > Poaceae > Phyllostachys > Phyllostachys edulis. The sequence continues at coordinate 9,946,600 of CM070552.1, forward strand.
CAGTCAAAATCAATCCTCTTATATGCTCTCCTCTTTCGGTAGACTTTGATGGTGATTGTGTGCACATCTATTATCTACAGTTGCAAAATGCTAGTGGCACACTCATAAACTGAGGTTAACTAACTATTTAACCTACTAACAGATTCTACATGACTAACTCATCTAGGTGGCTCCCAAAGTTAGGCATACACTAATCTAATCTAGTGAGCTTCTTGCTCCAATCGATACTAACAACCATGCCTTGCTAACTACCAAAAAGTTTCTTGAGATGATCCTCTCGACCTTTGCACTATCGGCTAACTAAACACTAAACACTTCTACTAATCCTCATTAACCAACCACTAAACCAAAAGGGGTTCACCGTCGACCAACTACAAGTAAACATACACGCACAGAGGGCTCAGAGGAAGTAGAATCATGGCTATGGCTTGGCTAAAACCTACATTAATCACTACTATCATAATCTACTACCTTGCTTAACTCCTAACTCAGCTTTACCCTCTAAACTTAATACCAATAAAGACTTATCCACCTCTAATTACCTTTTAAGCAACTGGATTAGCCACTTAAGTAGATGGGCCCTATTGACAGCTTAGTGCTAACACCACAAGTAAACCCCACTCTTGGCTTCAATCATACATCTTGAGATACACACAGACACTAAGAGCTAAAGAAATCACTAACTTTCTAAATGCTTGTAATGGAAGGTTACTAGCCTATTGTCGATCTGAATACTGCAGTCTTTCAACAGACAATACAAAGTATTGCTGAAATGAAGTGCTACTACCTAAAAGCTTTAGATTTGTCAATCCAATTGAGTGGTCCAAATAACATTCACAAATCTTGTTAGCAGTGAGTAGCTTGCTTCACAAGTAGATGCTCACGGCAATTGAAATTCTCACCCTATATGATTAGTTGGCTAACAAAGGTTACTAAGCACTTGACTGAAACACAGTAACTTTTGAACTTAGCTAACATCACTGAATCCTTCATTAGGTGTCAACTATACTCACTGATCTTTGACTGAGCCTCTAACTATCTCTATTATTCATCTGGGTGATTCAACAGTCAATCAACGGGCTTATTAGCTTCTGTCTACACTTCTCTCAAGATTCTAACTCGGTGTTAATCAATCCTTTGAGGAACCTAAATAGCATTCACAAGGTTTGTTAGCGAGGAAAAAGGGTTGGGATTATATGATTGAGTCCCACGGTTAGCCATAGGAGGAAAAAGCAACCCGAGAGCATAAGGGAGCCGACTGGGGTGGCTCAGGCTGCTCAAGGCGGTGGTCATCGCCGGCGATGGAGTGGCGCGAGACAGGCGGTGATGGCCAAAATGGAGTGCCGGGGGGTTAGTGAGGCTAAAGGAGGCGGAGTTGTGATTTGGGTGGCACTGTGGTGGCGTGGCAATCGCGCGGCGGCCAGCCATGGACAGGAAAAAGAAGGCGATGGCATGGGATGGAGTAGGGAGCAAACTAGAGGAGCATGGGCATCCATGGGGTACCTGGAGCATGCCGGTGCATTCAGAGGAGCCGAGGTGGCGGAGTAAGACTGGCGACAGCGACCATGAGCGGCACAGGGAGCTTTAATGGTGGCGGCGACTGGAGAGGTGAGGGCACCAGTGAGTGATGGGGTAGGTTAGGGAAGGCTTAAGCTTACTCCAGGAGAAGGAATTGGAGTGAAGGTCGCCGGAGATGAAGTGGCGATGGAGGCGTGGATTCGGCCGGTCTTGGGGAAGATGAAGTGTGCGCAGCTCCTTGGTGGATGAAACTCGAATTGAAGGAGGATTAAGCTCCTAGTGAGGTGGGACACGCCGTGACGCGGTCGGGGTTGGTCGAGCTTCATCGGCGAGTCGAAACGGCGAGCGGTCTGGGCGGTCTTCTGGTTTTCGGGAATGGCATTTGGGGCTTCTAGCTCGTTTGGCTTGGAGGAGAGATAAATGGAGAGGGACTTGGGAAAAATGAAGAAGGGGTTAGAGGCAGCCATTGATCGACTTATATATAGAAGGCGGAGCATTCATGAGGAAGCCTTCGTGAACGCTGTGGCGGCAAGCTCGGGTGCGTGGCGTGCATGCAGCTCGGCCGGAGGCATCATGGCTGAAGCGGCCTGACGCCGGGATGGGCAAGGGTCGAAACCGTGGGCTGCTAGCCAAAATCGGGGAGTGAGCTGGGATCTTGTTGGCGCGAGGGCGCAGCCGCATGGCCATGGCGCCCAGGCGTCTGGCCAGCGTTGGTTTGGCCCGTGGAAGAAGAAGGCTGACAGGGGGTCCACCGTCGAGTGAGGCAAAAGATGAGTTTGGGTTTCAGATTTTTCAAGGAAAGGCTGAGCGAGCAAGGTTCGATTGGAGCAGGGCATGACGGTGCGGTCCACCCGTTAGTGAGACAGTGAAATGGTAAGGCTCGGTGAAATCTCGGTGATCCGATCAAAAACTAACGACCTAGATGAGTCGTGCTACTCGGATGGTCCGATCGGCACTTTTGATCTGGACGGTCGGTTTTGAATCTAACAGCTGAGAATTGTTCTTTATCGGATGGTCCGATTAGAAACGAACGGCTCAGATGAAAAGAGATGTTCGGACGGTCCAAACATTTCTATCAATCTGGACCATCTATTTTGAAATCAACGGTTCAGATGAATCATGCTGTTCAGATGGCCTGAACGACACTTTTGATCTGATCCGTCCAATAGAGATCTAACGGTGTGCGCATGTGTCTGCTGGACGGCCCGATAAAAAATGAGCGGCCCAGTTGCGTATACGTTTGGATGGTCGAACATTTCTCTCGATCCGGCTGTTGATTTTCAAATCAACGACCCAAATCGCTTCATACCGCTTTGGTTAAGCTTGGAAAGAGGTTGGGTTCAACCGTGAGGTTTGGACTCGAGCACGAGGAACGATACATGCTTTAGGGTTTTTGAATTATCGGTGATTTCTTTGCCGATTTAATTCACCAATCAAACAAAGTCCAACATTTATGAAAGTCTTTGTGTAGACTACTAAGCTTAAGTAGTTTCTACAGTAAAAATTTCAAAGGTTAACACCTTACTTGAATTTCTACAAAAAAAATTCAAACAAGGTGTTGTTCCTAAGAGGGTGTAGAAATTTTGTTGGATGATTCTTTGGGATAAAAAGCTAGAAACCATTCTCCTACTTAGAAATTTTTTACTTAGTTCTATCTATTTTCTTTTTAGCACCCAAAGTTGTTCAAGTTTTATTTTCAAAATCAACACAAGATCTTCAAAAGGCAAAGTTTAAATGCAAAAGCGTTCAAAGGGATTTTTCCTAATGTATTTATATTACTTAATCCCAAAATTAGGATTTTGGGATGTTACATGTACTGTGTCTTTGAGCCATATTGATCTTCATGTTGTCCTTTAGCATGCATCTTCAAGTTATCAAACTTACCATTGGGACTTAACCTTGTAAATACTCAATAAACATGTTAGTCCCATATTCACATATTATCATTAATTACCAAAAAATTTTAGGTGCCTAAATGCTTTTAGCCCTCATGTCAACCAAAAGATTTTCGCTCTCTCCCTTGTATTTTGTTGGTTTTATTTCAAAACAAAACTTTAGATGTCCCGATCTCCCTCGTTTTAAGTCCGATTCAAGTGAGATTTGTTTCTAAAATTTCTAAAATCAGTAGCTTTCCAATGTCAAGTGGATTTGTTTATTTTGGAGTTCACTTGATATTTCTCTTGTATTTATTTGTTTTGGTTGTCTGTTGTTTCTTTTTTCGGCGCAATCGTTTGAGTTGAGCTCGAGAACGCGGAAGGACCCCAGATTGATCAAGATCAAGAATACCAAGACACTCTTGCCTTAGACCCAGGGAGTCAATACTTTAATCATATTGAACCTACATTTTATGCAAATTTATATTCTTTTAAATAAAAAGAAAATGGTATGCTAACTTCATTATGCAAATGTATGTAGGACCCTTAAGGTAGTTAAATACCAACTTGATAATTTAATAATTATTATACCATCCTTGACACTTGAATCACTTAATCCTTGTCACCCTAGATAATTATGTGGTAACTTACAAGCTATAGTCATCCTTAAGTGCCATGCTAGTCTTGCTTAAGTACTGGGGTATTTATTTACCCCAACCATCATCTTTAAAACTATGAACTTGTTTGGGCAGTCATTATGGTTAAATGACTGGCGTATTTAAGATAATGTGGTTTTCCCTTCTCAAAACCCTAATAACTTGCTGTTACCACATCTGGGCGGATGGTATGATGGTGGTGGGTGCTAATGTAGCCCAAGAAATGTTGGTATGTGAAATGGTGGTGTGTGGTATGAACCGTCCAGATAACCCTAAGGACTTAATCCTATGATGACCTCCTAATGTAAAACAGTACAACCACAAGTCTATAATGGTGTCGATCTGGCTAAATAATTTGTATCCACCAGTACGGGTTGCACCAGGTTGATGATCCGCGACGTCGTAAGCCTTTGTGGCTACAAGTTGGGGTGCACCACTTACGCATCTGTGTGGGTGTAAGTCGTGAAGGCGCAAGAGGGGGTGTGGGTAAGGGTTGACGCATGTGTGAGAGCATAACCCTTCTTAGGTGAAACCTTAGTGGGTGTAACTAATACTGGAGGATGCATTGTAAAGGCCTTATGGTAATCTCACCTTGATTCACATGTCTAAGGAAACGTGTGTATATGTCAAGATGATTATCTCTTGTGGGTAAAGTTTACAATCTCTGTAGAGTATAAACTGTTCGAACAGCCATGCCCACAGTCAAGGGCAAGCATGAGAACTTACTCGAGTTAGTTCTATTTATAAAACTTTGTGGATGGGATGAAAAACTTGCTCGGCCGATGTAACCTGAATTTGGATTTTCTGGTCGCGAGAGAATCAACTAATTGATCAATGTGAGGCAAAGGTAAGTCATCCTTTGGGTAAGCAATATTTAAACTGGTAAAATCTATGCACATGTGCCACTTACCATTAGATTTCTTGACCAGGACCGGATTTGCAAGCCACTCGGGGTGATCAACATCCCGAATGAAGCCAACTTCAAGGAGCTTATCGAGCTCTGCTCTGATAGCTTCTTGACAATCCAAGGTGAAACATTTTAGTCTTTGCTTGACTAGTTTTTTCTCAGTCAATGGCTAGCTCAGACTCGATCACCTCCCTTGGGACTCCGGACATATCAGATGGCTTCCACGCAAAGACATCTGAGTTGGCTCGGAGGAAGGTGAGGAGCTCGTCTTCCTATTTCTTACTTAGACTTGCGCCAATTTGGACTATCTTGGATTGGTCATTGGGGCTAAGTGGTATGACTTTTACCTCCTCATTGGGCTGAGGAGCGGCCTTGATCTTTGCGGACTTCCCTGTTTTATCCTCCAAAGTAATCTTTTAGAGGCAACCGATCGACAAGTTCTAATGACTTACGATCACATGAAAGTGCGACGGCTTGGTCACCTTGCACCACAATCACGCCCTTTGGACCAGGGATCTTAATCTTCTAGTAGGCATGGTATGTAGCTGCCATGAACTTTGTTAGAGAAGGTCTTCCCAAAATAGCATTATAGGCAGATTCAAAATCAACTTTCGAAAGTAATTAACTCAGTTCGAAAATTAGTAGTCGTACCGAAGGTTACTGGTAAAACTACTTGCCCTATTGGTGTAACTGACATACCTGGCACTATCCCATAGAAGGGTCTTGTTATTGGTTTAATCTTAGAACGAGGAATTTGCATAACATCTAAAGTGTTTATGAATAACAAGTCTAAAGAACTACCGTCATCTACTAATACTCTCCCTACTCTACAATTACTTATGGTAGGGGAAATTACTAGTGGTAATTTACGAGAAGTAGACATAGCTTTTGGGATGTCCTCCTTAGTGAAGGTCAGGGAGGTCTCTGACCATTTAGGGTATTCTAGATGACTAGGTGGGATTTTAACGCTGTTGACGTCCCTCCATGCCGCCTTGTACTGCCGCTTAGAGGTGTACGCGACTGAACCCTCGTAAATGACGTTGACGTGGTGATTAGTTCTTTGGAACAACATTTTCGTGTCCTTGTCATTACCTTGGACCTTTGGTGGTCGTAATCTTCTGGTGGGACAGGCATTGGACCTTTCCCATCGTAGTAATCCTCCATCTGCTTTTGCCAAGTCTGGCGATTGGAGGTCATGGCGAGAACTTTATGCAATGGGCACCAACGCTCATTGCTCTGGGCGATTTTGCATATCGTGGGCGCTTTGGTCGTTTGAATGACCTGCTTGCCTCCTTTTGGTCTAAGGACCTTTGTTTTTGTCGTAGGGTGGTCGCTGGTCAACTGCTGCGACCTCCCTGGTGGATTGTTTGGACCTCCCCTTCTCCTTCCTCTTGGGTTTTCCTCTGCTTCTCGTGGAGCCTTCGGACCTCTTGGATTTATTTTCTTTGACATCCTCGAGGCCTGGCTGAGGAGGGTTGGTCCCCTTAGCTCGAATCACAGAGTCGTCATAAATATTTTGGACAGTATTACGGACTTCTATAAAATGCTTTACAAATTGTCGTAGATTTTCCTCGAGGGTTTGGCGGAGCCGATGTAAATCGTCCTCCTTTCCCGGTTTTGCACAACAACTTTTAAAGTTGTTTTGTAATGCATTACAAAGCATCTCCCAGTTATATATGGATCCTTCAGGTTGGTTGAATAACCAGGTCCTGCCGGAACCTTTTAAGACTGTGGGGATATAATTAGCCATTACCTTATCATCACCTCCAGCAGCTTGGATGGCGGTAGTGTAGACTTAGAGGAACTCCGACGGGTTTTGTGTTCCGTCGAAAGTCTCCATACTCCTTGGCTTGAATTTCTCTGGCCAGGTGATGTCCCTCAGTCCGGGGGAAAAAGCTTTGCATCCTGCATAGGGTCCAATACATTGCCGTGTATTACGACTATTATTATGACCAATAGGAGATCTGGGACGTCTGCTACGTCCCAGAAAACGGGTGTCATGCTCACTTTGGTCTTGAACATGACGGCCGTGTGCATCATAATTTCGACTCTGCCTTCGGCGTCTAATTGAGGACCCCTCTAGGTGTGAGTCCGTTTGGAAAAGCATAGTTGGCGATCGGGCAGAAATGTTCTCCACCGCATCTTGTAGCTCCTGTACAATTGCACGCATTACTTGCACTCCTTGCTCCGGAGTCAATCCTTCCGGAGGACGTGCGATGGCGCTTGCTAAATAGCTTAACGCAGCTCTGAGGGGAATCCTCTGCATGGGGGTTGGTAAGGCATTTAGATCTCTTCTTGTTGCTGCGGTGGTGGCGTATGCATCGCAAGAAGCGGCGCTCCTCACGAGAGCTAGGGGCGTCTCGGTAGTAGAGGTCACAAACTCTGCGAGATGTCGCGCTTGTGTGGCGCACGTATCTCGGCTTGTCGGTCCTCTTCCTCTCGTTGAGGCGTTCTTGTTCCTCTGCTCGGTGTTGCCACGATGCTCCGGGATTATCACCGGGATCGGGTTGATTGTCACCGATAGCTGTGACTTGACGACCGCCGGAACATGCGGAAGGGGTGAACATTCCCTCGTCTTGTGAGGAAGAGGACGAGTTGTATTGTGGGGTGAATAGAAGATTCTCCCCAGATGTTCTCTCCAGGCCTTCAGTGTGGAGGCTGCTAGCGAGACCATCACTGTTTGCTAGGCTTTAGGGACCTTTCGAATCTCCTCCTCCAAGGGAGACAGGCTCGGGATAGTATTCGTCCACAGTGGTACTTGTGGACAAAGGCATGGCCGGCGTAGAGCCAGCGGAGCCAAGAGGTTCGGTGGGCGACGGTGCCTTAGCAATGGCCCCGGAGGAACCATGGGCGTTGCCAGACACAAGGATGAATTTTTCCTCCATGTCATCATCGTAGTCGGAGATGTCGAGGAACCATGGGCGTTGCCGGACACAAGGATGAATTTTTCCTCCATGTCATCATTGTAGTTGGAGATGTCTGCTTGGAGACATGTTGTGATTCATCAGCAAAACGCAAGACACATTACCAGAATTGAGTAGGCGAAGATGATGACAGCGCTTCCCACGGACGACGCCAGCTGTCAACGTATGGGACTCTCGTCACAGAATAGTCAAATAAGAATATAAAAAAGGAAAATGGAGATTACTATCTGTTCGCCAAGGTACTCAAAATGGTGATTGTGTATTGCAAAGAGTATGCTTTGATTACAAGGAATATGGCTATGAATACACGTGGATTAGGGTTTGGATATGAATCTATGTTACAAGGGCACATAGGCCAGGCTATTTATAGTTTTACAAGCGTCGACAGTTGGTTACAGAGGTGCCTCTTCGCGTCAATGGTTGCATCTCTTCATGCCAATCGTCGCGTCCCTTCGTGATGACCGTTATTGTTGATATCTTCACGTGTAGCTGTTATTAACCACACGTTGGTAACCGCCTCCTAGGACCTCCTCCGCGGGGGGTGGTACTGGAGAGGTCTTGGAGAGGTCCTGGAGGAAACCATAGAGGAGGTCTAACTGGGCCTCCAGGAGAGTTTTCGGGAACGGTGACTTTATAGGCCTACCTTCCGACTGCTTGATTGATCTTGGACCCAGAAGATTAACTCAGACCTAGTAAAAATCTATCTTATCTATTAATAAGCAAATAAAGATATCCCCGGATAATTGACTAGTCAACAATCCTCGTAAGTGCCCAAGTCCAAAACGTTTTATTTTTATTTTTAGTTTTCCAAATACGACAGCACAGGGTGCTGGTTATAACATAATAAAAATGATTTATGTGATCAAGGTCATCGACAAGTCGATAACCGCCCAATCTACTGAAAACTAAGCATTGCTAAGCATGACATCGAATAGACATAAATAGACCATATATCATCCACCGAGCTCTAATTCACCAGCAGGATTATTAACCTAGGCTAGTGGTAGGGGATGAACAATTTTAGGGAATTCATGCAACATGATTAACAACCACTAATCGACAAAATTAACTTGACAAATAAAGCATGTATACATTTAACGCCGCCTCTGTACCATCATCTTCCCGGCATAATACCCTTCATGACCCTCGCATTTCGCCATTCTTCCTCTCGGGGCTAAGGAAGAAGATGCCTGTTTGAGCTCTCTTCTCGGGTAGGTTCTTCTCTAGTCGCCCTCTCTTCTTTGTCCATTCCGTGACCTTGTATGCTAATTCGGACCTTGTTATTCCTTGAAGCTCCCAAAACACCTTGGTGTCTTTGTTGGTTCTAGGGCGTGTTCGAAGCCACCCCGAGTCTTTTTCACCTCCGGTGAGTATTGTCCTCGGTTATGTGTGTCATCTTGTGCCTTTAGGTATAAGAACGGTTTACCCTCAACTCAATCTCTTAACTCATCATAGGAATCCGATGATTTTGAAGTTTTTCATTTTCGCCAGTGAACACTATTCCTCTTCTCCAACCCTTCGGTAAGGCATTAACCAATTCCTCTCTACACCACCGTCCTTTGGACTTTCTTAAGCTATCCCGACACTTCATCTTCATTCTCTATGCACATGACGCCTTCTCCTCGTGAAGCCGTAGCGTCACCGTCACCTTCTTCATCGCCGATCAACAATCGAGCTTCCACAAACCTCTCCTTGCTTCGTAGACTCGAAGAGACCACGTAGATGCTCAGGCACCCGCTTATTTGCATAATGCGAAGCTATGGTTGAGCATGCATGTTTGTTGTAGTGGTAGCGCCGCCCCTCTTTGGCTCGCCGCCGTTCTAGGCCGGCTCAGCCGCCGCCACCACTTCCATTAGGTGTGCAGTGCTATTGTGAACTCATTCTCCCTTAGTTGGCCGTCGCGTGGCGGAATCACTGGCGAGACGCCGGGCAAGGAAGAGCCCAAGAGCGCACTGTTGTCAGGGTTTTGTCGTACCCCGACAGCCACTGTAGCAAGAAGATTAAGTTTTAATCGCCGTCATTTAACTGCTAATGATTGCTTAGGAATTAATGGTTGTCTTAATGTAGTAATTGAGTCACTTACACGTGGGACCGGGATAAAAAATCGGAAGATTTAAATGAAAACACGGTAGAGTATGACATGTGGGCCCGCACTTAAGTGCACAGTGCGATGATTGGTGCACCGTGTGGACCGAGTTCATAGACCGTCTCTATGACAATGGGCCCCACTTGTCAGTTTGTTTTAATTCAGAAAGTAAATGAAAATTCATACTGTGCAATGGAACCCGCTTGTTAGCGGTAGAAGCTAGGGTAAGCCTGGTAAGAAAAGTATTAAATGCATTTATGAATTCCGAAACGATTTATTGTTACACTGTAAATTCAAAAGAACTTAAAAAATGCACAACTAATTCATTTTAACTTCAAATTGAATGAAACCAATTTTTTTAGAACATATTTTTAATGTACGATATTTTGAAATGGGTTTGAAGTATGTTTCTTTTGTAGAAAAATTTGTTATGAGAATTAAACTCAAGAAGGATTTATTTTTGTACTAGAAATTCGCTTAACTTAAAAATTCATAGAAAATGCATATGAACTCCAATTTGGGTGATTAAAGTTTTATTGAATACAAAATTTTATTGTATTTATAACCATGTAATCCTTTTATCCACCACTATTCTATAAATTATCGCTAAATAATTAAAATCGATGAATGGTGACATATTGCATTTTTATGGTTTTTCTCAAAATCTGAGTTTCAAACTGCCATAACTCTCTCATATAAACTTCAAATGGAATAATTTTTGCACCTAAATTCATATTAAATCATGATATTACTGATGTATAAATTTCATGTATTTTTGAGCATTTTGAGTTTTTGGCTATTTCTCGGTGTTTATTCGATGTCGTTTTTCTATAGAGTCCGAATTTCCAGAAATAGACAATTACGCCACCGAGAGTGAACAACTTGACTTCTAGCATGGTAAGCATCATTTGAACTTTGTTTTGCATCATGTTGATCCTAGTTTTGCTAAGTTAGTTAATTGAAATGCAATGATATTGCTTGCATGCTATTTTTGTTATGTCGATATTTTTGTGATGTGTAGCTAGTTATGTCCTATTCATAGTGTTATCCTCGAATTAATCCAGTACTTATATGCTTAAGTTAGGTTGTGTGAAATATATATATTATATATGGGATTGCTTAGCCATGCGAGTCTAGTTTTGCGGTAGATTGATTGTCGGGAGTAACCCGTCAATTCAGGAGACACAAAACTTTCTTATCTTCATTTTATTCCAGATCTTTGTATCTATCTATTAAGTTAAACTTTGTTTTTTTCAAAAGTGATTTGGGTCTAGACAAGTGGTTGTTAGTGTAGGTCTTTGCTATGCACGAGACTCGGGTCTTATGATTGTCTTGTCGCACCAACAAGGACCGAACTTTGTGACGCGTCTTTAATTCAAGTACAACTCATGCAACCACACACTGGGGTTGGGAACCGCTTGGTCAAGTAAGGGAAGGTTCTATTAGGTTAAGTTCGGTGGTGTGAGGACACTTGTGTTCGACCATTTGTCCGTAGGACCCGATGCAATTTTCTATAATGTGCATGGGAGCACTATTTTTCTTTATTTACATTGTATCGGTATTTCCAACACAACTTGCGTGCCCGCTTAGCAAGCGCTATCCGTAGCTTGTACTAAGTATGGGGTTCATCTCGTAAGGGGGCTTATCTCAATAGGGCTTTCTTGCTAAAAAGTACCGAATCTCGATTTCCCCAGCCGGCATACCTTAGGAAGTGTGTCATTATCCATAGGCTTACGGGCTAATCGAGTCATATGGGTAAAGTAGTACTCCCCTGTAGGGTGTAAATCTAATTGAATAGTCGTGTCCACGATTACAGACGACCGCTTGAATTTGGGAGTCATTATTGTTAGACTTTGAATTAAAATTGACATGGTTACAACTTGGTATTCGGCATGAACGAGTATTCATGCATTTTAGTTAATCAAAGTGGGCTGCCACTTGGTATTTGTTTGTTTCAATTGTTTATTAATGTATATCTACGTCACATGTTTATCTTTTATTTAAAAACTTGTTTACAAAATGGCATTTGAAAACTAGTATGTGTAGGGTGAAAATTATTGTGTTTTCCGCAAAACTAAGCCACTAATGCCTTTCTTTGATGTCCTCTAAGCATAAATAATTTTTCCTTTGTGTAAGACTTGCGAGTACAATTGTACTTAACCCGGCTCTGCAAATTCATGTGAGGATGATGCTTCGCCCGACGAGTTTGTTAGCGCCGATTTTGGCGACACTAATGAATAGTGTTGTTTCTAGCACCCAGTCGGTTGCCATGAATTATGGGGCACACCATTACTGGACCTTTTGTTTATTTTGCTTACTTCCTTTGCTACTTAATGTTCTTATTTGAATTTGGCGGAGGCCGTTTATAATAGTTGTAGACTTTAACTATTATATTGTATGCCACTATGTAATATCCATGTATGCCTTGTATGATTTGTGCTTGACGTTGTTAAGGGTATAGGCGTGTTGGTTGGTGATCTTGGGAGCCAACACGGACACATACCCGCTGTTTTTGAATTCCCTTTTAACTCATTAAGTGTGGACTTGGACTGTCTGGAGAACCAGTCATCATGTAGTGCTTGCAGAGGAGCAGTACGTGTGATCATCGAAGCTCTAGTTCGATCAGGACTTCTCACTTAGATGGAGTTAATTTGGAATTCATTTACTTAAGAATCAGAGTTATTTCTATAAGACCAGGAAGGCCTTGGTCTTACGGAAATAACGAGGGTCCTCACACCTAACCTCTTGGTTCATGAAATGCCTTCTTTCTTCTTGAAGATCCATTTGTAGCGAACAACCTTCTTATCAATTGACAACTTGACCAGCTTCCAAGTGCCATTCTTATCAAGAGATTGTATCTCATCATGCAGGACAACCATCCATCTCTCTGAAACACTAGAAGAGATAGCATCTGAATAAGTGAAAGTTTTGCCATACTCAAAGCAAAAGCAACAACATTATCTTCTACAATCAATCTCTTGGGAGCTTGAATATTCCTTTTACGTCTGTTGGCTACAATGGAATGTTGTGATGATTGAAAGACAAACATCTGTATGTTTTATTTTCAGCATTTGGTTTAGAATCTTGAATCAATAACATGCTTCAACTGCACATTTAATTTCTCTGACTTCTCAACAGAACATCAACAGATGGTTTATTATGCAAAGACATAGCGATTCATAAAAAGTAACAATTTCGCCAATAACCACCTTTCTAGTTTTATAATTCCACAATTTATATCCTTTCACACCGGTTTATAACCAAGGAAAATGCACTTAGCAACTCTAGGCTCCAATTTACCATTGTTAACATTAGCATAAGCAAGATAACCAAATATTCTTAAATTTGAATAATCCACTAGAGAACTAGATCATACAACTCTTCTTATCAATTGCCAAGTTGGGTGGTTGATTGATCAAATAACAATCGATGGGCGTGGCATCGGGCCAATAACTCCTAGATAACACGGAGTTAGATAACATGCAACATACATTCTTCATAATGGATTACATTCATGCGTTCGACCACACCATTTTGCCGAGGAGTACTGTGATATTGTAGTGTTTCACAATGCCCTTCGATCGCAAAAGCTTCAAATTCTTGAACATAATTCCAAGCCATTATCGAGACGTAGCTTCTTGACATGCTTGCTAGATTGTTTTTAATCATAATCTTTCACTTCTTGAATGTCTTGAACACATCGATTTGTGCTTCATGAAACATGACCAAACTCTTCTTGAATAATCATCAATGATGGTCAACATGTAGCTAGCACCTCCAAGGACTTAACACGAGATTCTCCCCACAAATCGAGTGAACATAATCCAATATGTGTACCACCGGCTATCAGGAGCCAAGATGTAACTAAAATTACAAATCCAAAAGCTGAACTTACAATTAGCTGAAATAAATAAACAACAAATGACAACTAGACAACGATTAAATATTACTACTAACATTAATAACACGAAATTTCAGCTAGAGACTAAACTCAAAGCTACAGATTAAAACATCACCATCAAGGTTATAAGCATTATGAATAAGTTCCAACAAGAAATAGGCATCATCTAATATATGAAGTTATGAAAGGAACCAATTGAAGTACCAACATGCCAATTATTACAATAATCGAGTCTCATTGAAACAAAGTAATAGAAACATTATTTGGCAGATCAAAGTGCACTTGATTCGAAAGGGTTTCAAAGAGGAGTATACATGTTGGACCAGTCACGGTGAAGTGCAGATTATACCGGAAGGTAGTAACATCGCCGAGAGAGACAACGATATGCCAGATGTGGACTGCGCTTTCGATAAGGATAGGTCGCACGATGACAATCTGGATCAGATGCTACGCGATGCAGAAGGTAACTATAGTGAGAGAGAGTTTGGTAAATTCAACGTCTTGATGGAGAACTCGGGGAAACCTTTGTTTCTGGGCTGCAAGCCAGAATAAACAAGGTTGTCATCCGTGCTTGAACTGCTGAAATTGAAGGCAAGCAATGGTTGGTCCGACAAGAGTTTCACGGCGTTGTTAGGTCTCCAATCGAAATCCTTCCAAAGGAAATGTGTTGCTCAAAACCACCTACCAAGCCAAGAAGGTTCTTTGTCCATTGAGAATGGAAGTAGAAATAATACATGCATGTTTGAACGATTGTATCCTTTACCGTAAAGAGTATGCGACAAGCATGTATGTCGGTGTGCAAAGCATCCCGATACAAGCGTAAGAAACATTACGATGATGGCGAGGGCATCGAGGTGAAGCAAGAACCTCTTGCTAAGATGTTGTGCTATTTGCCTGTAATTCCCCGTTGAAGCGTTTATTTGTGAACCGAAAGGAGGCAAGATTGCTGCGTTGGCACTCGAGAAGCGTAAGAAAGATGGAAAGCTAAGACACCCTCTGATTCCGCCTAGTGGAGAAACTTCGATAGGAGCTTGAAGACTTGGTGCGAACCGATGAATATAAGGTTTGGGTTGAGTACAGATGGAATGAATCCTTTCAAGAACATGAGAAACCGATACAACACGCCCGTGAATCTATGTATGTACAATCTGTCCTCCTTGGTTGTGTATGAGCAGGAAGCACATTTTGATGTCACAACTTATCCAAGGGCCAAAGCAACCCGGGAACGATATTGATGTGTACCTAGCACTATTCTTTGGAAGATCTTGTGACTTTGGAACGAAGTGCAATGTATGGGATGCGCATACAAATGAGAGAACTTCACTACGCTCCATGTTGTTCTCGCACCATCAATGATTTTCCCGCCCTTAGTAACCTATTTGGATTTAGTACAAAAGGAGCCAAGGCCTATCCGCATTGCTTAGATGATACTGAGAGTGTGTGGCTGAACAACTCGCGCAAAACTGTGTATATATGTCACCGTAGGTTCCTTCCCAAGTATCACCCATATCGCAAGATGAAGAAACAATTTGACAGAAATAAGGAGGATGGTTCAGCTCCAAGGACTTTTAGAGTAAAAGAGGTCTATGATATGGTTATGGATATCGATGTTGTGCTTAGAAAGGAACATAAATTGAGGACCCGTTAAAAGAACATCTGGAAGAAGCGATCAAGTTTTTGGGACTTACCTTATTGGGAGCACTTAGAAGTTCACCACTGCATTGACGTCATGCACGTAGAGAAAAAATACGTGATAGCTTGATTGGTCTCTTATTGAACATTCGTGACAAAATAAAGGATGGTGTCAACGCACGGTGTGACTTAGTGTGAACACCATAAGGATATGCTCATGAACCTAAGTGATGTTACAATTGGCAATTTGGTTGAAGGTTTGTTGGAATTTCTGTTTTTCAGAAAGTTTCAGCAAAGTGTTAGGATAATCGGTAGTACCGGTGTGTTAATCATGTAATACCGCATAATGAAACGACGGCTTAAGTAGAAGCGATTACTCGGAGGCTTGTGAGAGCATGGTGATTTTTTGGTATCGGTAGTATCGGCTTGGAAGTAGCGGTACGACCGTTGGGTGGAACGGAACTACCGCTTGTCTAGGTTTTGAACGTGGGTTTTGCTCTAACCGTTAGATCTTGATCCAACGGTCCAGATTGCGAGAAACGTTCGGACCATCCGAACGTGTTAGGCTTTGTGAGTCATTTGATTGAAATCGGACGGTTGGAAATCGTATGATCGTTCGGACTTTGAACAGTGTCTAGATCTTGACGGCTGAAACCTTTGGTCCGATCGTCCCGTGTGATCTGGAGCGTCCACATGTCATTTGGTGCCCTCGGAGGTCTTCAGCTGTTTTGCAAAACTTTCGTACCACATGTTGAAAGCGGTTGTACCGCGCTAAGGAACGACCGCTATGTTAGCGGTATGGATTTTACAGACGCGATGTTTTTGAGATTTCCTTGAGAGCGGTACGACCGTAGTGCTGAGAGAGGTACTACCGTGATGCGGTAGTACCAGGTGTTACATGGCGGTAGTACCGCATTTACTGAGAATTTTGGGTATCCTTGTTTCTTTTCAGAGAATTGAGTTGGGGATTGGTCATATCCTTGTTTATTAATGCATATGTGTTGCATATTACATGCTTTGAGCTAACGTGGGTCAAGTTGTGAAGAATTTGTTCCCGGAGACGATTTCTCTGTCTATTGCTGTGCAGATGGCTTGCAGGTCAACGACGGTCAACGGCGAGGTGGATCGGGACTAAGCTTGGAGAGCTGAGGTCCAAAGCGATCATGAAAGCCGGGTGAGGTCAAGTGACTCAAGCATGGCGCAGAATAGACGAGGTGGATCGAAGCAGGCGATTCGATCTGTTGGTTGGATCAGCGGCGGGGTTGGTGCAAGTGCCTTGGAGGTTCTGATGGGATTCGGACGGGAGAGACTTGCCGACATGATGAGAGCTGTTGATCAACCTACACATGGCGGAGCAGGCGAATGCTTTGACTGGATTGGACTCGGTCCGTGGAGAAGGATCGAGAAGGGTTATTTTGGTAATTTCACCAAATACCGCCATTGTGACTTGTTGGCTAAACCGCAGCGCGGTTCGGCGCTTGGAGAAGCGGTTTAGGTCAATCAAAGAAGAAGACGGCGCTTTGAGATGCATGTGTGTGTTAACCCATTGTGAGTTAGGGTTTAATGGGTGCCCTAATAGAATATTCCTAGATGCTTAGCCTCCACTATATAAGCACTTGTGAGCTGTGTACTGGGGATGCGAACTAAATGCAGAGAAACACGAGAGTGGTTCTTAGGGTTTTGGAGAGCTAGGGTTTAGGGATTGTTTGATCGATGCTCATATATTGAGTTGTGTCCTCCAAGATGGAGAGGTCAAACATCAACCATATGTTCAGATCAATCCAATCATGTTTGTGAAAATGAGTCTCTTTCGCTCTTTGTCTTCATTTTTGGGAGTTTTTATGATTTTGATGATCCTTTGGTTTTCCTCGATTCCTCTGTTGCTTATGCTCTTTGTGACTTGTGAGAGACCATCTAAGGTCATCTTGATCATCAATAGACCACAAGCAAGCCTAGGATCAGATTTACATTTTTGACCTGTTCTTGAACCGAACTTTACCAAATCTGAGAAAGGTCAAGTCTTTGACGTGGATCTGTTGAATAGATGATTGGAATAGGTTCCTGTTATTCTCTAGATGATATGTTTCAAGTTTGATAGGGTTTGGTTGGATAGAACTCAAGTTGTGTCGATTTTGGTTTTTGAAACTCTGTTGTCTAGGTGAAATACGAGGGCGTAGTATCAAGATCAACAATGTATGATAGTACCGCACTTTGGAGTTTCATCGAGAGACTTGCTTGATTACATTCATTGTTTTTATTGAGGGGTTGCAAAAATTGAGTGAGCGCCTATTCACCCCCCTCTAGTCACCTTTCGATCCTACACTTAGTTAATATGAACATAAGGATCGAGTTAGCACCAAAAGGACCGATAAAGGCCGAACGTACCTCCCCCCAGCTTGCTATACTCTATCCATGGCGAGAGAAATGAACTATGCTAGAGCTTGTATGGTGTGAAAGTTTAGTCAGATTACTCGCCAAACATGAAGAAACTTGTTTCTATGGGAGATTTGAAATTAATTGGTATGAAGTCTCATGATTATCATATACTGATGATACAAATGCTTCCTGTTGCAATTAGAAGTATTTTGCTGAACAAGATCCGAGTGGCAATCAGTGATATGTAGGATATCACAGACTGTTCTTTTTACTAACCGTCTATGATATGTCTCTAATCATAGATGGTTGGTACATATAACTATCTGTGATGACCAACGTATCACAGGCGATTTTTGGTAGAAGCCGTCTGTGATAGTAGGTCTTCACGACAGTTTATACCACAAAACCATCTATGTTGTGACTTATCATAGACAGACTATAAACCGCTATGCGTGATAATCGCCTATTATCACAGACACATAAATTTAGACGGTTCAAAAACTATGCATGATATTTATTTAGAACACTTTGTGATGACCCTTTGTGTAGTAGTGTGTGGCTGACATAGAAATCTATCCATACAAGCGCTCACAAGGATATATGGAGATAAATATGTAGGAGGGAGGTAGGTGAAATGATTAATTCCTTATATACCACTAGAATTTTGTGAAATCTCTGATTATGTCACTAATATGTGGGGTCAAGACCCACATGTGCCGAGGAGAAAACTCTATATTAGATCTATTGGTGTATCTTACAATGAGAGGGGTCCTATCTATTTATGGGTGACTCAGTCGCTCTCTTCAATCATAAGCAATGTGGTACTAAAGAGAAGGTATTGGGCCTAATAGACCGTTCTGGTAATTATCCACTCTAATGGGCTAGATTGGCAGTTTTGCAACAATTCAATGTCATATCATGGAATAGGGAGTTATATACGATGGTAGCATTGGTGAGACAGAGACCGTACATCTCCACGAACTGATGCACTATTGTCGTTATAAGTAACACCCCAATTTAACACGCACCTATACATTTTTCTCTCAAAATTTAAACTAAAATTACTAATAATTCCAGCAACCTATGCATGGATAGGAACCCACAATGGGTTACCTTTCAACAGCATTACAACATAAATGTGATAAGGATGAAGGTTCACACAACACAGGACCTCATGCCCAAGAACGCTCGGGGCCACGTGCCCAAGAATGTTCGAAACCATGCACCAGGAACATTGATTAGCAACAAGACTAATAAATAAACCATTACTAAATCACTCATATTCCAATCATTAAGATAATGAAATCCATGTCTACTAAGCAACTCTAGATAAAAGCACCAACTCTCTAGGTTTATATGTAGCAACTAAATAATAATAACTTTGTGATTGATAGCATGTGATGAGTATGTGCTACTCCCATCCCATACATGTTGCCTTTAGTGATCACTAAACAATAACAACAAAGCAAGAGTGAGTTCAAGACTCAAGAAGTACATAATAGAGCAATAAACACATAGCTCATCAATCATGTTGATTATTATCATAATCATGTATTCAATTAACATCATCATAATTTCATTAATGCAATGCAGTATATCTCTACTCTACATACTCATTTTCACATCTCATAGCTTATATTAGTATGGTTGAGTGAACACACGTCGGTGTTCACCCTTTTATCGACTTTGTTGGACAAGGAACCGAGAATCTATCCACTCTGTAAAGTTCTACCTCTAGTGGGCATGTGATATTCTTTCATAACATGATTGTATACATGATACAAGAATGCAATTTGTTCCATTACCCATTGACATGATCTATTATCATCATGTTACCATCATTACAATGTCATCAGCATGGTTATATCGTCATCATTACCATATAATTATTATCATCGTCATGATATTGTAATAAGCATGGATAAAACATAAATATATATCATGGCAAATTATATATAAAGACAAGTGACAAACAAACCAATGTTTATCGCCCTACTATGCACTTGCCTTTTAGCATGAAAACCAGAACGATGCTAAGGTGGCACCGAACTCGAAGCAACACTTATTGGATAAAGCCAATACTCACCTCAAAAATATGCAACAACAGTATAAGAATATAAAACAAATCAACATCGCTCCTACACGTAACCTGACATAATTACACTACTACAAAAAGGCTAATATTAGACGCCTCATCACAGATGGTTGACCAAAACCATCGGTATTAAATACAATCATAGACGGTTTTGGTTTAGCGACCGTCTGTATTACTAACTGCGCTAAAAACTGTCTGCGAAGAAGTAATATCACAGACGGTTCGTGTTGAAAACCATCATGAAGTATCACGAGCGATTATCGAACAAGAACCGCTGCGTGATATTTAGTAATATCATAGGCGGTTCTTGTTGAACCGCTCGTGATACTTTACGATGGTTTTCAACACGAGCCGTCTGTGACTTCCCATCCTCATCATAGGCGGTTTGTATTAAAAACCATCTGTGATAATTATTTTGATTTTACCATGGCTTGAAATCACTAACGCTCGATTTTACTATGGCTTGGAATCACTAACTCTCTAATTTTACCATGGCTTGGAATCACTAACGATCGATTTTACCATGGCTTCAAATCACTAACATTCGATTTTACCATGGCTTTGAATTTTCCTTACTCGCAATTTTACCATGGCTTGAAATCACTAACATGCTTATTTTAATACAAATAAATGCATGGTAATATACATATCACAAGCGGTTCTTATCTGAACCGTCTGTGATTCGCGTGTGAGGAGTTCGAAAATTTTTGAATGCGCGCGCGGGAGGCAAAATGTTTTGGCGCTGTCCTTATATATTATAGCCACCCCAGTCTTGTTTTCCATCAGTCTCTCCCTCTCTCCTCCCCACACCGAGCTCCAGCGACCACCCTCGATTCCCGTCGCGGTTCGTGAGACACAAATGCCGGCAGCGGCGATGAGGAGGGATGCGGAGGAGATCCTTGTCTACCGGAAGGTACGTGTACATCCCCATAACATACATAATTTGTTAGCTGTTTGTTGTAAAGAAAATTATCTTAATTTTGTGTTACCTAAGGTCGGAGACTGCTTTGGAGGTTTTAGTCGTCTCTCCTTCGATCGACGAGCTTGAGTCGAACTCGGCGACATGCAAGAACATCTTGTGATATCTTGATGAGGTCTGAGAGAGGAGCTCATAAGACCAATCCTGGCCGATGAGTTCTTTAGGAGCTTGGGGCATAGATGGTTTCTAACTAGTTTAACTTTGTAACTTTATTCTTTTTCCCATTCGGAGGGGCGTTGTGAAACCTTTTGGTTTCCTTTCCTATAATGTGTTTGCCATCGAATTTTAATTGGATTTTAGTTGTCTTGCTAGATGTTGCATATGGAAACTACTGTCTAGCACTTGATTGGTTTGGCTCAAAATCTGTTTTTTTTTTTGCAATAGAAAAAACTATCACAGACGGTTCTGAACAAGAACCGTCTGTGATGACTGATGTCATCACTAACCCATAAACTCAGACGGCTCACAAAACCGCTCAGTGATGGCGTTTTTGAACCATATGTGAATACCTTTTTTGGAGTAGTGTTAACCCTCTTCACAGGACAATCCATCCGTTGTCCTGGTGATCAAACAGCCATGACTTCTAACTCTTGAATCCAAACAGAGCAAATCACATATTTTCTGGAATCTATTTAATTTTATACACTTTCCTAGTTATGCAAATTCCCTGATTAAGTTGTCTAAACCCTCGTTACGAATCCCGACGGTCAATAACGGAACAACACTGAACACCAGATTTAATAATTTTATATCTAATTTTCTACCACATAAAAAGTAGCAAACCTTACCACTTATGGAAACTATGAAAAATTACCTAACTTTTTATAGTTACGTCCATAATTTAAATCGATCATCTACTAGTTTTCATATGGAGAATAACACAACTGCTACCATCCTCGATAGATTACTAAACAATAAACTTTCCAGCCCATACTTTTAATCTACACATCCAAATTCAGTGAGTTAGCACTCTATCCAAATCTTAGGCAGTGACCTACATCTTTCATGTTGTAGAAAAACCCTAATTCTGAAAGGTAATTTTTTTAATCTAATCATTACCACGACACTGTCCAATCGCAATGATTTATAGAATAGCCGAATTACAGATATCATAACTTTTAATCTACTCAACCAAATCAGATGTTTAAGAATTCTATGGAAAGTTAATTAACCAAATTATCTACAACTATCTAGTAGATCAAAGTTTCAGATTAACAAGGTACAGTGCCCAAAACAGCATTACATGCCACTGTCCATGGATTCAATCTAGTAACTAGGGCTTTCGGTAGAGTTTAACCGCAGTTAATCGCACATACCAAAAACTAATCCCTACCTAATGGATGAACTAGTAGAGGAAAATATTTCGGATCGTTACCCTAGATGCAAACATAGAACCCGACAGCGGCGACGTTCTCTTCCTTGTGTTTTCCGTGCTTGCCTTCTTTCTTCCTTCTGGGCTTCCTCTTTTCTTCCGGTGCCTTGCTTCTTCCTTGCCTCCGGCCCTTCAGCAGCAGCCCACGCAACGGCAACTCAAGGCATGCAGCGGCCGCCGTGCAATCATGTGGCAGCAGCAAGCAAAGACAGCAGGAAGGAGCAAGCAAAGACAGCAGCAAGCAGCGCAGGTGCAGAACATAGTGGCAGCAGCATGCAATGCAATAACAGCAATGATGCATGGCGCTACGGCTTGGTGCAAAGCGAGAACAACGGCGGGAGCGTATTGGCTGAGCGTGCGGTGCATGGCGACATCGGTTTGTGGGCGCAAGGCGTGGCGGCTATCCTCCGACAATAAGAACGACATTACATACTGCACAAGCCTTGGCGTCGCGGCAAATTCAATTGCTTGCCAAGGGCTAGGGCGTCTAGGGTTTCGGGCGGCCGCCCGACCCCTTTTATGGCGGCGCAGCACGAGTCCTCTGTGGACCAGGGGAAACTTTCGTTTTCCAAATTACTTCGTCAGGGGGCGAAAGGGCCGAAATTACCAAAATTTCGGTTATAACTTTTGGTGAAATGGTCAAACAGGCGCTTGAATTTTGGACAAAATTTGATCGAAACTTGGACGAAATTTGACCAAAACTTGGACGAAATTTCGTTCGGAAACAGAGAAAATCAGGGCGCGAAACAGAGGGAAAACAGGGCGCACAATAGACATGAAATGGACTGACCTTGTATCATAGGCGTGAACGCATTGGTGCATCAATGTTGAGTCTGCGACTGCAACAACTCAAGCTGATTATCTAGTTCCAATTTTTCTGGCTATGCTAAAATCTACATACACAATGCTGCAATGGCGAACAGCAAAATCAGATCATATGCCTTCAGCTTGGCCTTGAACTGAAAATGGTAACTTTGGCCTTGAACTGAGTCGGACCCGGATTTCGGGAATCCAAATCCTCTGTGAAAACATTGTACTATTCACTAATCGATAGATAGCACTCACGGGCACATTCTTTGAATCAATCACACAAGTCGTGAACCAAAACAAATATATTACAACACATAGTGACATAGACCTCAACGGGTCGAGTTTTACAAAAGAGGCCGCATAAAGCTGTAACATCCCAACTGTATAAACAGGTGTGTGTTTTAAATATAATTAAATATGTAAAAATTAAAAATTTTCTCACATCTTGAAACTCTTGAACTCACATGTATTCCTTGTCCAAGAGTTGTGAAATCCAAAAACACAAAGCTCTTGTTGACCAAAAGTCAAAATCATTTTCTATTTGTCACAAATCTTGTGCCAAACCTTTGGGAATATTTTTCCTTGGTCCCAGAGATGATGTGGGACCCCTCTGAAAAATATCATAAGTTTTAAAACTTGTTTGATAATTTTGGAGGTAAAACAAACCCTTGAACAGCCTTTATGAATTTTCTGAGAAAAATTCATTGCATAAAAACCTCTGAAAATTTTATGTAAGGTTAATCCTAATGTCAGCAAGCTTCAGTTAAAATTTCATAAATTTTGGAGTTGTTTTGCTATCTCAAATAATTCCGCAAAGTCTCTGCTGTTAAAAATTGAATTCAAAACAATGCACTGTTTCTTGGGCTTGAGCCACTTTCCAAAGTGGGCTAAACCCAACCGCAACTACAACTCACCAGACCTCCTTTCCACCTTGATGAGGTCGTGAACCGTTGGATCAACATCCAACCGCCACGACCTTCTCCTTGGTCAACACCGCAGGACCTCCCGCCTCATCGAGGTCATAGCCGTTGGATCAAGGATCCATGGCCATGACCTCCTCGCTTCAAACCACTCAGACCTCCCACCTTGTTGAGGTCGTAGCCATTGGATCAGATCCAACAGCCCACGACCTCCCCTCAATATCAAGCGCACTAGACCTCCCCCATCTTGTGTTGTGCGCCGTTAGATTTAAAATCTACGGCCACGACCTCCCCTTTGCTTTGTGCGCATCAGACCTCCCACCCACGTGAGGTCGTAGCCGTTAGATGTAAATCTCACGGCCATGACCTCCCTTGTCCTCTACTTGCCATTGGATCTCGTTTCAACGCACGAGATCTGTGGGCCGTTCATACCATCCTTTCTAAGCCGTTAGATTTAGATTGTGCGGTCTCTGTTGAGTGGGCCGTTCGGACCACTCCTGTGAGCCCTTAGATCTAAATCTAAAGGCCATGACCTCTTGTGCACTACGCGTAAGGCCCAGGACCTCCCTCACTTGATCAGCACCATTGGATTAAAATCCAGCGGTCCCGACCTCTTCAAGCGCTTTTGCGGCGCCTAAGAACCTCCCCATCATTTGTGCGCCCTTGGATTGAGATCCAAAGGCCATGACCTCCACGTCTTTGGCAAGATCGTGGCGCGTTAAGTCCTCCCATCAGTCCGCACTGCTGATTTAGATCCAACGCCTTGGACCTCTGTCCCCTTTTCCTTTATGATCGGTAGCGGTGGTGATCTAAAGGTCACGACCTCCCGGTCCAAATCGAGGGTTGTGACCTCCTCTCGATCACTAAAACGTACCATTTCAAACTCAAATCGGAGGGCAGGACCTCCCTATCTTTCATCCAAATGGTGGAGGCCTTGCCTGTTTCTTCTCCTTCCTCTCACGCAGCGAGAGCCATGGGTGGAGTGTGCAGGTCGGGTCATGTCCCAATGGCTCTGTGCAGGCCAGCATTAAATGCGTGTCAGCTCCTTTCCACCCCTAGGCCATGCCCTGACCTACCTACACCTGTCCCCTCCATCTTGTCCGAGCCATGGACCTCCCATGGGCTAAGCTCACCATGAGCTTAACCCGTGGCTCATGACCCCTTTTGCCCTAGGTATAAAACCTCCCCATGGTCTTCCTTGGCCTCTTTTACACATCTCACTTTTGCTCTCGGCTCTGTGGAGCTCAAACCACCCGAAGCTCTCCTTGGCCGCCATTGTTGGAGCTTGGAGCTCCTCGGTGGAAAAGAGTCCCTGGGCTTCTCCTCTCCATTCCTCACTTTTATTTGTGCCATTACCCTCTGTGACAAGTCCTAACTTGTTTAGTTGGGACATTTTCAGAGGAGGCCTCACTTGGGAGCCGAGGCTGGAGCTTTTGGCCGTGGAGCTCCTCATCTTCTCGGCTACGGTCCTCCTCGCCCGACCTCCTCGGCTCCTCGGGACCTCGGGTAACCTCCCGATAGTCCTTAGAGCTGGGCACCTCATTCATATGAATCATTGCATGAGCTTTACTTCAAATGTTGCATTTAGTAGTACTTGTCACCTTTGCCATCTCGCTCACGGCGTTCAAGGCCGTCCGCCGCCGTCGAGTGAGCCCATTTTGTGCGCAACACTATTGCGCTGCGTTAGTACTTTTTTGGTGGTCGCCGACGAGGTCGCATCGCCGGCATTGACCATGTCTTTGCGGTGAACGTTTTTGTCGGAAAAGTTCACCCCGCGTGTCATTAGGACAAAGATTTGGGGCAGTAAATGCTCCATCATTGGGAGCATTTATCGCTGTCTTCTTGCTTGGACCTCCTCATTGTCCCTTGCGCTTTAACTCCTTGCCGCTGGCCAGGCCAAGGCGCTTGTAATCTTTGGCTCGATGCGGCCGTTCAAGACCTCCCCCTGGGAGATCTTGAACGTCCAGGACCTCCTCCGGTGAGATCTTAGCCGTCCAGACCTCCCCTGGAGGTCTGAGCCGTTAAAGACCTCCGCGTTGGACCTCCTCGAGGTCATCTCTACCATTTAGGACCTCCCTCGCTAGATCTGGACTGTTCCGGTCCTCCCTCTATCATTGTGGTCCGTTGGATGCAGCATCAACGGCCACGACCTCCCCTCTCGCTCGCGCGTGCACATTGTTGGGAGGATAGGGACCGTTGGATCCAAGATCAACGGCCCATGACCTCTGGACCTTCAGCCAGCTGCTGGCGTGTCGATGTTCTCTGGGAGGTCTTGAGCTGTTAGATTCAAGATCTATGGCTCATGTCCTCCCCTCGTCTTATTGGTTTTAGGAAATTCCAGAGTCATTATTTTTATGAACTGAAAAAGGTATGAACTTTGAAAATGCATAACTAATTCATTCTAAATCCAAATAAGGTGATTCAAATTTCTGTAGCTCTGGTTTGGACCAGGCTCTAATCTAAAATGGTTATGAGCCCAGTTCAGCTCCAGAAAATGGTTTTGTAAATAAATTTCAAAACTAACTTTAAATGTTTCATTAAAAATTCATTTAACTTGTAAAATGCATAAGTAAATCTCTGTAGATTATTTTTGAGTGAATCCAACTTTGTTGGCTTCCTCTATTAGTGCACTAAATGTTAGAATTGGATTTAGGCATGTCAATGTTTTCAAAAGCTTTGTGGGTGCATTTTAGTTGTGCTCCTTATCTTATCTTTGAAAAATCATAAAACATGCATAATAGCTCCAAATGAGATGAACTCAATTGTTTTATTCATCTCATGAGGTGCTGGTTTTACAGTAAAAATCTCAGTAACACCACCTCTCTAGAAAATGTTGCCAAATAATTAAATTAGTGAATATTAGCAGTTTTGATTTTTAGAGCTGAGCAGAATTGTTTTGCTCATATCTTTTGCATTGAGAATCCAAATCAATTGGTTCTTATTGCTAAATTCCCTAAAAATCATCCTCTTGCTGCTGTAGAAATTTCAGAGCATTTGGAGTTTGTTTGCTGTGCTGTCTTTGTGGTTTTCGTCGTTCTTATCGTTTCTTTTCGCCTTTTCGTTAGGTGCCGACGAGTGCTTTGAACCCGTGAGTGATCCTCAGCAACATATTGAGCAAAACCAGCAAGACAAGCAGTTTGATCATATCCCATTATTGTCCCATTACTTTAAAGTTTAATACTTTGTTTTACTTGTATGTATGCATGCTACTTTGTGTTAAAATATCGATTAGTTGAGCCTATAGATGCATATCCTGTAGGTAAATGTTCATTCTCTACTACTAAGCCTAGGATTATCTTGCTGTGATTTAGAGTTCGATGGATGGACTCTTATCACTTAGTAGTTTACGTTAATAATGCTTAGATAACAGTAGAAATGGGCGGTTGTCGACATTATGTCGATGACCTTGATCACACAAAAACTATTATTCCATTATGTCCATCTTGTGCTTGTTACTTTGTAAATAAACAAAAATGAAAACAAAATTGTTATTGACTTGGGCACAATAGATGTTGGTGTGATTTGTTGGGTGTGAACGGAATGGTGCCTAAGTCCCCAAGGACTGAGTTACTTGTGTCACTAAGCCAAGCGCTCTTGCGTGCTAACCACACGAGGGGGGTATGGGACCTCTCTTGACTAAGTACTTTGGGAGGTGTTAATTATGAGCTGGTCGGTGGGTATGTTAAAAGTGTGTGTGTTGTGTGTGGTGTTGGGAAGGAGCATTAGCAGACGGTTAGGCTGTCTAATGTGTCCTTACTCCCGTGGGTTCTGACTCTTAATTAGCATCATCCATTGGAAATGTCTCAGAGGACTTAGCCGTGCTTGGCATACCAAAGGAAGTGTGCTAAATCATGTGGCGAAAAGGCGGTCTCGACATGTGGGTACATTGGTACACCCTCCAGGTTAAAACTATTGAATAGCCTCGTCCTAGGTTATGGACATGCTTGGTAAGGTCGTGCAAGAACTAGACTAAACACTTAATTAAAACTTGATGGGTGGTATGAATTGGGTAATTCATGCTATTGTTGTGGTGACTTGGGTTAGTCACTTCCAGGTTGTTATTGTTGTCGTTATTATGTTATTATCTCGTTGTTACTTCAACAATTAAAAATGCTTTGTCAAATTGCTTTCAATCTATTACATTATTGCAATTGAAAGCTTGCTTTATGCTGAAATGAGTCCAAAGCCTCATCCACCTAAATAAAGCTTGCATGTAGCTATTTATAGTTACATATACTACTACGTCGATCTTGAGTACATTATTTGTACTCATTTGCTTTGCTTAATAACTTTGTTGCAGAGGAGGTAGAGCCCAGGGCTTTACTTTTAATGAGATGTCTTTGCGGTTGGGAATCGAGCTAGGCGACTTGGTTGGTTGCCTTGTGGGCTAAAGGAAAAGCTTGTGGCTCTCTTTTGTTTATCGCCATCTTATGGCTTTTGCTTCATTGTGTTACCTTCCTTAGTTGTATTTGGCGATCGGCCTTTTGTAATAACTCTATATTATGTATGTCTTTTATTCTAGTTAGTGCTTGGTTCTATGTCTTGAATGGAATTGATGCATGATTTTGTAAAGAGGTGTGTATCTTGCATTACGGGAAGTATACATATCTCAAGACACGGATCATTATGTTTGTGATGCTAGGGTCAATGGATGACTAAGTATTACAAGCTTAATAAACCGGGTCCTCACAAAGGCCAACTTGATTACATTGCATAAAGATAACGTGAAATCTCTGTGGAAGCAAAAGGGAAGGTAGGGCTCATCTCACATGCACAAGCGGCTGGGGTGACTTTGGTACGACATATATTATCCAAGAACGAGATAATATCGGTTGTACGCTTGAGTATACGAAGTCTACTTAGGATCGGCGAGATCTAAACTACTGAGAACTATACTACTCCTTGTCATTTCCTTGTCCATCACCTTACGGTCCATCGTAAAAGCATAGTCTCCTTCATCATCATTGTGCGAAGGGTTTGGGAGAGAAGCGAGAATGAGCACTACTACCGTGCTTTCATGAGCCAACACACAATGCAATATTACATATATGCAAGGTTAAACAAGGAATGCTCGGTTCTTTTATTTGCTAAAGCAATCTTTTCAATTATCATAGTTACAAATCCTATTACTTAGCATTTTAACGAATCGCATTTTAATAAAGAGAGTAATGTGCAATAATTATTTTAGTAGAGGTTCCATCCGGCGGAAACTCTACTAATGCATCTTTTTGATTGGAGCTACCTCCAATTACTACCACCATGAGCTCGACGACTCGGGTAAAATCCAACATGGGCTAGGTGAGCCCTTCCACATTTTCCATACCACCCTCAAAGGTTAAAATAGAACTAACTCTGTTATGATTCCCATGTCCGCCTTTGTAGTAGGGCACAATTTGTTTAAATAGTTTAGACTCTGCAGAGGTTGTACACTGTACCCACAAGAGATAGTCATACCAGTTACCCTACGATTAAGTAGTCATGTAGTTGGGCGACCATCATAGTAACCTTTCAAACTACCTTGCCCTTTTAGTCATCTCACCCATATGGGGTTGCGCCCATATGTTGCGTGGGATCGTTGTACGCTGGCGTTGGGTGTAGATTTAGACTACCCACAACTACTGGCAACCTCACCCATTCAAGCTGGATGTACTACAAGCTTGCGCATTTCCCCCCTTTTTCCTACCGTGTGAGACACATTCAGGGTTCAATAATTTTACTAAGCTAAGTTGCACTTTGCAGACTTGTGGTTATACTTATTTAACACAGAGGTCGTGACAAGATTAAGTCCTTAATCCATCCGGCCAGTTCTTTCCACATTTTCCAACCATTCTCGTGCTCTCGGAGCACCCATCACCTTCCATCCGCCCGGATGTGGTATTTAGCATTTAATGGGGTTTTGAGGACTAAAACCAAATTAATCCATTCCTTTTAGTCAATGGACCACCAATGACTACACAATTCATTCCATGTTTGAAGAATGATTGTTTGGGGTATTTTAATACCCTAGTACTTAACAAGACTAGCATGTAAGCTAAGTACAACCTATAACTAGTATTACCATATATTTACTAAGGTGACAAGGAATAATGGATTCAATAACAATGGGTGGCATGTTACTTATTTAATCAACAAATGGGTATTTAACTACCTTAAGCTTTAACATATATTTGATTAAATAATTAAAGCATGCAATTTTGCTAATTTAAATGAATATAATTTTGCATAAAATGTAGGATCAATATGATCAAAGCATTGACTACGCCTTGGTTAAAGGCAAGGGATCTTGGTACTTTTGGTCTTGATCAACGTGGGGATCTCTGGCGTCTTCAAATCCTAATCGGACGAAAATACCGAAAAAGGCACAACGGCAAAGAGAGCAAATAAATACACGAGAATACACAAACAAACTCCAAATTGAACAAGACCTATGCCATTAGCAAGATCTTGATTTAACAAAATTTTAGAAATTTAATTTATAATTTTTGGAGTTATAAGCGGAGGAGAAATGAATTTTGAAGATTAAATGAATTGAAAAGAGAGAGAGAGTTAAGGTCCACTGACGCAGTGTAGACCGGGTTCATGGCACAGGGGGGTTGGTTCACGGACAAGGTCGCCAAGGGGCCTTGGTTAGTAAGGGCTATGGGGTGTGGGTTACTCATAAGCGGGCCCACATGTCGGTGAGAGAAAAGGAGGGTTAAGATAGATTTAAACGGTTAATGATCGACTTAAGGATTAACCATCGCCATTAAGGCTTAATGACGGGAACGGTGCGGTCAAAACTGAACACGACGGGCATCATGGCGGCAAGGCCAAGACGACGTCGCCGGCCGCCAAGGGTTAGGGCAAGTGCAAGGCGGAGCGAGGATGGGGAGCTAAGCGGGGAGGTGGTGCCGTGTGACGGGGTGGCGGTGCGAGGAGGAGGCGGTGGCCGGCGGGTGGTGGAGCTAAGCGGCGGTGGCGGTGGCTCGGCCACAGCGAGTGGGAGCTTCCGTGGCGGGTTGAGCCGGGAGGTGAGCCTGGCGCAGCCCTTGACGAGGTGAAGCCAATGGGCTTAGCGGAGGCCGGAGGGCTTGTGGCGGCGTCGTCTTTGGCGGCGGGAGGCGGGAATGATGGCAAATACGGCGGCGATAGTGGCTAATCCTCGGGGAAGGTTGAGGGGAAATGATCCTGGGGGCCCGGGGCTCATGGTGACAGGGTTAGCGCCGCCGGAAGATGACCGGAGCGGCGAGACGGGGGTGGAGGTGGCGGCAAAAAAATGAAATCAGGCTTTTTTGTGGGCTTACTAGAATGAGGAGGGCGGCTTGGGGAGCTCAAGGGGTGGAGGGACCTTTATAGGGGTCAAGGCGTGGGAGCAGGGGGGCAGCAGGAGGGTTCCTTGGGCGGCGCGTCCCGAGGCGCAGCGTGCACGGCTTGCACGAGGGGAGGCAGGCGAGGAGGCGGAGGAAGCGCAGCGATGGGCGAGGGCGGCTCGGGTGTCCCTGCGGTTGTCGGTAGCGTCTTAGCTTCTAGTGTGAGCGAGGCAACCTGGGCGAGGACTGGCGACGATGTCTGGGAAGTGCTGCGCCAAGACGAGGGAGGCGCGAAGGCAGGCAGCGGCGAAGTGGCGTTGCCCTGGGGAGAAAGAAGAAGATGATGGCTGGGCGGCTCGAGCCAAAAGAAAAGGGGTGGGCGGATGGCTTGGGCGAGCGGTAGTCGGAAAAGAAAGGAGAAAAGGAGGGCCGGGCTGGGCCGGAGGAAAGGGCTGTGGCTGCGGGGGATGGGCTTGGCCCAGAGAGAAATAGGGTGAGCAGAAAGAAAATGGGGGCCCAACTCAAAATGGCTCAGGGATTTCAAAAGAGAGGAGAAACTCCACGCAATGAATTGAATTTCAAATGTTCTGAGACATTACATTTGAAACACACACTGAAAAAAGAAAGGAAGTTTTCAAAATTAGCTTGGTAATTTGAATTACGGCGAAGAACGAAAATCAGAACAACAAATACTATCGCCGTCCAAAGCAGGTGTTACAAACTAAGCTTGAGTGTATGATCCAGGTATTTTCTTGTGTAGAAGGTCCCTCACTGTAGATCTATATTTAGACATCAATTCCTGAGGGTTGTATGAGACAGTGTATGCACTATGCAGGCATGTAGGCTCATAAGTAGTCAAGAATGCTAAGATCATGCTTCACAACAATTACATAGCTGCCAAAAAAAAAAGGAAAATGGTTTATTAGCTGCGGAGAGTAACTCAAATGTTTTGACTGTCTTATGTTCTATTTACTTTTTGGGTTCAAGCAAGGAACGAATAACTTGTGCAACTTTCAGCCTTTGTTTCACATCAAGATAACAGGATGGCTCATCAAACATATAAGCATCTGCTTCCTCCATAGCACGAGCAACGATTGCGGATCTTGATTCAATTCGAGAATTTCACACAATGTGTCTTTCACTTGTCTCTTGTCTTTCTTATTAAGAAGGTCCCCAGCTTTCTCTTTAACAGATTTTGTAATGTGATCAAGGTACTGAGGTTTAATAGTTGCCTGAAACCCATTAAAGCAGATTAGACAGAACGCATAACATAGCTGGACAGAACGCATAACACAGCTGAATGTTACAATTACTAATACAACTATAAAATAAGCTGAAATGCCAAAACGAAAGCAAGAACTGTCACGGATGCCGCAAGATCTGCACGCGGCAGATGAGGTTCAGGCAAGGGGGACTGACGAGGAGGACAGCCGGTGGGAGATCCTGCAGTGTGTGGCTTGCTGTTGCGCCGCCGCTGCCTGGAGAGAAAAATTGGAGAGGAGGGACACGAGGTTAGGGTACCGGAGTTAGGGTTCCATTCCTGGGCCAGATGGCTTGTTTGGGCTGGGTCCAATTCAAATGTTGGCAAATTTTTTGAACGATTTCAGAAATTTCGATGAAATTGTGAACCCTACTATGGACTCGGACAGCCCGGCCCAGAACCCATGCATGTTGGTTTTGGCCCGTTTGTTTTTCTCCTCTCCCCTCTTCTCTCTCTCTCTCTCTCTCTCTCTCTCTTCGCTACTCAAGAAAGCATGATATTACATTATCAATGGTGCAATTTGAGATATCTGCAGAACTACCGGAACATAACCCTTACTAAAGTGGCAATATAGCTCGTTTGATCAATGATCATATAGTAAGTAAAGAGGTCAACACATTTGAATATGACACATATGATCAACCGCAGTAAGTAAAGAGAAGATCAACATATTCTCTTTTCAGCTAAAACAAATCAAAGGGCCGTGTGATATGATCAATCACACTTAGAGCTCAACACATTGAAACAAATCAAACACACAGGTGGTTGTGTCGAGACCCGAATATGCAAATCCAGACCCTCTGTGTATTCGGCACTAGTTCAGGATCACGCTAATGTACACAGTGGCAACATAGATGAAATATCAACCATTCAATGAAATAACAGTGAAAATATCCTAATTTTATTGAACTATAGCAACAGACCTATCAGACCCCAAATTTGGAACTTGGGACCTACTGTGTACATCTATGCCATCATCTGGATTAGTAGATAGCACACACAGTTATATTGTTGGTTCAAACACATATCACAAAAATGTAAAGCTATTGTATAATATTAAACAAAGCGTAAATACAACTTACGGCTTTTGACTTGTAGAATGTCCGAATAGACCAAATACCTTTCAAAGAGCAGCAGCGGAAACAACATCAAAGTGAAACATGTGGAACCCTCATGATATGCAGATAGCACACACAGACAACCATCGACAAAGACACGATTGTAGACACAGTGTCATTGGGCTCGTCGTGGCCCTGTCGTGAGACACAGTCGTGTGTCCACCGGCAATCGACTATGGGCTCATGACCTAGTTGTTGGCCTTCTTGATCTTCAGTCTTATCCAATACTCATATTTGTCCCTGTTGCCTTCTTTTGGGCTTGCTGACTAAAAGAATGTAAATAGCGAGCATGAGTATAAAACCGTACTCGCGAGCCAACACACAATGCAATTATTATATATGCATGCTAATCAAACAAGGTTTGTGGTTCTTTTATTTTGTACAAAGCCATTTATTGAAATAGAGTAAGTAGTAGCAAATCCTGAGGCTTAGCATTTTAACTAACACATATTTTATAAACTGAGCTTTTGTTGTAAAGTACTAGTGGAGATCCCATCTCCTATACGATCCCATATTCTTTCTCGGTCATATCCCGTATTCACCACTGGTTCTTAATCCATACCATCTCAACTTTCTAGGTTCCAACCCAATATTTCCAATCACTTGGTTCCAAACCAATATTTCCAATCACGAGGCTCCAATCACATATTCCCAACCACTAGGATTCCATCCCATATTTCCTACCACTGGGATCCAATCCCATATTTCCAACCACCGGGCTACAACCTAATCTATATCACATTCTAGGGCTACATCCATCCGGCGAACCCAAGGCTGCAACCACTCGGCAATTCCGACCGGCCTACACCTGAAATTCCGGGCTAAATGCCTCTAGCGACTCTTCGGCTGCACCACTCGGCGAAACTCAGGTTGCACCCTGGCAAAACCTAGGTTGCAATCTCCCTGACCTGCAGGCGAGACCACCCTCGAATCCCATATAGCAACCCCCGTATCCCGCGGTTGCACCACCCTTTGAGCCTAGGGCGCATTCCCCCGCCAATTCCCAGGCTGTACCCATCCGCTAATCCCGAGCCGCATCCACATTGCAAATCCTGCGACTGTATGCACCCAATACTTTTTACTAGTCCTCGACCAGGACTACTCGAATCCTCGCGCCCAACCTAGCTTTCCATCACATATGTGAGGACCTCACCCGAGAGCACCAGAGGGATCTCCCAAGATCACATAGGAGGTCCAACAGAACCACCGGAGGTCCTGGGAGGTCCTCCAAGAACACTCGGAGGTCTCCTAGGACCACAGAAGGAGCCTCCAGACCACCCAAGAGGACTCAAAGGCCCACCCGAGGTCATGCCAAGACCATTCTGAGGTCCCGGCCTCTATGCACTGTGAGCTAGTCCGGGATCGGTTGCTAGCTCATACAGACTCAACATCGGTGTCATCACAACCATACACAACATGCCAAAGATGAAGCGAGACAAATTAATATATATATAACAAAAGACCTTATGGTCAAGCTTGTTTCTGAAGAGGAGCCACCTTGGCAAACAACAAAAGAAACACCGCAATGAACACTTTGAAGCGTGGAAACCAGTCGACAAGCCCACATGCTATCGAGTAGAGGACGTCCCCTAGTGTGCAAGGTCCTCAAAGAGATCTTCTCCAAAGAGCTCAAAGCTCCCAAGGAGGTCTTCGGCTGTTGATTAACCAGAGGGCACAAGCCATGAGTACTTTGAATGTACTCAGCAAGTCATAGGGAAAATGTATGCACATAATATTTATGCAAAGCTTGACAACGAACAACTGTATGGTTAGTTTTGAAGAAAGCAATATTTAACAGAAATACAATAAGTAGATTGCAAAGCATAAGTTGACAAAAAATAATACATAAGTAGACAAGTTTTCTTTGAAAACAACACACGACCACCCTGGTCGAGTGCCCAGACCACTCACGACCACCCAGGTCGGGAGCACCGACCACCCACGACCACCCAGGTCGTGAGCACCGACCACCACGACCACCCGGTCATGAGACAAACCACTCGAAACCCACCGCGACCACAATTTGAAAACGTCTACCTTTGCGTGAAAGAATCCGGGCATGTCCATAGCAGGGATCGGCTATTGAATAGATTTTACACTCTGTAGAGGTGTCGGCTTTACCCATAAGACATGACTTCTCTAGTTGGTTGGACATACATCGATGCCCTACTCACTTCCTTTGGTAAGCGATCTAGAGCACGTGACAAGGCCTTTACAAAGCTCTACTTGAATCGGTTCTGCTCACTAAGGTTTCGCCACACAGGCCCCCTCTTGTGCCGTTCCCATCTAAAACAGAACCAAGTTAAAGTATTGCTAATTAGTTGGCCAGGACCACCCCATAATGGACTTGTGGTTGCAGGAGTGACCCGGATCAATGGCGTACAAGGTTAAGTCCTTAGTTGGTACTTTCGAGCGAGTCTATCCACAACCCCACAAGCACAACCTTGTACACAAAGACCCACTACTCACTTCCCCGCCAACTCACGAACATAAATCGTTTTTCTGGTTCTACCCAGCCAAATGACCACCCAGGTCATGGCACTCAAATTTTATTAGAGGCAACACATGTCGTGGCAACACATACCACAGTTCCATAGTTCATTAGTCAAGTTTATCATTGTTGGGTTCAATCTGGCCAGAGGACCACCCTAGTCCTAGCACACAAATTTTAGTTATAGTGGCAATAGATGTCTTGGCAACACACAGGCCACACTTTGCATTAATCAGCAACACAGACCGTGCCAACTCATGTCACAAATCATGTGCGCTGGGGTAAAATAACATTTTATTGATTCATGTGAATGAGAGACCAACGTCTACTAGAGTATGGCTAAGCAAATAAAATGCACCCATGTTGGTATACAAGAACATCCAACTAATAGAGAACCCTCCTAAGGTGACCAAGGTTTTATGTCATTTAAGGATATATGTCATTTGCAATTTAACAAGGAGGCATAATGGCAGATAGGTAATTAACTAAGCGAAACCATTTTTATAAAACTAGCCATGCATGTTCATAACAAAACAATATACTTTTGCAAAAAATGGGTTCAACATGATCAAGGTCTATGACTTGCCTCCGGTGAAGGGTTGGTACATGCCGCCGAGGTCGTCGGATCCAAGAACTCTTTGGGGCAGCCAGATCCTACACGGGCGAAAAGAACCAAATAAATAAAGCGAATCCACAAAAACTCCAATTAAAGAACCAACTAGAGCTAAAGAGAAAGGCACGGGATCAAGACAACGGTAGGAACTTGAACCACTCAAATTAGAGCTCCAACCAAGGAAGAAAGAACTCTTCAGAAGGAGGTCTGAGTTGAAAGAGAGGTCCAAGGCACTGGGAAAACAAAAGGTGGGCAGGAGGCCTCTCTGGGGCTTTATATAAGCACGAGGAGGTCCTAAGAGAGGAGGATGGTGCATACAATGCACACGATGGGAGCAGGTAAAGGAAAGAAAGGAGCAGGCAAAGGAGGTGACAACAGAGTCAAAAAGGGTACAATGGAAGTGACAACATTCAATGTGATGCAACAGCATTAAATGCACAAGGACTCTAAGCGCCAAGAACGACGCGACGACAGAGGAAGAAGGTGAAGCAGAGGACACGAGAAAGTGGTCCCCTAAAATGGTGGTCGTGACCGCAAGGGTGGTCTTTGCAAAGAGACCAGGAGGTCCTGAGGACAAAGAGGGTCCTGAGGAGGTCGTGTCCACAAAGGTGGTCTTTGCAAAAAGACTATCGAACCTGGGAGTAACCCCCCAAATCCTCTGTGTATTTCTGAACTAGTCCCATGATCAGTCGTTAGTCACACAATAAATAGATATGGTAACATCCATAAATTGCAATACTTTATTAATAATCAACAGAGTTTATTACAAAAGAGGCTTACAAGCCAACAATAAAGAACACAACGGAAGATGAAGAAGTAGTGGAGTCCAGCTGATCTACCACAGGCAATCGACTGGGGAAGCGGCCTAGTCGTCAAGATCCACGTCGGTAGCGAAGTCCTTTTCCTCTGAAATTTATTTACATAAAGCAAGGAAGAGCACAACTACCGTGCTCGCAAGTTACACCCAATAACAGAGTTAATGCATGTATGGATGTAACAAAGGATGGCTTATAGGGTTATTTGTGCAAAAGCAATATTGACAATTTAAATACAATACTAAGTTCAAAAGCTCCAATTTTACAATAACTAAAATTTTAGTTTTAAATGAATTAATAAAGCTAGTGTAGGCACCAACCTAACACCAACATAAACACAGGCACCAACCTGGGGCTTCAACCCATAACATTTCTCATGGACACCCATCCATGTCAAAACTGTTTTCAAAATCATATTGAAATCAAAACCAAAGTCTAACTTTGAGTAGCTTTGCTAAGCATGTCCATGACCGTGGACATGGCTATTCGAATAGTTCTTAACACTATGCAGAGGTTGTACAGCTTTACCCACATGACATGAATTCTCTAGTTTGTTTGGCATCCGTCGATACCACCGCTCACTACCTTAGGTAAGCAGTCTAGAGCACGTGTCAAGGCCTTTACAATGCATCATCCCACCGTAGTCCCGCCTCGCTAAGGATCCACCCGCTTTGGACTAACCATCCGCTGGGTTCAAGCCCCCTCTTGCGCTAGGTGGGAATACATAAAAAGTAGGTCACACAAGACACCCACACAACCGGATGGCACGACCACGGTGAAACGTTGCAAATTAGTTAGCCAGGTCCCGCCCATTCGAGACATGTGGTAGTACGATGTGGCTTAGCAAGATGCGGCTCGAAGACCGGTCCTTAACTGACTTGGGCGACTTCCAATAAAAACCCTAGGCCTCAATCCTACCTAGATTGAACCCGTGCATAAACCTGTAGCCACCAACCATCCAAATTTGCCAAAGTAAAAACCATCATTTAATTTTATTTCATTTTTCAAAGCATTTGAAAACTCCCACGACACACCAATGCCATGGATGCAATTTAAACAATATTTGATTTTTGGCTGAAATTTCCAATTCAAATATTTTTGGGTCTAAGCATCACTAAGCATAATTTTTCCAAAATGTGGTACTCCGACGAGGTGGAGGGGCGCACGGCGTAAGCATTGAGGCGGCAACGGTGACGGTGAGGTCGGGGTGGCAGGGGACTTAGGTGCGTTGGGGAGATGAAAAATGAGTTTTGGTCGTGAAAAACTCCAAAATCCGCTAAAAGAGGAGAGAAGAGGAGGGTGAGTGGAGGATTTGGATGAGTGGAGCATGCGCACCCGATGCTCCTTTTTTAGGGGCCGGGAGGGTGAGGGAGGATATCGGGCACTGCAGCCATCTCGTGAAATGGCGAAATCGGCGACCTAGTGCGTGATCTTAGGGGTGGGGAGGTAAATGCCTGAATGAGGGAGGCGTGATGTGTGGATCTTAATGCGCATGATTCCGGGGAGTAAATGAAAGGGAAACGCGGCGCCAGTAGGAGCTTCGCGTGCGACAATGGTGGACGTGGTCGGCTGTGCATGAGGAAGAAAATGGGGGAGGAAGAAGAAGATGCGAGCGGCGCCACCGGCAGTGACAAGTAGAAAAGGAAGGGGGCGGGTGACGTGTCGGCCGTTGGATCTTGATCCAACGGTGACGACCGATGGATGCAGGAGACGAACCCAGCAGGCTGCCATGTGAAGAGAAAATGGACCGAAAATGAATTCGGCCCAAGAACTGAGGATTTTCTTTTGATTTTCTAATTTAAACAATTCTAGTAATTCATTTAGGCTTTAGAAAGTAGCAAATAAAATCCAAAATTCTAGAAAAATTCACAGAAATTCCTAGAGTTATTTTGGACTTAAATAAAATATTTCCTACTTACAATTGGTAATAGTTTTTGCAATTAATTTTGTTTTAGCTTTAAAATAATTAAGGAAAAGCTTTTAAAATTCCAGAAAATGCTAGAAATTAATTTAATTTTATTTTTTCAACTTTAACTCAAATAAAACTTCAAAAACTTTAATAAATTTTCTTTTTGACTTTTAAAACTTCAGAAATTCAAATAAAGCAATCAAACTCTTTCAAATTTAGAAAATCCAATAAAATAATAACTTTATTTATATTTATTTGATGTAGAACTTTGGGATGTTACAAACTACCCCCCTTAAAAGGAATCTCGTTCCCGAGATCCGGAGAGGCTAGAAAGAAAGAAGATGGACATAGGATAAAATAATTGAGAGATAGAGAGTCTATCTTCAAGTTGGGTTCTTGTCCAAGGGTCTGAGTTGTCGAAGTTTTGAAGTGTCAATTGTCCTTCCGATCCATTGTGCATCGATAGGTTAGAAGTCCAATGGATTATTAGAAAAGAAGCAAAAAGCAAAGGATAAGAAAGAAAGCTATGAGGAGAGAAGTCCACCCATTTAAGCAAACGTTGCACACATGATCAAAAAGATCTATGTACGATGTACCAAAGGAAAATATACCATACAAATAAAGGAACAATACAACGTTCTACTCGATCGATACTTGTAAGCTGATGAAACGACTCAATACACAGAATGAGTCTTGGCAAATTAAGCTATATGGTTTGGCTCACAAAACGATCTTCGGTATATCTTTGTCCATCGTCATGGATGGTGGAGATGATGATACTTCCTTGATGGCTTCATGTCTTGTGGTCTTCAACATAATGATTAAGAGACGTGTTGACCATCTATAGAAATTTTTCAAGGGAAAGAGGATCCATTTAACATTATAAAATGGTGAAGAAAGAATTAGATAAAAAAGAATTGCTATGAAGAAGCTAAGGATAGATAGATGACCAAGATGAGGAGAGTACAAATTATTTTTCTTGTCTATATATAATAAGTTTTGAAAATTTTTCAATGACGGCCATTCTAACTAGGTCATGACTACGATCGATATGGCTTTGATACCACTTCTATCGGACCCAGGAGTAACCCCCCAAATCCTCTATGTATTTTTGAACTAGTCCCATGATGAGTCGCTAGTTCACACAGTAAACAGATATGGTAACATCCATAAATCGCAATACTTTATTAATAATCAACAATGTTTATTACAAAAGAGGCTTACAAGCAAACAATAAAGAACACAGCGGAAGACGAAAATTAGTGGAGTCTAGTTGATCTGCCACAAGCAATCGATCGGGAAGCGGCCTAGTCGTTCAGATCCACATCAGTAGCG
This sequence comes from Phyllostachys edulis, assembly GCA_036346405.1. Taxonomy (NCBI): domain Eukaryota; kingdom Viridiplantae; phylum Streptophyta; class Magnoliopsida; order Poales; family Poaceae; genus Phyllostachys; species Phyllostachys edulis. The sequence goes on from CM070552.1 coordinate 9,987,481, forward strand.
AAGTCATTCTCTTTTGAAATTTATTTGCATAAAGTAAGGATGAGCACAACTACCGTGCTCGCAAGTTACACCCAATAACAGAGTTAATGTATGTATGGATGTAACAAAGGATGGCTTATAGGGTTATTTGCACCAAAGCAATATTTGACAATTTAAATACAATACTAAGTTCAAAAGCTCCAATTTTACAATAACTAAAATTTCAGTTTTAAATGAATTAATAAAGCTAGTGTAGGCACCAACCTAATACCAACATAAACACGGGCACCAACCAGGGGCTTCAACCCATAACTTTTCTCATGGACACCCATCCATGTCAAAACTGTTTTCAAAATCATATTGAAATCAAAACCAAAGTCTAACTTTAAGTGGCTTTGCTAAGCATGTCCATGACCATGGACACGGCTATTTGAATAGTTCTTAACACTTTGCAGAGGTTGTACAGCTTTACCCACATCACATGAATTCTCTAGTTTGTTTGGCATCTGTCGATACCACCGCTCACTACCTTAGGTAAGCAGTCTAGAGCACATGTCAAGGCCTTTACAATGCGTCATCCCACCATAGTCCCGTCTCGCTAAGGATCTACCCCCTTTGGACTAACCATCCTGTAACACCCTGGCTATTCGAAAGCCAAGATGTTACCTAAAGGACTAACACACAACAACAATGCGGAATAATTTTAGCAATATAACAATTAATCTCGAATAAAGATCAACATCTAATGGAACAAATGTAGGAATTTAATCTGAATTCATCGACAAATCACATTCTCTAAATATCCAAGTATATTGAGTCAATTAAGTTATTCCTATCAATAATCTAATCAAGGATCACATGTAGTTATTGAATCAATCATAAACATAATGAAGGATAACATACTCCATTTATTACAATCCAATACTTAACGAATGATTGGAAAGAACATGTTCATATGGTTAATAGTGAACAATGTGAAGTGAAAGAAAGAATGTGAAGTGAATGATGTGATCCACGTGACTAAGCCCTCCCATGCATGCCGTATTCAATGGTTACCTAAAACAAATAAACACGGCAAGAATAAGTCCACAACTCAGTAAGTACAACAGAATAAAGTGAACCATACTGAATATGAACATATCAATAACGAAATAGAATACGAAAGTAGAACAGATGAATAAGAACATAATATCACAGAATAGAAACCGAAGGTAGAATGGATGAAATGCATGAACTCCACTTCTGTTTATACCGGTATAGCCAGTGACACACCAGTCGGTGTTCACTTAGGCCCGCATTTAATAAAATGTGGGGATCCAAGGTCTGTATGAAGAACGTTTTATACGGGGATCCAAATCTGCCCGCATTGGAATGGTGGGTCTTACGTGCCCATACTGGAATTGATGGGTCTTTACATCCCACTCCCGTGGGTAAATCATGAACAATATATAAATGAATGAATACGTGAATTTGTAAGAACGAAGCTCAAGAAGCATGATTCACATACATGAAACGAAATAGAAATCAATGAAACCTACTCACCGACCATAGCACTCATTCATGGCATGAACATAAAACACTATGAACAAACAACAACAGTACATTACACAGTGTACTTGCCCATATTGGAATAATGGGACTTCACTACCCACTCTCGTGGATGAACGTGAAAGAAGGAACGAATGAATATTTCGAATGTAAACATACCACCGAATAATCATGGTTTACCAATTATGAAGGGAAACGAGAGATACTAGAATTACCCATTGCATAATCACCAATCAAGTAGAACAAAACATCAAACAAGACAATTCAATTGTACTTGTCTTTCGAACTGCGATGCGTCAGGAGGCAAGGACGTAACCACTAATCTTGAACTTTCTCCTCCTACACAATTGAATTACTTGAAATAAGAAACAACGTGAATAGGACACTACTCAAAATGCTTAGTCGCATCAATGTAAACCCAAGGTTCACATGGTCAATCTATCCAATTAACCCGACAGTTTAGCAGAATGATAAATTGGACAGCGGTACTAAACACCTCATAACTTTTGATCTGAGACTCGAAATGGAGTGAACTTAGATCCTATGGAAATATAAGAAAAATACCCACATTAAACTAGTTGGGTGAATCCTCTAATTCGGCCAACATATTAAGCTAACAATTAGATGAAAGTCTAACACAGATTCTGCCTAGCAGAAACAGACAACAGTAAAGAAATGATCATAACTTTCGTTCTACAACTCCGATTAGGGTGTTCTTTAACATTCTGGAACGGTTATGAAAAATAATACGACAACCTAGTTGGTGGAAACCCTGAATCTGCCTTTAACTTAATCATGACTTAATAGACAAATTGACAGTTAATTCACGTCAGGTTTTCAGGATAGCAGGAAAGACTATATCATAACTTTCAAACCGTAAATCGGAATTCAGTGTTCTTTGCAGCTACGGAAAGCTAAGAAAGAATACCACACATCTCTAGGAGGCGGGATTCTCTAATTCGGCTTCTAAGATCATGAAAACGTCCGCGCAATGTACTAGATAGAACAGAACTACTAGCAGCAGGAAGATCGATCCAATCGACCTAATCGAATTCACATCTAACATGAATCAAATAGCAAAGAAAACTCTTAGTTACCCTTGAAGATTCGTAGAAAGACGATGATCAATCTCCTGAAGAATCTCCTCTTCGCCTCCTTTCTCCCTTCCCCTCCTTCTTCTTCGTCCTTGGCCGAAAGCTCACAAGAACAACATGGCAGCAAGGGCGAAGGGCGGGAGGTTACTGCAGCAACCGGAGTTACTGTAGTGGCGGTGGGTACTATAGTAGAGGCGTGCTATAGTACAGGTTAGGGTTCCCCCTCCTTTTGTTGGTGGCCGTTTCCCCCATGGGCCATGGGCCAAAAGGACTGATTTTCCTCCTCGCTTGACTTTGGGTTTGCAGCCCATTCCCCTCTAAATTCTGAATTTTTTTCTCTTTTCATTCCCTTAATTCCTTCTCTAATCTTATTGCACTCACTAATGATAATCGGGATATTACACATCCATGGGTTCAGGCCCCTCTGCGCCTGTGGGAATACATAAAAAGTAGGTCATACAAGACACCCACACAACCAGATGACATGACCACGGTGAAACGTTCCAAATTAGTTAGCTAGGTCCCGCCCATTCGAGACATGTGGTAGTACGATGTGGCTTAGCAAGATGCAGCTCGAAGACCGGTCCTTAACTGACTTAGGTGACTTCCAATAAAAACCCTGGGCCTCAATCCTACCCAGATTGAACCTGTGCATAAACCTACACCCACCAACCATCCGAATTTGCCCAAGTCCAAACTATGATTTAATTTTATTTCATATTTCAAAGCATTTGAAAACTCCCATGACACACCAATGCCATAGATATAATTTAAACAACACTTGATTTTTGGCTGAAATTCCCAAATCAAACATTTTTGGGTCTAAGCATCACTAAGCATAATTTTTCCAAAATGTTCTAGTTCATACTATTGCATAAAATAGATTTTCATCTAAGGTGACAAGGTAGGTTTATTTCAATGTCAAGATTGGCAGTACAAAGGATTTAGGCATAACTATAACTTAAAACAGGGATTTAAATTAGATCAGATAGAAATAAGCATGCAATAATAATTTAAAATATAATTTAAATAATTTAAAATAATGGGATCAAATATGATCAAAGGTATAACTTGCCTTACTCAATTAGTTGCTCTCAAACGACATCGAAATCTGACTCTCAGAAGTCGTCGAAATCTAAACATGAAAATAAGCCAAATTCAAATAAAGATTCAAATGAACTCCAAATTAAATAATTTTAGTTTAGATAGCTAGATCTTGAATTTATATGAATTTAGAAATTTGAATCGATGAAATCGGAGTTCGTATGAAGGAGAACGAACCCCGGGAAGTTTCAAAATCACATGAAATGATGAATAAAAGGATTTTCCCGAATTTCGGAATTATTTTTAATTCGGGAAAAAGAGGTGGAGACATTGACATGTGGGGCCCATGACACGTGGTAGTGCCATGGGCGTGACACCGTCTTGCCACGCCAGCAAAGGCGAAGGTGGCGCCACGTGGTCGTGAGGTGGCGCCCAAGTGGTAGTGCCACGTCAACGAGGCGGCGGTGGCGCTCGGCGTTGAGCTCGCCAGTGCTACTGCGAGACATACAGCACGAGGGGCTTAACGCGAAGAGGGGAAGATGGGGAGTGCGATGCTCACCAATGCGGTGGTTTGGAGCGGTAGGAACGGCGGCGGCGAGGGTGACGGCGGCGGTGAGTTCGGGCTCGCGACGGCGGGAGGGTTCAAGTGGTTCTCCAGCGAGGCGGAGCGCCTGGCGTAGGGCGTTGGAGGCGGGCGACGGCGACGGTGAGGTTGGGGTCGCCAGGGGAGACTTGCCGGCACCGGGGCAGATGAAAAACGGAGTTTTGGTTGGCGGGGAAAAACTCCAAAATCCGGCGAAAAGAGGAGACGAGAGGAGGGGTGAGTGGAGGGTTTGGATGAGGGAGCATTGCACTCGGTGCTCCTTTTATAGGGGCGGGGAGGGTGAGGAGGAGATCGGCACGCGCCATCTCGACGAAATGGTGAAATCCCAATGACCTAGTGCGTGACCGTGGGGGTAAATGCCGGAATGAGCGGCGTGATGTGTGGATCTTAATCGCATGATTAGGGAGTAAATGGATGGGAAACGCGGCGCGAGGGAGCTTCATGTGCGACAATGGCGGACGCGGTCGGCTGTGCATGAGGAAGAAAATGGGGAGGAAGAAGAAGATGCGCGGCTCACCCCAGAAGTGATAGGAAGAAAAAGGAAGGCGGGTGACGGTTTCGCCGCTGGATCTTGATCCGACAAATCACGCATCGATGGATGCGTGACAGCCAACCGCCATGCCACGAAGAGAACATAAATAAAAATGAATTCGCCCAAGAAATGTTGTGGATTTTCTTTTGATTTTCTAATTTAAATAATTCTTGTAATTCATTTAGGCTTTAGAAAATAGCAAATAAAATAAAAAATTATAGAAAATTCACATAAATTTCTAGAGTTATTTTGGACTTAAATAAAACATTTCCAACTTAGAATTGGTAATAGTTTTTGCAATTAAATTTGTTTTAGCTTTAAAATAATTAAGGAAAAGCTTTTAAAACTCTAGAAAATTCTAGAAATTAAATTAAATTTTTTTTTTTCAACTTTAACTCAAATAAAACTTCAAAAACTTTAATAAATTTTATTTTTGACTCTTAAAACTTTAGAAATTCAAATAAAGCAATCAAACTCTTTCAAATTTCGAAAATCCAATAAAAGAATAACTTTATTTATTTTTATTTTGGTAATGTAACTTTGGGATGTTACAAAGACTAAGGAGGTCGTGACAAAGGGAGGTCGTGACCCATGGGAGAGGTCCCGACCACAAGGGGTGGTCTTGACCAAAAGTGTGGTCTTTGCAAAAAAGACCAAGAGGGTCGCTCTTCTAAAAAGACTGACGGGAGGTGGTCTTTGCAAAAGACCATGGGAGAGGTCATGACCTAAAAGGAGGTCATGACCCAAAGGAGAGGTCTGGACCTTAAGGAGGTTGTGACCAGATGGTGGTCTTTGCAAAAGACAAAAGAAGTGGTCTTTGCAAAAAGACCACAAGGGCGCAGGAGGTCTCTGGGGCAAGGAGGATATGCACAAATAAGCGGGCCGTCAATTTTGATTGGATGGTTCAAACTGAAAGCCAGCCATGAAGAGATAGAAAAGGGTCGTCAAAGGTGAAGTCCAAAACGAAAAAGAGAGGTCCAAACTAGGGGGGGGAGGTCCCGACAGTCAAGATGAAATCAAGGGAGATCCTAACAATCAAGATAGACACAAGGGAGGTCCTGAGGTCAAGATGGACACAAGGGAGGTCCAAATGAACACGGGGAGGTCCAAATGAACACGAGGAGGTCCAAATGAACATGAGGGAGGTTCAAATGGGCAGAGAAGGAAAGAAGGTTAAACAAGAGAGTTCCAGAAGGGATAAATTCAACCCGAATTTGAATTTCAGAACTCAAGGATGTTTGAAACACAAACCCGAGCTTGGGAACATCTTGGGGGTGGTAAAAACCGAAGGAAAAGATCTGGACCAAAAGGAAAATCCAACCAAAAGACACAAGAGGAGGTCCAGAGAGATGAAGGGAGGTTTGCTAAGCATAGGAGGACACAGCACAGATCAAGGAATAGAGGTCTGGACCAAAGGAGTGGTCCAAACGGGAAAAAGGTTTGATCCAAAGGGGGAGGTTCAAACCAAAAGTGGTCTAAAGCAAGAAGTGGTCTAAACCAAAGGAAGGTCAAAACAGAAAAGGAGATTTAAACCAAAAGGAGGTCTAAACAGAGATGGAGGTCTAAACCAAAAGGAGGTCTAAACCACAAAGGGAGGTCTAAACCACAGGGAGGGTCCCAAAAAGAGAAAATGATCTGGACCTAAGAAAAGGTCCAAACGAAAGACACAAGGGGAGATCCAGAGGAATGGAAAGTCTGAACCAAAGAGAAGGTTTAAATCAAAAGGAGGTCTGGACACAAGGAGAGGTCCAAACCAAAGAGGAGCAAGGCTGAGAGAAAAAAACGAGACGAGCTGAGAAAGGGGAGAGATAGCACCAAAACCCAATCAACTCCAAATAAACCAAACTTTTGATTAGTTGAAGTTTGATTTAGTCATTTTAAATGCTCGAATTCTGAAAATCTCAAGTTAAGCTTGAGCAATTCAACAAAACCGAATGGTTATCTTTATTTTTAAATTTTTCAAAAACTCCGAAAATTGGGATGTTACAAACCTACACCCTTAAAGGAATCTCAACCCCGAGATTCGGTCGACTAGAGACCGAGTGGTCAAACTCAAGGGTTTAACTCAGTGGTACAAAGCCGAGTGGTTGAAAAGCGTGTGGTTAAATCGGGCGGTTAAACACGGATTTGAAACCAAGTGGTCGAAACTTAGTGATCGACACTAAGTGGTCGGACTCGAGCAAATAAACTCGATGGCCAAAACTAGGTGGTCGAACTCACCATCGAAACCGAGTGGTCGAGACTCGGTGGACGAAAATAAATGGTTGAGACTCAGTGGTCAAAATTGAGTGGTCGAAACTGTGTGGTCGAAACACAGTGGTAGAGACTCAAAGGTCGAAACCGTGGTCGAAACACGGGTGGTGGCTGTGTTTAGACTACTTGGTTGGAAGGAGGCTTCACTATTTGGTCGAAAAGGGTTTCAATTATCTAATCGTAAAGAGTTTTGGTCGTGCAGTCGAAAAACAGTGTTTTGATTTGTCTAGTCGGGAGGGATTTCAATTATCTGGTCGAAAAGAGTTTTGATTACATTACCAGCGGTAGGAGGTTGGACTACCTAGAGGTTCGACTACTTGCAGTCAAAGGAGGTTTGACCATGTGTAGTTGAAGGAAGTTCGACTACACATGAAGACTACCCTATCTACAATGTATTCGTTGATCCGGCAATGCTATCGTGCAACTAGAATGAGCATGAACATCTAGTGGCCACTAGGAACATGCCGGTATGACACGTAGGGGACGAGCTAGTCGGCGATGGTCTAGCGACGGTGGACAGCGATGGCGAGAGAAGCTCCAATAGGTGGTGATGGCCTAAGGAAGATGAGTAGACTTCAACCCTTAGGATAGCTTCAAGGGAGTAGGTAGATGATTATGAAGAAATGTCTTGGAGTACGCTTTACCGGGGAGGCCGATTCGACTGCTTGGGTTATTCTGGTCGGAGGGGAGGAAGAACGGAGTCGACGGCGGTTCGATGGGTGTTAATGGCGATGGTGGCGTGGTGGTGGCACTTTCGGAAGCGAAGCGCTCAAGCTTTACCCGAGCTCAAGCTCGTTTGAGGAATGGAGGAGATAGGACTATCTTTGGTGTGGCGAGGAAAGGCAATGAGGGGCTCGTGGTTGCTATTTATAGCTGCTTGAGTGGAGATCACCGAGAGCTGCGATGCATTCAAAGATGTCCCGACAAGGAGGAGTGGTTGGTGATTTGACAGGGTTGGCAGCATAGTGCAGACGGTTCGACGGGTTGAGCAACGACGAGTAATTGCTGAGTGACAAAATTTGCTAGCGCACTTGTAATTTTTTCGTTGACACCAAGCGCAGGAGGGAGACGTGGCTACCATTGGCTATGACCATTGAGCGTCCCTACAAGATCGAAGTTCGACCAAAGAAATTGTCGGAGGAACGCTAATCAGGAGGAAAGGTAACATGCTAGGGGGAAGGGGGAAAAAGAAAGGGAATAGAACTTTAGAGTTGTATATAAATCTGATTTTTGTACCACTTATCTTTGGCAAGAAAAGAAAATACAATTCAAACAAGTCTCAAAAATGCGGTCAAGAAGAACGACATCGCTACTACATAAAAGTTTTAAAAATCCCATATTTTTGCATTTAGTCATTTTTGGGTTGTTACAAACCCTACCCTTCCTAAGATAAATCTCGACCCCGAAGTTTTTGGTTAAACGGGAAGAAGAAGATAGAACGAAGATGTAGCAGAGGATGCTAATGTGCTCTTAGTTGCTTTGCCGGCTCCTGTGTGACTTCTTGTCAGGACCCAATAATGTTGATCCTAATTTCCAGTAGAATCAGAATTGATTAACAGTAGAATTGAGGAAGAACTGGAGGAAAAGGGAATAAATGTAAGAACAGAAGAAAGGGGAAAGTAGAGTAGCTATTTAGGGTTTCATTTAATCGATAAATCCCAGTTCCTTACAAGACCATCACTTATACATCATGCGAGGCCTGCCAACAAGTAAAGACAATGAAATAACAGAAAGCTACGGTGAACAATTTTGGCAAATTACGAAACGAAAAACAGAAAACTCCATCATCCTAGTGGACCATCTGATTGAATTAAGACTCTCCAACCGATCAAGTCGTGGACCGTCTGATTGAATTAAGACTCTCCAACCAATCAAGTCGTGGAACGTCCGATTGAATTAAGACTGTCCAACCGATCAAGTCGTGGACCGTCCGATTGAATCAAGACTCTCCAACCGATCAAGTCATGGACCATCCGATTGAGGGGTATTGGGAAATCATAGCCATCCGTTAACTAAAATAAACTGAACTTCATCAATATGTATCCAATTCCTTCAGATCTCGTCACTTCTCATCATTGTTGTCCTCGGTTTTCCTCATGATAACCCTAAATTCTCTTTTGATGGATTGACTGCAATTGTCCATATCCGAAGGAATAGTTAGCCTTAGACATGTCGATAACTATATTTTGCTCATCATGTCCCATTTTCCTTACCAGAATCCAATTCTTTTCGCTTTAGCCCACTAATTATCATAATTTAAAATCTAGGCTTATCTAATAATCAATGTTACCACCAATATTTTTAGCTTGTGTTTCCTCGTGGTCTTCCTGATTTTCTTTAATAGAAGTTGTTATACCACCAGTTTATAACTGTATGTAATCATAACGGTTCAATCATTTCAGATTTAGCTACCCCCCAAAATGTCCACCGATACTCATTGTTTCTCAGCCACCAATAACTCAATCGTTATTATCCACTAGATTATATTGTCACCTTAATACAAGATTCACCATTCTTTCATACCGACCATAATATTCAAGCCTGTCATTATCCATCACGATCACCTAGGAACCATATAGCCATGATCTGCCATTCTCGACCTATTGATCATACATCTAGTTTAATCTATACCTAGATTATGCATAAGTCCCAGTGATCCAACTTCGAACATTTATGGCTATTCCTGTAGATAAACTACATTTTAGTTGATCCTAATTGCCCACAATTGCATTTGATTTCATCAATTATCATAAGATTCATTACTATTTAGTCTACTAGTGTTAAATCAATACTTTCTAGTGTAAATCAAATTTTCCTCCAAAACCACTTGATTATGTCAATTCTTCTAATATCCACTCTCTATAAATTGCTAGACGTGCGGTGGCGCTTAAGGGTCTTGTCTGGATAATGGGAGCCAGGGTTGACAACTTTTGACGGGGCTTTGTCTTGATCTTGCATACTTGTTAGGTTGGTCTTGCCGTCTGTAGGTGCTTGCAGTAAGGAATGAGGGGACTTGGGACCTATTGTGTATATCTGTGCCATCCTCTGGATCAGTAGATAGCGCACACAGTTACATTATTGGCTCAAACACATATCACGAAAATGTAAAGCTATTGTATAATATTAAACAAAGTGTAAATATACCTAACGGCTTTTGACTTACAGAATGGCCGAATAGGCCAAATACCTTTCAGAGAACAACAGCGAAAACAACATTAAAGTGAAACGCGTGGAACCCTCATGATACGCAGATAGCATACACAGACAACCATCGGCAAAGACCTGATCATAGAGCTGGTCGTGGAACTAGTCATGGATCTGGTCGTGGGCCTGGTCATGGACTTGGTCATGGACCTGGTCGTGTGTCCACCAGCAATCGACTGTGGGCTCATGACCTAGTTCTTGGCCTTCTTGATCTTTATTCTTGTCCAATACTCATATTTGTCCCTGTTGCCTTCTTTTGGGCTTGCTGACTAAAAGAATGTAAATAGCGAACATGAGTACACAACAATACTCGTGAGCCAACGCACGATGCAATTATTATATATGCATGGCTAATCAAAGAAGGTTTGTGGTTCTTTTATTTTGCACAAAGCAATTTATTGAAATAGAGTAAGTAGTAGCAAATCCTGAGATTTAACATTTTAACTAACACAAGTTTTATAAACTGAGTTTTTATTGTAAAGTACTAGTGGAGATCCCATTCCTATACCATCCCATATTCATTCTTGGTCATATCCCGTATTCACCACTAGTTCTCAATCCATACCATCTCAACTTTCTAGGTTCCAACCCAATATTTCCAATCACTTGGTTCCAAACCAATATTTCCTATCACGGGGCTCCAATCACATATTCCCAACCACTGGGATCCAATCCCATATTTTCAACCATTGGGATCCAATCCCATATTTCCAACCACTGGGCTCCAACCCAATCTATATCACATTCCAAGGCTAGATCCCTCCGGCGATCCCAAGGCTGCAACCACTCGGCAATTCCGGCTGGCCTACACCTAAAATTCTGGGCTGAATGCCTTTGGCGACTCTCTAGCTGCACCACTCGGCGAAACTCAGGTTGCACCCCTGGCAAAACCCCAGTCGCAATCTCCTTGACCCACAGGCGAGACCACCCTCGAATCCCAGGTCGCAGCCCTCGTATCCCGCGGCTGCACCACCCTCTTGAGCCTAGGGCGCATTCCCCTGTTGTACCTGTCCACTAATCCCGAGCCGCATCCACCTTGCAAATCCCGCGACCGTATGCACCCAATACTTTTCACTGGTCCTCGACCTGGACAACTTGAATCCTCGGTCTCCAACCCGGCTTTTCATAACATATTGGCGTATTCTAACATCCCAATTTTCGGGAGTTTTTGAAAAAATTTCAAAATAAAAACAACCATTCAATTTTGTTGAATTGCTCCAGCTTAACTTGAAGATTTTAGAAATTTGGAGATTTAACATGACTTAATTGAACTTCAACTAATGCGAAAGTTTGGTTTATTTGGAGTCATTCGAGTTCTAGTCTTACTTTCCTCTCTCTCGGTTCGATCAGATCTCTCTGGACCTCCCTTGACCTCTTCCGACCTCTTCCCCATTTGGACCTCCTCTTTGGTTCAAACCTCCTTCCCTATTTAGACCTCCTTGCTGGTCTAAGACCTCCTTCTCTGTTTAGACCTCCTTGTAGGTCTAGACCTCCCTCTGCCTTTGACCCCCTTGTCTTTGGTCTAGACCTCTTTTTCGTTTGAACCTTCTCTTTGGTTCATATCTTCCTTTCCCTTGGACCTCCCCCTTGTTAGATCTTGACCGTCAGGACCTCCCCTTGTTAGATCGACCGTCGGGACCTCCTTATTGATTCGGGACCTCCCTTATTAGATCCCGTCGGGACCTCCCTTGTTAGATCTTGGTCGCCAAGACCTCCCTTGATCTCATCTTGGCCGTCAAGACCTCCTTTGATTTCAACTGACTACCAGGATCTCCTTTGGACCTCCTTCCTTGGATCTCCTCCGTTGGATCCTTCTTTTCATTCGGACCTCTTCTCCCCTTGCAAGACGGTCCGAATGTTCCCTAGCGCTATGAACATCCGATTGAGTTTGGGCGCTCGCTCAGGTGATGCAATGTTCATATCATTTTGGACCATCCGATCAAAATTGTACGGCCCTGCTTCGCTGCGCGTATCCTCCTTGCCCTAGGACCTCCTCGTCCTTGTGATCTTTTTGCAAAGACCACCCTCTTTGGTCTTTTTGCAAAGACCACCCTCCTGGTCATGACCACCCCTTGTGGTCAGGACCTCCCTCTGGGTCACGACCTCCCTTTGGGTCGTGACCTTCCTTGAGGTCTTTTTGCAAAGAGCACCCTCCTGGTCATGACCACCCTTTGTGGTCAGGACCTCCCTCTGGGTCACGACCTCCCTTTAGGTCGCGACCTTCCTTGAGGTCTTTTTGCAATGACCACCCTCCTGGTCCGTGACCTCCTCCCTTTTGTCATTTTGCCGCGACCTCCCTTTGAGGCCGCGACCTCCTCCTTTTGTAGTTTTGCCGTGACCTCCCTCTGAGGACGCGACCTCCTCCTTTTGTCGTTTTGCCGTGACCTCCTTTGGTCGGGACCTCCTTGTGATCTTTTTTGTAAAGACCACACTTCTCAGTCTTTTTGTAAAGACCGCCTCCTCGTGGTCTTTTTGCAAAGATCACCCTCGTGGTCAAGACCACTCCCTAGTGGTCACGACCTCCCCTTTGGTCGAGGCCTTCCTTGTGGTCTTTTTGCAAAGACCACCCCCCGGTCTTTTGTAAAGACCACCCTCTTGGTCAAGACCACCTCTTGCGATCAGGACCTCCCTCTCGGTCACGACCTCCCCTTACGGTTGCGACCTCCCCCTTGGTCTTTTTGCAATGACCACCCTTACGGTCACGACCACCTCCCCAGTGGGACGACCTTCTCAGGTCCTTTGCTCACCTACTTCTTCCTCTCGTCGTGTCTTAGTACAACGAGAGTCTTCACGCATTTAATGCTATCGTGTCGCATTAAATGCTATCACCTCCTCCATACCTTGTCTTTTGACTCTGTTGTCACCTCTTTTACATGCTCCTTTCCCTCTATTACCTGCTCCGTCATGCGCATTGAATCGCGTCCTCCTCTCGAGACCTCCTCGTGCTTATATAAAGCACCGTGAGGCCTCTCACCTCCTTTTGTTTCCGGTGCCTTGGAGCTCCTCTGAAGAGCTCTTTTTCCTTCGATTGGAGCTCCGATTTGAGAGATCCAAGTTCCTACAATTGCCTTGATCCCGTGCCTTTCTCTTTAAGCTCTAGTTTGGTTCTTTCATTGGACTTTTGTGGTTTCGTTTTATTTATTTGATTCTTTTTCGCTCATGTAGGATCCGAGTTATTCGAAGACCTCCTGGACCCAACATTCCCAACCGAAGAAGCTTCGGTTCTTGATGAAGGCAAGTCATAGGCTCGTGTGTTGCACGACATCTATTGCCGCTATAACTAAAATTTGTGTGCGAGGACTAGGGTGGTCCTTTGGCGGGTTGAACCCAACAATGATAAACTTGACTAATGAACTATGGGCTGTGACATGTGTTGCTGCTAATAAAATTGAAAGTGCCATGACACAGGTGGTCATTTGGTAGGTAGAACCAAGAAAAAAACATTTTATGTTCCAGGCGAGTTGGTAGGAAGTGAGTAGTGGGTGCTGTGTGCACAGTGTTGTGTGCGTAGTGGGTTGTGGATAGACTTGCTTGAGCGGCCAACTAAGGACTTAGCCTTATACGCCATTGATCCAGGTCATCATTGTGTAACCACAAGTCGAGGTGGGGTGGTCCTGGCCAACTAATTAGCAATACTTTGACTTGGTTCTGTTTTAGATGGGAACGGCGCAAGAGGGGCCGTGTGGCGAAACCTTAGTGGCGAATCGATTCGAGTAGAGCTTTGTAAAGGCCTTGTCACGTGCTTTAGGCCTTACCAAAGGAAGTGAGCGGGGCATCGACGGATGTCCAACCAACTAGAGAAGTTGTGTCTTGTGGGTAAAGCTGTACACCTCTGCGAGTGTAAAATCTATTGAATAGCCGCATCCTCGGTTATGGACATGCTCGGATTCTTTCACGCAAGGTGTAGACTATTTTCTCAAAAGTTGTTGTTGGGGTGGGTTCCGGTGGTGCGGCTCATGACCTAGGTGGTCGTGGTGGTGGGTGCTCACGACACAGGGTGGTCGTCGGAGTGGTCTAGGCACTCGGCCGTGGTGGTCGTGTGTTGCTTTCAAAAAAACTTGTCTACTTATGTATTAGTTTTTGTCAACTTATGCTTTACAATCTACTTATTGTATTTACATTAAATGTTGCTTTATGCAAAACTAACCATACATCTGTTCCTTGTCAAGCTTTGCATAAATATTATGTGCATACATTTTCCTATGACTTCTTGAGTACATTCAAAGTACTCATGGCTTGTGCCCTCAGGTTGTCGGTGACCAAAGACCTCCACACAGAGCTCCGAGCTCTTTGGAGAAGATCTCTTTGAGGACCTTGCGACTAGGGGACATCCTCCACTCGATAGCCTATGGGCTTGTCGACTGGTTTTCCATGCTTTAAAGTGTATCGCTGTAGGTTTTCTTTTGTTGTTTGTCTGCGTGGCACCTCTGTAAACAAGCTTTACCATAAGGTCTTTTGTTATATATATTAATTTGTCTGCTTCATCTTTAGTTTGTGGTATGGTTGTGATGTCACCAATGTTAAGTCCGTGTGAGCTAGCTTACTGATCTTGGGACTAGCTTAGTGCAGGAGGCCGGGACGTCTGGGTGATCCTGGAGACCTCCTGGGTGGTCCTGAAGGACCTTCGAGTGGTCTTGGAGATCTCCTGGGTGGTCCTGAGGGACCTCCGGGTGGTCTTGGGGATCTCTCGGGTGGTCCTGGAGGGCCTCTAGGTGATCCCGTAAGACCTTCCCGGATCAGGTCCTCGCACGTATTCTCCTACACATTCACCATTCCTTTCACATACCCAAGTCTACAAAGCAGTTTCCAAGTTCTCCCATTTGAAATTCCTTTTCCTTTTCAAAATACCAACTAGGCCCCATTGACCGCCCAAATTCATTTTCAAATGTTTGAATGGTGTTGGGCAATTTATTGCCGAATGAAAATGTATCTAAGCAAGGCTAAGCATGACACTTAGATACATACTTATTAACTAGTATGTAAACCATTAATTCTAGGGTGACAAGGATAGTGTCCAAATTGAAGGATTGGAAGTTTATACACAATTATTATTAAGGCATTAACTATGAGCTAGACCAATATAGTTGTATAAATCAAAGCAATGCGATTTCATAAGTTAAACCAATATAATTGCAAAAAGTAGGTGCAATATGATCAAAGTATTGACTCACGTTACTCAATATTCTGATAAGGCTCAATATGTTGATAATAGCCTTGCTCAACATTCTGATAAAGCCCAATATTATCATAATCCTGGTCTTGTTCTTGTTCTATTTCAGATTGTTGTTCTACCACAGTCTAGAGTCTAACTGCGCAGAAGACGATTAAACCCAAGAGTGACTAAAAACAACCAAATGAAATCCGATAAGTCCAAATACATTCAATGGAAGAAAACACTTGAAGAAAGTGTTTATATCTAATGACAATTTGGAAAGTCTCGGACCAAAATATTAGACCGTGTGGTCGAGGTCTTGACAAGGGTGGTCAAAATAATTGATTGAAGCCATAGACCATTGTGGTCGAGGGCATAGACCAGTGTGGTCGAAGGCGTAGATTAGTATGGTTGAAGCAATCTGGTCGAAGCCATAGACCAGTGTGGTCGAAGGCATATAACAATGTGGTCGAGGGTTTAGACCAGTATGATCAAAATAATGTGGTCGAAGCTATAGACCCGATGTGGTGAAGTCTTGACCGGACTCGATGGTCGAAACTGGTTGGTCGAGACTCGATGGTGAGCTTCGATGGTCGACACTCGGTGGTGGCCGAGTGGTCGAACTTAATGGTCGAAACTGAGTGGTCGAGAACTCTGTGGTCGAAACTAGGCGGTTGAAACTCAATGGTCGGAGCCAGCAGTGGTCGGCAAACGAGTGGTCGGACTTGAGTGGTC
This sequence comes from Phyllostachys edulis, assembly GCA_036346405.1. Lineage (NCBI taxonomy): Eukaryota > Viridiplantae > Streptophyta > Magnoliopsida > Poales > Poaceae > Phyllostachys > Phyllostachys edulis. Next base: position 10,003,626 of record CM070552.1, read on the forward strand.
GAAACTCGATTAATCGAAATCGGTGGTTGAAACACAATGGTGAAACACGATGGTCAAAGCTATGTGGTCAAAACACATTTGTCAAAATTGGGTGGTCAAACTCAGTGGTCGAGATTTTGTGGTGGCCGAGTGATCAAGACTCGATGGTTGAAACCGAGTGGTGAAAACAGATGGTTGAGACTCGATGTCGAAACTGTGTGGTCAAAACACAGTGGTCGAAATTGTGTTTGGAAAACCTAGTCGGAAGGAGGCTTCGACTATCTGGTCGGAAGGGGTTTCAATTATCTGATCAAAAAGAGTTTTGGCTGTCTGGTCGGAAAGGGGTTTCGACTGTCTGGTTGGGAGGGATTTCAATTATCTGGTCTGAAAGAGTTTTTATTACATTCCTAGCAGTAGGAGGTTGGACTACCTAGAGGTTTGACTACATGTAGTCGAACGAGGCTCGACGATGCGTAGTCGAAGCAAGTTCGACTACGTGTAGTCAGAGAAGGTTCGACTATGCGTAGTCAAAGGAGGTCCAACTACGTGTAGTCCGAAGAGGTTCGACTATGCGCAGTTGAAGGAAGTTCGTCTACACATGAAGACTACACAATCACGTGGTCGGAAGAAGGTTCGACTACGTGTAGTCGAAGGAGGTTCGACCATGTGTAGTTGAAGGAAGTTTGACTACATGTGAAGACTAGCCTATCTACAAGCGTATTCGTTGATCCGGCAACTATCGGCGCAACTAGAATGAGCATGAGCATCTAGTGGCCACTAGGAATGTACCAAGATGATGGCGTGAGGGTACAAGCTAGTGGTGATGATCGGTGATGGTGGGCGACGATATGCAGAGAAGCTCCGATCGGTGGTGATGGCACGAGGAAGATGAGTAGCCTTCAACCCTCGGGATAGCTTCAAGGGTTTAGGTAGATGGTTCAAGAAATGTCTTAGAGTACGCTTCACGGGAAGGGCGATTTGACTGCTTGGGCTATTATGGTCGGAGGGAGCGAAGAAACGAGTCGTGGCGGTTCGATGGGTGTTAATGGCGATGACAGCGTGGTGGTGGCGGCTAGCCAAAGTGAGCGCTCAAGCTTTACCTGGAGCTCAAGCTCGTTTGAGGAATGAAGGGATGGGACTATCACTTGTGCGGCGAGGAAAGGCAATGAAGGGCTTAGTGTTGCTATTTATAAGCTGGCGGAGATCTCTGAGAGAGATGCATTGACAACGATGACAAGGAGTGGTTGGTGATTTGATAGGGTTGGCAGTATAGTGATTGAAGTCTGAAGGGTTGAGGACGAAGTAATTCTTGAGTGAGATTTGCTAGCTATTGTATCGTTGACTGACTCAGAGGAGGAAGGTGGTGCCATTGCTACGATCGCTTGAGTGGTCCGGTTGCACCGAAGTTCGCCAAGCAGATGGCCTGGAGGAACAATGAACAGGAGGAAAGGGAAAAAAGAAAGGGAATAGAACTTTAGAGTTGTATATAACTCTAATTTTTGTACCACTTATGTCGGCAAGAAAAAAGAAAATGCAATTCAAACAAGTCTCAAAAATGCGAGTCAAGAAGAACGACATCGATTACCACATAAAGGTTTTACAAATCCCATATTTTTGCATTTAGGCATTTTGGGCTGTTACAAGGCCTTATGGTCAAAGTTTACATAATGTGCCATGCAAGGCTTAAAAGACAAATAAACACTCTTGCAGCAAAAGTTGAAAATTAATGGTAGCCATTCAACATGCCCAGACAATCGAGTGAGGCGCGATCCTAGCTCGCGTAGTCTTCAAAGTTCTTCTCCTCGTAGAACTCGGAGTTCCGAGTTCTTCCTCGAAAATGATCAACAATGCATATAGCCGTGAGTACATAAAGTACTCAACAAGTCGTATGGAAACAATATGCAATTAATATTCATGCAAGGCTTGAACAAGGAATAATTGTATGTTTATTTTGTAGAAAGCAAATATTGACAATAAATAGATTGTAAGGTGTAATTGGAATACTTAATACATAAAGTAAACAATTACTTTGAAACAACCATTGAACTACCCATTCACTCCCAACCATTCCACTATCCAAAGTTTTATGAAAACTCTATATCCCATGTGAAATCCCCAGACATTGTCCATAACCAAGGACACGGTTGTTCAAACAGTTTTAATACTCTACAGAGGTTGTACAGATTTACCCAAAGAGATAATCAACTTATAATGTCGGCCAAGACATGCTTCGTGAGGCGTGTGACTAAGTGATTATCACAAGACCTTTACAAAGCTCTATCTTAACCCAGTTCTGTTTGCTAAGGTTTCACCACCAAGGGGCCTCACACCCAGTCGGGGCCACCCTCTTGCGCTGTGTGAGTCTACCCGTCAATCCCAGAACCCACACCACCAAATGGCAGCACCAAAGTCAAGACATTGCAAATTAATTAGTCAAGTCCATCCCATACTAGACATATGGTTGTATGATTTGGCCTACTTCAATGGCGCACAAGATTAAGTCCTTAGTGTTCACCCAAACGAGACTACCTCATCCCAATGTGCACACGACACCCTCTTTACTGCACGTACACTCGCCTAAGTATGAAACCATTTTGTTTTAACCAAGACCAATGAAATCCCCTACCATGCCACAACACATTTTACAACAGTGGCCTCACACCACTATTCCATATCTTATTAAGTCAAGTTATCATCATTGATCTTGTGAATATGAGCCAATCGTACAACAAAGCATGGATAAGCATATCTATATCAACCCATGTTGGTAGTACAGTTGTGTCCAACTAATAATAACCCAACCTATGGTGACAAAAGATTCATGGCATCCAAGCTAAACAAGGTGGCATAATGTCAAACTGGTGAATAGCTACTCCCATAAAACCGTTGATATAAAAGTAGCATGCATTTTAATATAAACAATATACTTTTGCAAAAATGGACACAACATAATCAAAGGTTACGACTTGCCTTGGCCTTACTAACACTCTGCTCCTCAAATCCTTATGCTGCTCCTTGGAATTCGTTGTCTAAATGAGAGAAAACAAGCAAAACACAAATAAATTTAAAATAAATTCAAATAAAATCCAAAATTAACAAACCTAGTATTGTAGGAAAGAGCTTGATTTTAGATGAATTGAGGAAAAAGAATGAGATCAATCTGAGTTCGGATGAAGGAGAACGGGCTTTGGAAGATTTAATTCAACGAAAATAGAGAGAAAACACTATTAATGGATTTTGGGATTTTTCGCATTTTATTTCTAAAGGAAAATATGGATTATTGCGTAAGACGACAGCGGGGATTTTGAATTTCGGCCCAAATTATTTTTCTAAAGAAAAATAATTCCAGTTATTAACAGGTGGTTTCAGGTCCACGGGACTACGCCGGTCCTAAGGTGGCGACGATGTGGCGCCATGTGGCGTACCACGTCGGCTTGGCGGTGGCGGTGTGCATGGGGACCAATGGTCCCGGCGAACAACACAACGGAGAGAGGGGAGCTTGGGGAGCATTTGTACCTCACATAGAGCCGCGATTCCAACAGAGTAGATGATGGCGACAGAGACCCTTCGATGGCAAGGAGCGATGATGACGCGCTTGCGGACTAGCGAGGAAGAAGCTTAAACTCTGGCGAGACGGAGGGAGAGATGAAGCTGGGTTTTGGGAGAGGAGAGATGAGCTAGGTTTTGAGGAGAGGTGAGTGAGATGAGGGGTTTCGGTGCTCCTATTTATAGGGTGAGAGGGCACAGAGGAGAGAGATCGAACCGAGTCGTTTCTTATTAAGCGGATGACTGGTACAAGTGGGTTTTAATAGGAGTTGGGGGGGTGGGGGTAACGAGTAGAATGAGTGCGGGAGGTGAGAATGTGGCCGTTAATTTTTTAGATAATGGAAGAGATAAAAAAATCTCTCGGCCTCTGCATCAAGGATGCACACATCCTATTTTATTAAAGACACAATAGTACCACAAGAGCGTGGCCGTTAATGGTTTTAAGTGCGACGATCGGGGAGTAACAGCTAGCTTCAAGAGCTTCAGCTCGCGTTAATGGTGGTGGGAGAGGAAGAAGAAAGGATGAGGAAGATGGAGCTAGCAAGCGGGCCCGAGTGGCAATGAGGGAAAAGAGTGGGAGGGGTGTGAGATGGGGCCAGTGGCGGTGAGCAGAGAGGGGAGGGGCAAGAGGCTCGAGTTGGGCTCATGCTTGCAAGGGAGGAAGTGGGCAGGGTGTTGGGCTGGGCGAGGCGAGGAAAAGAGATTGACCCAAGAGAAAATTTGAGAATTTAAATTCATTTCAGAATTTCAAAAATACAACAAATCAAAAGAGTTCAAATAAATAGCAAATAAACTTGGAAAAATCGAGAAAAATACCTTGAATGAAGGAACTAAAATAAACCAGTTTTGAATCTAATTGAATTTTGGTTTATTTATATTAAATTATTTTCATTTCTGAAAATTCAAATTAAGAATTTAGATAATTCAATAAAATTCAAATGGTTCCTTTAAATTTTGAAAATTTCAAAAAGAAGTGAAAATTGAGATGTTACAGGTTGTTTATAAGTTACCTCATAAAATAGCAAGTAAATATAAGTAGCATCACATCAACACCTCACTTTTAAATGGTCTCATGACAACAATAACCACACTTAAAACTAAGATCCTATTGTTTTTCCTTCCCTTGGCACATCCTGTTAAGCCACCCAAGTCTCCCTTGACGGGTCTTTAGGGTAAGAAACATTTGTCTATATTCTGGTATAATAAATAATTGGGTTGCAATGAAATGTTCTTCACTGCCCTCCCCAGCTCCAGCATCAACAACTAACTCCATGATCTCAGAAATACCGCATCCTACTTGATTGATCCTTCTTGATGTCGTAGAATTGCTTGGGTTCACCTTCTCGGCATTGTCAACGAGATGAGTCAGTGCTGCATGCACGTTATTTGTCTTGGGCTTCATCGAGTTAGGTTCTTTGTTAGATCGCAATGTTGTCTCTTCAGATTGCTTCTCGACATCATTATCGATGACGCCCATATCACTGGCATCACCAAAACATTGCTCGCTTCCAATAGTAGTATTGATTGCCAAATTAGCATCATATACTGTTGAATCCATAATATCCCCAAACATTATATTTAGCAAATCAACAAAATTAGCATCATATGCTGTTGAATCCATACTACCCCCAAATATTAGATTTAGCAAATGAACATTCTCAAGTGGTGCAAGGAGACCCTTTCCGCAATCCGGCATTGCCTGAAAAAAAATTAAAAGGGCAATATTGTTGAGTGAAAATAGATAAACATCAAGCTGTAGGTGAAGAAAAGTTATACCTCCGTCTTTTCAGCCCACCATTCTCGGCTTGCATATGTTGCGTTCTTTTTAGGATCGCATCCTAAACCAGTTTCGCACCCTGGAAATGCCTTCCACATCTGATAGCCTTTCTCCAACTCCTCCCATTTACTTTTCAATTGCTCATGATTGTAACCTCTTTTTGTTTTTTCATTGAACTTGGTGCATAAGTTGTTATACCCAATGGCATTAAAATGGTTGGTTGGTCGATTTCCAGCTAAAACCTCATCAGCACAAATACCACAAAAAACTTTAGTAGCGAAAGGATCCCAATCTGGTTTTCCTTGCTTGTTTTCCTCCACCTAAAAATACACAATTTCATTGAGATAAACTATACGTAAGATTCTTATATATCACTTGCAAACTAACAGAGCATAGAAATGAAATATATAACACGATGATTATTAATCTAGAGAGCAATGAACCAGAATAACTGCGCAATATAATACATGAATAAAAAATTTGCAAAATCTTCTGCTGTGATCTTTTGTTTTCTTGACAGCCACGACTAATTGCAGATGGGCTTGTGGGCTGTGGTCGTAATTACACGTTAATAGCTCGCTTCCAGACTTCAATTGCAGGACAGGATGCGGATTAGTTATGTGGTAGTAGCTTCTCCTTTGGCTCCTAAATAGTTGTTATTTTAGAATGCATGCAGTTCAAGTTTTAAAATTTTGACTACAAATATACACTAAAATATTTAGCTTTGTCACGTGGAAATGACATTAATAGATTTGTCATAAAAAGTACTTCCATATCATTATATTTTATATAATTTTCACTAATATATGGTTAGAAAAAAGCAATGGTAAAATGTGTACATTGGAGACTATGGCGATGTCTTGAGCATATTCTATTTAGGAAAAGGAGTACTATACATAACTAATATTATTTTCTATGCAAATTAATTACTAACCTCTCTTTTCTTAGAAGAACCAGTCATTAAGAACTTTTTTTTTGCTAGAGGCAGGAGAACTCTAATGTCTTCTTAAAAGATATTAAAGATTGTCCAAAATTTGAACTTAATATATCTTTAACACTAATCTCAAAGCAACACGGAGGGTACAGATTCAGCAAGTATTTTTCCTATTTTACCTAGCAATTGTGCAAGGGGAAAACACATAAAAAGAAGTTAGCACTAGCCATTATCATATTCCATTTTGTAAATGGATATTACTTATTTTAAAGATAAAATTTTGTTTTATTTAGCTTGTTCTCTACTCTTAAGATAATATGAAATATAATAAACATGTATTGTGCATCGAAATGTCTCCTCAAAGCATATTTGATGATGGTTGATATTTAATAGTACGGTAGGACAATGACAAAAAACCCTATTAAGGTAGGACAAACTTCGAATGTGGTTTGCTAACAAACATCAAGAATGTGCAATTTACATGGCAATCGCCTAAGCAGAAGAAATATTTTTTAAAATTGGAAGTATTATTTACCTGATACCCAGTACATTCTGGATATGGATAGACTCCCTGAGGTGGAATAATTCCTGACCTTCTACAAGATGGTGATGGAGCTAAAAAGGGAACAGATTGCTCCTTCAATGCTTCTTGGTCAAGTCCTGATGAAGAGTTCAGCTGAGAGGATCCTTGAATAGCATGGCGTGAAGCATCGCAATTCTCATGTTCTGATTCTGGCTCAGGGTGGTGAAACTTGCAGTTACTGCCAAATTCGCACATTCCCGAACACATATAGTTTGAACACAAGCTTGTCCCCTGCAAGATTAAGAGCACCAGGTTTTCACTAAATTGTTTCCTATGAAATAGCAGAGTTAAAAGCACTATGTAATATCCTGATTAATTAGGAAATAGAAAAGGGTTTAGAGAAGTAATTAAGGAGTAAAGAAGAGAAGTTAGAGGAGGAGTGGGCTGCCGGCCCACAGCCCAAACCGAATCCACTTGGGGTTTGTTAAAGGGGGCCGGACTGCAGCCCGCCCTATAAGACGAACGGGGAGGAGGCAGCGGAGCAAAACCCTAGCCTTGCTTCCTCCCTGCCCAGGCCCGCGCCACTGCCATGCAGCCCTCGCGCCGCCCCTGCCGCTTGCCTCTGCCACGCGGCATGCATTGCTGCCGCGCCCTGCCGCCGGGTGCAGCGCCAGGCCACCACAACCACTGCTGCTTGCCGCAAAGCTGCCGAGCCAGTCGCCATGCTGCCACGCCCTACCGCCAGCGTTGCCATCTCTTGCCGCTGCCTTGGCTATTGCTAGTGGTGCTGCCATTGCAGAGGAGGAGCAAGGGACCAGCAAGAAGAGGAAGGAAGAAGGATGGAGGAGAAGAAAGAAGAGAAGAGAAGGCAGAACAAAGGATAAGAAGGAAGAGGAGGAGAAAACAGGGTTTCATGATCCAACCTTGTTTGTTGTCCAAATTCATGGGGATAACGATCTGGACAACCTTGTTTTGATCTTAGATTGTTGTTTATTCAAGATTTAGAGTAGATTGACCCTAGGAATCGGATAATTCATGATGCCCTAGGTCGGTGAGATGTACTGCTGAACCTTGTGGGGAGTTTTGGGGTATTTCTGCCCAGTTTTATAACTTTTCTATTTTATGAAAGTTGTAGATAACTTCATAAGCTTTCTAGAGAGAATAAGATCATTAGATTTAGATAAGAGCTTGAAAAGTTATGGCCTTGGGAGTACTGCATCCAGAACTCCGTCGTTAATGTTAGTTGTATAGATTCTTCTTTTTTGTGTAGTAGATGGTAGAATTAAATTGTGGTTATAACTAGGTTTAGTTAGATTTTCAGAAGTGGTATGGTTCATTAGTTTTCATGTGGTAGAAAAATAGTTATAAAATTGTGAAGTCTGTTGTTCCGTAAAGTTCCAAATTGACCTTCGGGTTGAAAACAGGGAACTAGATGACGTAATCAGAGAATTTGCATAACTAATAAATTGTAGTAAATTTCGTGTATATTATATAAAATATAGAGTTTGCTATATTTGTATTTCATGAGTAAAAGTTACGGACGTTTCACTACTACAAAAGGCTATCTTGGACGCCTTATCACGCATTTGTTGACCAAAATCGCTCAGATACATGCAATCACATACGGTTTTGGTTTTACGACCGTCTGTGTTACTGGCTGCGCTAAAAACCATATGTGAAGAGGTAATATCACAGACGGTTCATTATAAAAACCGTCTATGAAGTATCACGAGCGATTCTTAACAAATAACCGTCTGTGATATTTCAAAATATCACAGATGATTTTCAACAAACAACCGTCTGTGATACTTCACAGACGGTTTTAATAATGAACCGTCTGTGATAAGTATCACTGACGGTTCCATAATAGAACCGACTGTGACAAGTCTCTTTTATTAGTAGGAGCCTGCTAGGGTTTGCGCTCTAACTCGTCACTCCCCAGCGGTCTTACTTTCGTCCGTTCCCCTCCCTACCCGAGTGACCCCGTCTCTGACACCGCCATTCTTCCCGTTGCCGATGGTTTGTGACACCACGGTTCCATTGCACAAGACACTTTCGTACAATAAGAGTGTCTTTTGCAGTGTCACCGCAGTTAACAACCACGGATGATGTCGCGATCTTCCCTCTTCCTTCTCCCCGGTGTGCGCGACCCGGCTACCTCACCGACCTCCCTAGCTACCTCTAGCTCCACCGAGCCTCGGCCTCGGCTACCTCACCACCGACACCAATGATGTCGATTGAGGTAAGACAGATCTATTGGTTTGTGCTGTTGGTATTCATGTGAACCGAGTTGCAATGTGGGCTACCTAGCTAGCTAGCTTCATGGTCGGTTTGGACACCCTTGGCCTTGCTGTCTTACTGTCTTTCCCTCTATGACTGCTGGATGGATGGATCGATAGATCTGGAGGTGGGGAATGGGGTTGTGTTTGGGTGTGACTGCTGCATGGTGTGTTCCTAAAGACATTTTAGGTTTTCGATACGTATGATGTAGGGTGTGCTGCTAAAAAAACACATTGATGCAACCTTAAGAAGTGCCAATCCAAGGGAGGCAATTTGGTTGCCTCCTGGAGAGGATATTAACAAATAGCTGTCTGTTAATAGTAAGTCTGATCACCATCTATTCTTAGGATAAATAACACCATGTAAGTGTTTCATGAATATAGGTGAGTTTCTCTGAGTTCTTGCTCTTATCTGCTTGACATGAAAACCGCAAATGTTACTAGTTGTGTTCACTGATGAGATATGAAATGAATCTCCAGGGACGACATGGATAGAGGTGAGTTTCTACAAGTTGCTACACTTATCTGCTTTATAGATAGAGAGTTAATTATTAAGGAAAACTCTTTTTTACATCCTAACATGATATCGTCAACTTACCATATATTGTAATCTTATTACCATTCATGTTTCAACATATTTTATATGTTTCACTGGATTTGTATTCAGGTATATATTATCCATGAGAATTTTGTCTCAATCCTTGTGAGAGTTTTCTCTTCTCTACAAAATCTCAGCAAAGGATGCTTTTGCCTTTAAAACCGACTTCATACACACACACACACACACACAAAGCCGGTTTTAAAGGCAAAATCAGCCACTGCTTGTAGATTTTGTAGAGAAGAGGCTATCACAGACGGTTCCAAATACCAACCGTCTATGAAGAGGCTATCATAGACGGTTCAAAATACCAACCGTCAGTGAAGAGTCTATCACAGACGGTTCCAAATACGAACAATCTGTGAAACTTAAGCTATCATAGACAGTTTATATATAAAACCATCTGTGATAGTCAGCTATCACAGACGGTTCTGAGTTAATAACCGTATGTGATATTGTGCATCACAGACAGTTCAATAACCGTCTATGATAACCTCATGTCATCACTGACCCATAAACTCAGACGGCTCACGAAACCGTCTTTGATGACGTTTTTGAATAGTCTGTGAAGACGTTTTCTGTAGTAGTGTTTGATCACCAGGGCAACGGGTATGTTGTCCGGTGAAGATGAATTAATTGTGTTCGGTTTGCGCGTAGGAGCGATATTGAGTTGCTTGATGTTGTGTACTGTTGTGAAATGTTCTGAGGTGTATTATTGATCTTTGTCCAGGAAGTATTGTTTCGAGTTCGGTGCCACCTTTGCATCGTTCCGACTTTTGTGGCTAAAAGACAGGTGTATGGTAGAGCATAGACATTGGTTTGTTTGCGCTTGTCTTTACAATTAACTTGCCATGATATTTATTTATGTTTTACTTACGCTTATTTAAATGCCATCATATAATGATGACATAACACGATGATAATATGACATGATAACGACATGATATGTTGATGACATGATATGGTAATGGATTATGGTAATGGATAATGAAAAGATGTTGTATCATTTACATGCATCATGACAGGAGTTACGCGAGCCAGGTCAGTGAGAAAGCCATGTTACTATTCCGGTGAGGTCGGTGAGTAATTACATGACTAGTCCAGAGAGCTCAAGGTAAAAGCAACTTCAGTAGGGACTTCACGAGAGTGAAGGATAGAGTGGTTCACCAACGGATGGTCATTCTGCTATATCGGTATCAGCTGAATGGGATCCATATGAGTATGAAGCATAATTGAGCGTTCCATACATGAGAAGTTAATTGTGTTAATTAACTACATGAGAGATAATATGATTAATTGAGTACGAGCATAACGATGATAATGATTTAATTGAATGATAAGTTGCTTGTTTATTGTTCTATGCTGTATTTGTTGGGTCTTGGATTCTCTTGCTTTGTTGTTGTTTTTAGGTGATTATTGAAGCCGACACGCATGGGGTGGAGTAGCACATGTGCATCACATGCAATCATTACAAAGACATTATTTATTTTAGTATGCTTTCACTAAATCTAGAGATATGATACTTCGGTTAGGATTTATTATTATTAGTTTAATGGTTGGAGCCTTGGTTGATTTAATAATAATAATAAGATTTTATTACTTGTTGTCATCCTATATACCGGGAGCATGGTTCCAGTGTTTCTCGGACGCATATGACCCGAGCGTCTCTCAAGCGCATGTGACTCAAATGTCTTAGGCGTGTGTGACCTAAGCGTTCTTGGTGTGTGTAACTAAGCTGTGAAAGCTAATCCTTTATGTATTTATATTGTCAAGTTTGTTGTCCAGTGACCCATTGTTGGATTTTATTCTATGCATACCTTGCTGAAATTATTGATAATTATGGTTTAAATTGTTAGTGAGAATGATTTAGGTAACATTTTAGGCCCATTGTTGGATCAATGTGTTACATACTAATATTTCTGCACCGCAAGGAAAAGAGAAAAGAAAGCCTTATAAAACGATTGGCGTGACGGAACTTCAGTGGACAAGGAAATAAACCGCATGAACCAGAAAAACATACTGGACGAAGTGGAAGCCCAAGAAAGTTCAGCTTCACTTGCTCAACTTCAGTTTCTCCTCCTTCATGGTTGTTGTACTTGCATGTTTTCCCAGGTAAATACTGACAAATACTTCGTGTTAAAAATCAGAATTCTCTAAAAAAATAACATATTGATTAGTAAACGTAAGTAACGATATATTTTGTCTTGAAATATCTGATGCCAATGTAATCCCAGAATGTCTGTCCATTAATTGGATAAAACTAGAAACAGCAGATTTCAAACACCAAGGTAAAAACAACAAGCAGTTAAACAAAGCCATCGTACCCATAGTAGTGAAATGTGCATTTCAAATGCGTGAATTGGGTATATTTTTTTAGCACCATGGTGACCGAGCACCATGATTTCAAATGCGCATATTCAACTCAAACTCGACTCTATATATATTTTTAAATTCAGTTTTCAGGTATATACCTAGCTATAAAATTTAAATAAAACGCATGCCATCATAAAAATCTTCCAAATTCAAATATTTTGGACAAATTTTGATCACATGCTTTGTTGATTTTATAAATAAATCAGCACATATCTACAACCAAACATTAATTAAAAAACGGCATCTATAGTTTGAATTTCAGTTCAAACCAATTAATAAACAAATTAACTAGACATAAAAAAAGTCAATTTTTTCGTGCGTGATACCCTGTGGATACTAACAATTTTATATCATGGTGCCGGTTAATTATACTACTCACGCACTAGGGTGCATGGACATGATGTTCGCACTCAATATGTGATGAACCTTAATTCATAATAGGGTAAACATCGCCAGGAAGAAGGCCGGACGACGTCGGTTTGGTGGGATGAGATATTAGACTATAGATTGGGATGTTAGAACCTTGGAATGGAGACTAGATTAATTCTTCTTGCTTACTTGATAATGGATACATGCTATTTCTTTTATAGGGACGACCTGACTTGACCTCTAAGAAACAATCTCTATTTTTAAGGAAACTTATCTGTATTAGATAGAATATATCTCCAAGGAAGTAAACCCAACTAATAAAAAAACTAACTATTCTATCTCTATTTCCTAACTACTAATGCACCCGTTGGCCAGGTATGAACAGTACATAGTGCTACAGTACCACACATACTGTTCAGTCCGCCCATGACACAATATTTGCAATCCCTCCGTTTCAAAATATAGGCATATGGTTTTCTCAATCTTGTTTTGAAATAAAAAGTGTGCAAGAAAATTTAACGATCCTTCCTCTCTTTTGCTCTTATTTATCTTCCATCGCTCTACATCATTTATGAGTAATCATTCATCGTCACTATTATCTCTCTTATTCCAAAGACATTAATGCCAGGAATATCATGTTAGAATTGGGCCTATAAGTGTAAAAGCTCATTCATTCGTGAAATGCGAAAGTATGCATGGTTTTGTTCTATATTGCCTAGTCAAGTGGTGGGAGAACAATTTATAAGGTGGAGTCCTTGCAACCCCTTGAAATATGTGACACATGACATGGGGTGATATGAGGAGGACTATAGCAAAAGTTGCACACACGCACGTACGCGCGCGCGTATATTCGCGTGGCATTTGTGTGACTTGTGACTTGCAACAGTGAACGTGTCATGAATCTAGTCCACCTTTTTTTGCTAACCGTGCATTTCTCTCCTTTTAAAGTGAGGTCGAAGCCATAGATCAGTATGGTCGAAACATAGTGGTCGAAATAATGTAGTCGAAGCCATAGACTAGTGTAGTCGAAATACAATGGTCAAAATAATGTGGTCGAAGCCATAGACTAGTGTGGTCGAAATAAAGTGGTCGAAACACAGTCGTCGAAACAATATGGTTGAAGCCATAGACCAGCGTGGTCGAAATAAAATGGTCCAAACACTGGTCGAAATAAAGTGGTCAAAACACGGTGGTTGAAAAATAGTGGTCGGATTCATAGACCAGTGTGGTCGAAGCTATAAACCAGTGGTCGAAGCTGTAGACCAGTGTGTAATTAGGATCTGATAAAGCACTGCTTAATTACCATTAATTATTTTTAAATTAGCAGTTACCAGTGGTTTAATATGTGCTTTATTATGCGGTTACTAAAAAGTAATTGTCTTGACCTTTAAAAGATCTGGAGACGTCCAGACCTGAAAGAGATTGATAAACTTTCATTTTCTTCTTCTTCCTCTCTATTCTCTTGTGTTGGAGAGTTGTGCTATCGAACCAAGCTGTCCCTTCTCCTCGGCGTGCGGGAAGGAGGGTGAGCGGTATCTCGAACCATTGTTGCATAGTTCACTCCAGACGGGCGGCAATAAGGTTTCGGTAACGCATCTCGCTGACCGCCATCTGTCTTGCTATATCTACGCTTACGATTGCTTCGAGTTCGCTACGCTCTCGTTCTTCACCAAGCTCAATTGTAAGTTGGTTGTGAGACCAAACTATTATGCTATAACCCTATTATTGTGTATGTTTAGAAGTGCAATGAGTTGCCTGTTGTTAGTATTACTTTATGCATCTCTAGTTTTATGTCATCCGACTCATAATAAAATCAGGAATTAAAATATTGTCCATATTTCCTACCATCCAGAAACCTTATTGCGATATTTTTGTGATCCAAAGAATGCCTCGTGCTTCTGATACTATGAAACCTGATGTAACATCCCAATTTTTGGGTTTTTTTTCAAATTTTCAAAATAAAAATAACCAATTGAATTTTCTTGATTTTTTAAAGCTTAATTCAAAATTTTAGAAATAAAACAAATTTAACATGAATAAATCAAACTACAATAAAATTCAAAAATTGGTTTATTTGTTTTTATGAATTTTCGGGCTTTCCATGTTCCTTTGTTATTCCATGAATTCTATTTATTTTATTGCTTTTTCCAAAATTTCTTTTATTTGTTACAAAATTTAATTTAATTAATTATTTCAAAGTGTTAGCTTTTAATTTGGAATTCTTGCTTATATAAATGTTATTCAAATCAAATCCCAAATCTCGACTCAACTCCAAGTCGAATCCAAATTCCAATTCTCAATTCAAATCTTTGTTCAAATCAAATCATGTCTCGGCCATTTCAATTCAAATTCTTAATTTGAATTATTCTCTTCTACCAAATTCAAACCACAACCAAAATTCAAATTTCTATTTGAATTTCCTCCGAAATCAAAATCTCAAAATTTCATTTTTAATTCTTGGGCTGAAAATCTTTTCTTTTTCTTTTTCCCTTTTCCTCTCTCTTTCTTTTTCTTTTTCTTCTTCTCTATCTCTATTCTTCATCCCATCAGAAGCCGCCTCTACTATCTTGCGCCACCCCCGCCGCCCATGCCCGCTGTCGCTTAGCTGCGCACCTGTACCTTGTCACAAGACCCTTGCTACCACCATGGTCACGCCAGTCAGAAGGCCCTCAAGCCGCGCTTTGCATCGCGTCGCCGCATAATGCCACCCTATCCCAACTAGTCGCCCCGCTGCCCTCGCCCTCACGCAGGCCTTGTCCGCGCCAACCCCTAGCCTTCCCTTCCTCCCCCGTGTGTCCCGACCTGCACCGTCATTATGCCGCGTTGTTCGCGTCATCAACATCAGGCCGTGATTATCACCGGCATTATAGCTTGCGATCTGCGTCCATTCAAGCCTCATCCAAGTCTATAAAATGGAGCACCATCATCGCTTTCAACCCCTTCTACCCCCTCAAACTCTCTCCATCCCCGAGCACCATTGCCGCCGTAATCACCTTCTTCCCAAGTCCGCCGCCACCGACTCGCTGCTCCCATCGATGCAATGAGCCCTCGCTTGTCTAACCGCAACACGTTGTGTTCCGGTACTCCTCTTCCCATCCCCACCTCAATTCGGTTTTTCCCTCACTAAGGAGCTCTGCTGCCGTGAGCTCACCATCCCTGCCGCCGGCCACTCTGGCCAGACTTCCTCGGTCACTCTCGAGCCAAATTGACTAGACCTCTATGTTTCCCATGCCGTGCCCGTGCTCACTACCGCACTCGTCGGCCGCCACTGGAATGCCGCCGCCGTGCGCCCTATCGACTGCGCGCGCCACCTCCGGCCACCTGTGAAGCCGTCACCACCTCCCATCTCTTCCTAGGGCCGCCACTGACTCGTTTTGCCGGTCGGCCGGTGCCGCCACGCTGCCGCTTGCCGCTAGTTGCCATCGCCTCCGCTATTTCTACTCTGCATTCCTTCTTCTTTGTCTCTTGAAGTCAGTGGCATTGGAGGCCCACTTGTCATACATTGTCCTTCCTCTCTCTTTCGATCTCTCTCACTTCCATATGGGGCCCTATGTCAGCATTTTCTTTTAATTCCTTTATTCTTGAAAAGGAATATTCTCTGGAAATTTCCCTCCTTTTCCATTTTCATCATTTCATGTGATGATCAAATTTCCGGATGTTCGTTCTCCTTCATACGAAATCCGATTCCGCTAATTCTTGTTCCTAAATTTATCTAAATTCTCAACATCTCTAATAGTACCAATTTTATAATTTTTGGGATTTTATTTGGATTTATCTTTATTTATTTATCTTGCTTTGCGCATATAGAATCCGGTGTTTCCGAAGCTAGCTTGGACCAGTCTGCCGAAGTATCACCAACCTTCAACGAAGGCAAGTCATAGACCTTTGACCATGTTGTACCTATTTTTATAAAATTATATTGTTTTATATCAAAATACATTGCTAATTTTATATCAACAGTTTTTGGGAGTAGCTAAATACCTATTCGACTGTATGACACCTTGATAATTTATGAATGCCTTGTTTCCTTTGAAACCCTAGCATTGGATAATTTTTAGTTGGACATATTTTATTACCAACATGGGAAACGTAAATATGCTTAGTCATGCTTTAGTTGTACGATGGGTTCCTTCACAATGATTAATCGTGAAATTTTGACTTAATGAAATATGGAATTGTGGCGTGGCCACTGTTATTAAAATTTGTTGTGTCATAGCAAGGGTTGCCATTTAGCCGGGTTGAACAAAAATGGTTTCATACTTAGGCGAATGATCGTGTAGTAAAGGGGATGGATTTGGGATGTGGTTGTCTCGTTTGAGTAGTCACTAAAGACTTAACTTTGTGCGGCATTGACTTGGGCCTTACCGTACATCCACATGTCCAGTATGCGATGGACGTGGCTAATTAATTAGCAATGTTTCGATTTAGTTTTGTTTGGGTTGAAGTTCTTGGCGCAAGAGGGGGCCTCGACCGTGGTGTGGTTTTATGAGATGGAATGTTATGAGTTTGTGGAACCAGTCCGTGGCGAAACCTTAGCGAGCATAACTGAGAAAAAACAGAACTTTGTAAAAACCTTCTGATAATCGTTTAATCGCACACCTTCGGAAGTGTGTGAGACGGACATTATAAACTGATTATCTCTTGTGGGTTAAGCTGTATAACCTCTATAGAGTGCTAAAAACTATTCAAATAGCCATGTCCATGGTTATGGACAATACCTGGTGATTTCACACGAGGGGTAGAATTTTCTTAAAAATGTTGGGATGGTGGATTGGTAGGGAGGTGAACGGGTAATTCACCGGTTGTTGGTTAGGAAGTGAACAGATAGTTCACCGGTTGTTTCAAAGAAAATGGTTTACTTACATGTTTAATATTTTAAATTATGCTTTTCAATCTATTTACTGTATTTATTGTCAACACTGCTTTCTACAAAATACCATATAGCTATTCCTTGTTTAGGCCTTGCATGAATACCATTTGCATATCATTACGACTTGTTGAGTACTTTAAAGTACTCACACCTTTATGCCATTGTTGATCAGTTGCTGAGAAAGAATCAGGGAATCCAGAGTTTTACAAGGAGGAGTACGTTGAAGACCATGCGATCTAGGGTGCACTCCCCACTCGATTGCCTGTGGGCATGTCGAATGTGTACCACAAGTTGTTTTCTTCCACTGCAAGTTTATTTATTCGTCATTAAGCCCTATGTGACAAACTTTGTAAACCTTGACCGTAAGGTCTGTCGCTGCTAAGTAATAATAATTTGCCTTGTTCTTAGATATTTCGTTGTATGGATATGATTGTCATTGACGTTGTCACTGTGTGAACTAGCTACTGATCATGGGACTAGTTCAGAATAGACAGAGGGTCCGGATTTGCATGTTTGGGTCCTAACACCTGAGAGATTTTCTGGTCAGAACTTTCATAGATGACAGACAAGGATCAAATTTTGGCTCATGTCTTTGGGGCTGTGGTGGGTGATCTATCCACAATATCCATTTACGATTGAATAAACCATGTGGTTCGACACAGATAACACAACCCTTGGATGCATATTGACCATACTGGCAGATCAGCTCTATGATGTGTACATAGACTTCATGTCCACCACAGAGTTGTGGGATGCACTAGAGCACAAATATGCGGAAGTCGAGGTTGGTCACTGGCTCTACATGTGCGAGCAATTCTTCGACTACAACATGGATGGTGCTAAGTCAATAATTGCACAGGCTCATGAGCTTCAACTACTGATTGGCTAGATTGCCTATTTGGGTTGCATTTTGCCTCCTAAGTTTGTGACTACGGGTATTGTTGCCAAACTTCCTACTTCATGATGGGATTTTGCCACTAGCTTAAAGCACAAGATGGAGGAGATATCTATCGAGGATCTCATTGCCGCCCTTGATGCGGAAGAAAAGGCAAGAGCAAAAGATGCACCAAGCACATCTAGTCAGAATAATTAGATCAAGGCAAATGTCATAGAGAAAAAATATGGCAAGAAAAACAAAGGCTTTAAATCAAATAAGACAACTAGCTTTAAGAAGAAAACTGAGAAGAAGGACATGAGGAACATCACCTGCTTTGTGTGTGGAAAAAACGGTTATATGGCAAAAGACTGTCATTATCGCAAGAGCAAGGATGCTGAACAGCCAAAGAAAAAGGCTGTCAATGTGATCATAGACGAGGCCTCAACAGGAGGGTACGACAATTCACTTGTTATTTTTTCAACATGTCAATCCACTGATTGGTGGGTTGATACTAGAGCTAATGTTCATGCATGTTATGATATTTCCTTGTTTTCGTCTTTTCAGGCAGCCAAGGTTTCCTCCATCCTAATGTGGAACGTGCCCCATGCTTCTGTTCTTGGTGTTGGCATGGTGGATTTGAGGCTTTCCTTAGAGAAGATTGTCCACTTGAAGAACATGCAACATGTGCCAACAATAAACAAGAACCTCGTTAGTGGTTCTCTCCTATGCAGGGATGGTTATAAGGTAGTATTTTAGTCAAATAAAGTTGTAATGTATAAGTTTGGTAACTTTGTTGGAAAAGGCTATGAGAGCAAAGGCTTGATCCGCATAAATACTTTGCAGTATTATTATAATCTATGGATATCATGGGGATATGCTCATGATCTTAGGATGATGAAACAATTGGCAATGACTTTATTGGTTTGAAGTTTCATGCGTTTTCGTCAAACTTAGAGAGGCGGCCAGTGAACTGTGGTCAGACTGGTTTTGTGCTGATTGTTAATATAAGTGGTGAATTGATTTTGGGATAGGTCATATCCATATTTGTTAATGCATATGTGTTGCATATTGCATGTTTTGGCTAACATGGGTCAAGTTGTGAAGAACTTGTTCTCGGATTCATGTTTGCTTGTCTATTGTTGTGCAGGTGACTTGGAGGTCAATGACGATCAACGGCGAGGAGGATCGGGACTAAGCTTGGAGAGCTGAGGTCCAGAACGATCATGGATGCGGGGTGAGGTCAAGTGACTCAAGCGTGGCGCAAAATAGACAAGGATGACCGAACGGGCAGCCGGCATGCATCGGGTTGATCAAGCTGGCGCGAGTCGCTAGTAAGAACTCGATGGTGCCGGTGGGATCCGGACAGAGAGACTTGACGACATGGAGCCGTTGATCAACCTACACGTGGCGAAGCAGGCGAGTGCTTCGCGCAGATGGACTCGATCTTTTGGAGAAGGATCGAGAAGGGGTATTTTGGTAATTTTACCAAATACTATCTTGGTGACCTTTTGGCTAAACCACGGCGCGGGACGGTGCAAAGGAAGTGGTTTAAGTCAAGAGAATTGAAAACGGCGCTTTAATTTGCGTGTGTGTGTATTCCGTTGTTGTTGGGCCTTAACGGAAGCCCATTAGGTTTAGCTCCAATTCTAAAAGAGTTTTAGGGTTAAGAGCTGTCATATAAAAGGATGGAGATGGGATATTTTCGGGTGGCCGCTGGAGGGTTCCACCCGTGAAAAAGGAGTAGTGGCGGCGTCCCTAATATGGTGCTCGATTGAAAATCTGAGGCGGCGACGCTCAGGCCCCAAAAAATCGGGCTACCGTGGAGAAACCGAGCTAGTCGGTGATTGCTTTTTTTGCTTTACCTTCGGTTTGTGAAACATCGAGCGAGGCAAACGGCTTGTCCCATCGGGCTTGTCTAAAATCCAATTCACGCTTTGAGTATGGTTTAGTTTATTGCCTTGGCTTCCTTCCTGCCAGATCTATTAATTGCTTCAGGTCGTCTCAATGATGTGAGTGATGTTTTGATTTTGTTTCTCGCCGACCGCTCATTGATGCGACGACCGTGCTTGCAGTGAAGTTTTCTGGATAGTCTTTGTTTTTAATTGCCAATCACCATTTCTTGCTGTTTTGCCCGCAAAATCTGTTTCGCTAGAAACCAGAGGCATTAGCAAATACCGTTGTTACCCACGAAACCTGACATGCGGCCGGTCTTTGATTGGAAAATCGAAGCCCCCGAAGCACCTCGGTTTTGTCCTCGTAAAAGAAAACGAAGTTTTTTCCTGCCGCGCCGCCTCGTAGTTGAGTCTGCGCCAGCTTTGTTTTTTTTCGCATGCTTGTCGGCTCAAGATCGGTGTTTTTCATTCGATAGGTTTCCTCGCGGCGACAACTTGTAGCCACTTAAAAAAAAGCTCAAGGATTTAGAGAGTGGTGTCTACTCGTGAGAAATGAGATCGCCGCAAGCTATAGTCATTTGCCGCGGGCAAGATTTTTACTCACCGCGCCTCAATGTTGCGCCTAAATTTGTGAATCCTTGTCGGGGCGTTTTCTTTGTTTGTATTGTTTATCGCCTCACCGCTTGATGTCGGACCGAATCTGTCTCTGTGTGGATCGTGGCGGCACTGGCTTGTGCATGCGCGACGGCGGCGCGACATCACCAACCCGAGGCGCTGCCGCACGAGGAGCAGATCGTTGAGGTGTGCAAGCGTGGCGATCATGTGTGTGTCTTGTCGGTACAAGGAGGACATGGTCAGCCCGCAGTATCGCTGCCTGAGAAAAAGAACGAGGTCCAGCGGCTGTAGCAAGGCAGACCTATTTGTTTGCGGCTGTGATTTGTTTATCTCTGCTTTCTAGGAAGGTTAATTTACTCTTTTGGTTGCTGCCTACTAGTTGATGACCGGAAGCTAGGGACTTCAATTGATTTACATGCGATTGCCTAGATTTATTTATTAATTACATCTTGTGTCATATCGTTCATCTCATATATACTGACAAGTTAGTTATTCCTTGCGCATCTTCCTATGCGGTTGTGAGATGTTTTTGGTCTTTAGCTTCGGGGTTTGATCGGATTCAACACAGGTCATCCGCTGTGTCTGTATACAGATCTTCATAGCTTTTATAGCTATTGGAGTGAAAGTAGTGTTGTGCTCGATAGAGGTGAAAAAATAGAGAAAGTGTCTTTTCACCCCCCCCCCTCTAATCGCCTTTTCGGTCCTACAATTGGTATTAGAGCCCGGTTAGCTCTTCTCATAGATCTTAACCGGTCTTTGGAGCCATGGCGACTGACAAGTATTTTACCAAACCACCTGTTTTCAATGGAGTTAAGTTTGCTTACTGGAAGGCACGCATGCATGCCTACATCAAGGCTCAAGGGCACGCTATTTAGCTTAAGGTCAAAAATCCATATGTTGTGCCGGCCAATGACGATGTGATTACTCCAGATGTTGAGGCTAATAGCAAAGCTCGCAACTTTTGATCCAAGGTCTTAGTTGATCTCGAGTTTGAGCGTGGCTCATTTGAGGTCTCGCCACAAGATCTCGAGGACCCTTTGTGACTACCACGAGGGTTCATTGCGATCAAGGAAGTGAGACAGAACCACCAAGAAAGAATACTCAAAGATCGAGCAAAGACCTGGTGAGTCTTTAGATGAGCTGTTGGGGAGATTCTCCAAGATTCTTCATGATCTTCGTGTTGTTGATCTTGTTTTCACTGAAGTTTGAGAATGCACGCCACTTTTGGGTGCTCTTGATGTGAAGGTCCGGGGATGAAGATCACATCCATCAATGACAACATCATCATGAGTGAGCTTACCATGGATAAGCTTTTACTCCAAAGTTGAAGACGATGAGATTGATTTCATCTCGCGTCTCCCCAAGACAAAGTCGATGGCTTTGGTGGTCTAACCCATCTAAGGGTAGCTCGACCGATTCCTTTGATTTTAGCTCATCGGCTTTACTTTGTCCGCTTTACACTCTTTTGAGCGATGAGCGCCTTGAGAAGCTACTCGGGATGATTTAGCCCTCCTATCCACCAAATTCTCGAGAGTTTACAACAAGGTTTGGAATGAAGGAGAGGTGGTCTCGATCACTTGCTTTGAGTGTGGTGAGCCAAACCACATTCGCCTCAGTGCCCCAAGTCAAGGGCAAGGAAGAGAAGGACACTCTGAGGCGCCCTCAAGCTAGGGATGCTGAAACCCAAGAAGACCAACTATCGAAGTTCGTCACCAGATCCTTGCCGCCTAGAGAGTGTTGACATGAGCGATGTGGACTCGGAGACGGAGGATGACGAGGATGACACCCATGGCAAGAAGAAGGCTCAGACTTCACCGCATGTGTTTCATGGCGAGGACAGCCACGACGTCGACTCCTCCAACGCATTTACGACCCTTTCAATGATCTAGATGAGGTATGTCCTCACTTGTCGACACCTAAACGTGCATTGGTCATTTCGAACAAAAACTAAAAAAGCAAGCTAAAATGATTAAGAGACAGGACACCATGATTGATAATCTGAATTTAGAGGTTGTTAGGCTTAAATCTGTTGATGTGTGCGATTCTTGCTCTAGCTTGCAAAATGAATTGATCAATCTAAAATCTGCTCATTCCTTTGTTGTGAATCAATTGAAAGATGCTCTTGATGAACTAGAATCCATCAAGTCTAGTCCCGCTTGCATGAATGCCATTGCTTTAGATGTGACTACCGAGATGCTATTCCTTTGTCAGTGTTCAAATTGTGCTTTACTTGAACTAAAATTAGATAGTGCTACAAAAGAATTGATGAAATTTGATGCTAGTCACACTCTCTCATCGTGAGAAAAATAAGATTAAAATGAAGGAGATGTCCGAAATGATTCTTTACTCTAAAACTGCTTCATGTGAAAGCGTGTTAAACTCACACTTGAGAATGATGCTTTAAACAAGACACTAGAAGAAAAGGCTAAAATTGAACAATCCATGTCCATGAATGCTTCTAAGAAAGTTGTTGACTCTAATTCTTGTGATCTTTGCATTGAGATTGGGCATAATATAGATAAGATACAAGAAGCTTTTAGAGTTAAGTTCAAAGAGCAATTGGATAGGATTAGAGATAACTATTGTGTGTCTTGTGAGGCTTTGAAAGCCGAGGTAGCTCATTATAAGGAAAAGTGTGATAGGGCTAGCAAGTCAAATAAGTGTGCTTCTTGTTATGAACTAGCCAAACAAAATGACTACCTTAAAGAGACTCTTGAGAGATTTATTGGTGGGAAGAAGAACCTCAACATGATTCTTGACAAATCTAAGGTGAGTGTGAATAATAGAGGCCTAGGATTTGATTCCCTAGAGCATACCAAGAACCATCCACCTAAGGTTGTTAGAGTCGTTAAGAGTGGCCTGCTTTGAGGTAGAACCACCTAAGCCATCCAAGATAGTCTTTAAATCTTTGGTTTTGCCCAAACCACTTCTAGCAAGATAGGTGCTTCTACTTCATCGGTCGACCCTTCAAAAGGTCAAGTACCATTGCACCTTCTGCAAGAAGAATGGCCACATTGTTGAGTTCTGGCTTCGGAGAGCCAAGGTTGAGAGGAAGGAGAGGATGAGTAACTTGAGAACCATTAGAGGAGTCCTTCACCGTCAGTAGTCTCTAGAGCCGGCAGTTGCTTGTTTTTTCTGCTAGACATAGGCCTAGGTTCAGAGAGGACTTTTTGACTCCTTTGGTGACTCTAGGCGCTGCTCGGTTTAGGATTTCGTGAGGAGAGACCACGGGTAGCATCTAGACAGGGGGAGTACCGACCTTTTGGTAGGTCGATTCGGAGAGGTCTAGGTGGTTCTTGTGTGCATTCTTATGATTTTGCTCCTAACCATTTTATCTTTGCTTCTATTGCTTTGCCCAAGCATCGTGTGACTCAAGATGGATTCCAAAGTCTCTTATCACTAACCTTGAGATCGAGGCACGATGTTTTTCGCTATGCCTCAGAGGTCCGTCATGCGAGGAAGGAGGACATATGGCTTGATTGACTCTGGGTGTTCTCAACACATGATTGGAGGTTTTAGATGGTTCTCTCTCTCACACGTGCATCCCAGCAATGAGTGGATCACATTTGGAGATGTTTTTACTAGGACCATGACTGACCTAAGGGCATTGTGAGATATCTTACACCTTCATGCCTTTATCTTCACGATTATTCACCCTGGCGTGTTGTGCTTTTCATTATGCTCATTTGTATCTTATCGGCATGTGTTCTCTTATGATATTCTTCATCATGCCTTTGCGTGTATTTTGTTTATATATCCTTGTATTATATTGTTATTCACTAGTTTCATGGATGTATAAGCTTGATTTAGTCTTCATGAGTTTGTGCTATTTTGTATATTCTGTATTTTGCTCTTGTTGATCTTTGCCTTGTGTATTCACATGCTTACTTGATTTCCATGATTTGCTCCTTATCATATCTTTTGCTCTCATGGTATTGTGGATACATGGGTCTTGCCATAGCTTTCACTAGCATGCTTTACCTTTGACTGTAATATATGATGTGTGTTATGCTATGTGCATATTTGCTTGCTCCTATGCCTTATTATGGACTAAGGATAGGTTGAGTTTTGTCATATCTTGGATAGCATGTACTGAAATTGAGTTGTATCTCTCCATGCTCATGTCTTAAATTGTTGATTATATGCTTTCATGAGCTTTGGATCATTTGCAGCTATTCTTGCTAGTCATGTGTCTTGGTACTGTTTCTCTAGATATTGTCTCACTAACCCAGTACCAAGACATAGACTTTTCAGTCTCTTTGGTGTAGTCTTTTCAGTTGAGAAGAAGAACATGTGATTCATGATTTCAAACTGTTGGTTCTTCTTCATATGTGCATTCAATGATGGCTATCACTTTTTGAAGACAAAGTAATTTGAGATGAGGATGATGGGTGAGCGCAACTACCTTTTGGAGCTTCAAGAAATGGATCTTCACTCATCATCGCTACATCTCACTACCAAGCAGTACGACTCAGGTTCGAGCTTCTATACCTTACATTTTTGTATGGTATCCCTAGTCTACCTTGCATAGCATCTGCTTTGTGTCACGCGTTGGGTTTGTTGTGTTCAGGGTAGATAGGAGGCTCTATTCTAGCACGTGTCTTTTCTAGGCACTCTTCTTATCCCTTGGTTTTCTAGGATGCACTCTTCTCACAGCCTAGGTCGAGCTTGTCTCCCTACCAACGGTCCTTAGTGTGTTTTTGAGTTGCTCAGTAAGTCTTTTTAGTGATGGTGTTTCGCTCCCTAGCTTTTCGAGTTGCTTTCCTAGAGATCTTGTGGTGTTTGAAGTCTTTGTGTTAGTTTTTTGTGGAGTCCAAGGCAAATTGGCAGATCTTCCCCTCAAAGCTTTTTGACCCAACAAGGTTTGCCACCTTGAGATGCGAGTAAGGGATAATTTATCCCTATGGGTTAGTTTGAGGGGGAGTTGGTTCTTTTCTGAACCTTCTTTGTTCATCTGAACTTTCCTTGTTCATGTGAACTTTTATGTGGATCTTTTCTGATACCTTCTTCAAGTTGTATCTTCTTTGGATCTTTTTAATCCTTGTGATCTTTTTAGGCTTGTAAGTCTTTTGTGCATCTCATTGTATTATATTGCATACATATGGAAAATCCAAAAAGATGCATTGTAATATAAGCTTTACCACTTCTTTCTTTTAAATTGTTGAGGCTTTGCTTTTTACCCTCTTGAGCTTTAGTATTTCAAATTCTTGCTCAAGATTGTGTTTAGTGTGACTTGCTAGAATTATCATGCTTTTACATGTGCAGCAATGTCTTAGCTAAATGAGCTAGAACTTTTGATATAACTTGAACCTGAAAATTGCATTTTGTGGATCTTTTAGCTAGTTGCACAATTAGTGATCCTTTTGTGACATTGGCCCTGTCAAAATTGCTTTGTTAGCTCTGGAATCTAGAATTGAACATCTTTGAGCTTTCAGTCCATTCAAGAATCTAAAACAGCCTTTGTGCAAAATGAAAATGATCTCTTTTGTACGAAAAAACTGATCTCACCAATTCTTTCTCATGAGATGGCTTGCCATTGTACTAGGCATGAACTCAGGGGGAGTTTTGGATGACCTAGACTACTCTTTTAAGCTTTTGTTGCTTGGGATGGTGTGCAGCAAGGCTTGAGATCTAGCACATGGCTAAAAATACAAATTGTCAAATTGGTTGAAGCTTAGGAAGAGATTGTGGATGGCTCCTAGTCCAGGATCTTCTTTACTAAGATAGACCTTTAATCAACTTGAATATTCATTGCAAATGAAAAACAGTTGAAATTTGGGCTTTTGAGGCATTTTGAGCTAAATGATTCATTTCATGACTTTTATCTCCTAGATGGCCTTTGCTAGCTTCTGGTTCTCACAATGACATTCTGACATGGTCATTATCACTTTAGGATACCTGTTGTTGAACTTGCTAATTTTGAAGCATTGCTTATTTTAATCCAACAACATGTGATATATTGAGCTCATTAGCCTAGCTTTGCTATATATGTCTTAACATGATCTTGCTAGCTTTGTCAGGCTTATTGTATCTTGAGTAATAGTAGAAATGCTAGCCTGTTCAATTGAGTAATCTCCAAAGCTTCTTTTACATAAAAAGTGAAAAATCAAAACAAAAATGAAGCCACTCATTGCATTTCATGCATGCTCTTTCTTTTGCTTCTTCCTTACTTATGCATTTGTCATCTCTGGATGAGAGGAAGGGATGATTCCTTGATGAATCTATTGTCAAAGGGGGAGAAGATATAGAGAAAATGTAATGTTAATAAAGAGCTTGTTGGTTATGGGGGAGAAGTTTTGTAAGGGGGAGAAGTTAGGAGCTTTTTGGAGAGATTTGGAGAAATTGAAAATTTAAAACTCTCTTTTTTAAAATGATGATCATAGTGAGTGGGAGCATTCATATTGCATTCTTTTGGTCTTATTGCCTTTTCTGAACTTGATTTGCAAATCTTGAAGCCTCACAATGATCTAAGGTCAACTAGAACAATTGTTCCTTCATATGGACCTTAAGTGAGATTTTTGTCGATTCTCTGGAATTGGAAGCTTTTGTGCCTTCTTTTGCCTTATCTCACTTGTTTATGCTATTCTGGAGTCAGCTTGGTTATTTCCTTTGTATTTTCTTGCATTTGGACCAAGTTGTGCCTTTGTGCGAAAACTGTGAGTATTTTACTTTTCAAACCATAAATTTACATTTTCTGGAGATTGCCAATGTGTTCATCAAGGGGGAGATTGTGGATATCATGGGGATATGCTCATGATCTTAGGATGATGAAACAATTGGCAATGACTTTGATGGTTTGAAGTTTCATGCTTTCGGCAAAGTTAGAGAGGCGATGCTGTGTGGTCGACCGGTTTTGTCCGATTGTTAATATAAGTGGTGAATTGATTTTGGGATAGGTCATATCCATATTTGTTAATGCATATGTGTTGCATATTGCATGTTTTGGCTAACGTGGGTCAAGTTGTGAAGAACTTGTTCCGGATTAAATGTTTGCTTGTCTATTGTTGTGCAGTGGCTTGGAGGTCAATGACGGTCAACGGCGAGGAGGATCGAACTAAGCTTGGAGAGCCGAGGTCCGAATCGATCATGGATGCGGGTGAGGTCAAGTGACTCAAGCGTGGCGCAAATGGACAAGGATGACCGAACAGGCGCGTTGGCGGCTGGTTGGATCAAGCGGCGCGAGTCGTTGCAAGTGCTCAATGGTGTTGGTGGGATCCGGACAGGAGAGACTTGACGACATGGAGCCGTTGATCAACCTACACGTGGCGAAGTAGGCGAGTGCTTCGCGCAGATGGACTCGATCTTTTGGAGAAGGATCGAGAAGGGGTATTTTGGTAATTTTACCAAATACCATCTTGGTGACCTTTTGGCTAAACCACGGCGTGGGACGGCGCAAAGAAAGTGGTTTAAGTCAAGAGAATTGAAGACGTCGCTTTAATTTGCGTGTGTGTGTGTTCCGTTGTTGTTGGGCCTTAACAGAAGCCCATTAGGTTTAGCTCCAATTCTAAAAGAGTTTTAGGGTTAAGAGCTGTCATATAAAAGGATGGAGATGGGATATTTTTGGGTGGCCGCTGGAGGGTTCCACCTGTGAAAAAGGAGTAGTGGCGGCGTCCCCAATATGGTGCTCGATTGAATATCTGAGGCGGCGGCGCCTGTGCCCCCAAAAATCGGCGCCTGGTGGAGAAACCGAAGTTAGTCGGCGGCTACTGTTTTTGCTTTACCTTCGGTTTGTGAAACATCAGAGTGAGGCAGCGGCTTGTCCCATCGGCTTGTCTAAAATCCAATTCACTGCTTTGAGTATGGTTTAGTTTATTGCCTTGGCTTCCTTCCGGTTGTGATCTATTAATTGCTTCTGGCTGTCTCAATGATGTGAGTGATGTTTTGGATTTTGTTTCCTGCCGACTGCTCATTGATGCGACGACTGTGCTTGCAGTGAAGTTTTCTGGATAGTCTTTGTTTTTAATTGCCAATCACCATTTCTTGCCTGTTCTGCCCACAAAATCCTGTTCTCGTGTAGAAACCGAAGGTATTGGCAATACCTTTGTTCTTGCCTGAACCCGCAGACTTACTACGGCGCTACGGTCTTTGATTGGAAAATCGGAAGCCTCGAAGCACCTCGGTTTTGCCCGTAAAAGAAAAATTGAGTTTTTTTCCTGCCGCGCCGCCTCATAGTTGAGTCCTCGCTTTACGCTTTGTCGTTTTTTTACGCATGCTTGTTTCGGCCAAGACTGTGTTTTCATTCGATAGGTTTCCTGCGGTGACAACTTGTAGCCACTTAAAAAAATCAAGGATCTAGAGAGTGGTGTTCGCCGAGAAATGAGATCGCCGGAAGCTATAGTCGTTTGTCGTGGCAAGATTTTTACTCGGCCGCCCCTCAATGTTGCGCCTAAATTTGTGAATCCTTGTCTTTGGCGTTTTGTCGCTTGTATTGTTTATCGCCTCACCGCTGATGTCGTGACCGAATCTCTCTCGTGGATCGGGCGACACTGCTGTTGTGCATGCGCGGACGTGGCGCGACATCACTAACCCGAGGCGCTTTGCCACCGAGGAGTAGGACAAAGTTGAGGTGTGTGGCGGTCGCGGTGTGTGCGGCTTAAGACAAGGAGGACATGGTCACCATGAAGTCGCCGCCGAGAAAAGAACGAGGTCCAATTTGTCAGAAAAGGCGGCACTGTTTGTTTGCGGCCGTGATTTGTTTATCTCGCTTAGGAAGGTTAATTTACTCTTTTGGTTGCTGCCTACTAGTTGATGACCGGAAGCTAGGGACTTCAATTGATTTACATGCAGTGCCTAGATTTATTTATTAATTACATCTTGTGCTGTTACTGTTCATCTCATATATACAGCAAGCTAGTTATTCCTTGTGCATCTTCCTATGCGGTTGTGAGATGTTTTTGGTCTTTAGCTTCGGGGTTTGATCGGATTCAACACAGGTCATCCGCTGTGTCTGTATACAAATCTTTATAGCTTTTATAGCTATTGGAGTGAAAGTAGTGTTGAGCTCGATAGAGGTGAAAAATAGAGAATGCGTCTATTCACCCCCCCTCTAGTCGCCTTTCCGGTCCTACATAATCTGAATGTCGCAACTGGTTTGAATAAATGCGAGGCCAATATATGGCATTCTCGTTTATGTCACTTTGGTTTTGATAGTATTGCTCGAATGTCCAGATTAGATTTAATTCCAAATATGAAATTTTCAAAGGATCAAAGTGTCAAACTTGCGTTCAAGCAAAACAACCTCAATTACTGTGGGGGGGGGGGGGAGAACTTGACACCATTAGATCTTGTCCATTCCGATCTGTGTGAGATGAATGGATTGTTGACAAAAGGAAGGAAAAGATATTTTCTAACTCTTATTGATGATAGATCTCGATATTGTTATGTATATCTACGAAAAACAAAATATGAAGCTTTAAATTTCTTTAAAATTTATAAGGCTGAAGTTGAGAACCAACTAGAAGGGAAAATTCAAAGACTAAGGTCTGATCGTGGAGGAGTATATCTCTCACGAATTCTCCCAATTCTATTCTGAACATGGAATAGTCCATGAAGTTATACCACCATACTCACCCCAATCAAATGGGGTAGCCGAGAGGAAAAACTGGACACTAACAGACTTGGTGAATGCCATGTTGGAGAGTGCCGATATGCCTAAGATGTGGTGCGAGAAACTATATTAACAACAACTTTCGTTCTAAACAGAGTAATCACTAGAACGTATGAGATTACTCCGTATGAGGGATGGAAGGGGAGAAAAACCAATATTAATTTTCTGCGAACTTTGGGGTGTTTGACAAAAGTCAATATACCATTGCAAAAAAAGAGAAAACTTGGACCTAAAAAAATCGATTGTGTCTTACTAGGACATGCTCATAACAGCACATCCTATAAACTCTTAGTAGTAAAATCAGAAACCCCTAAGATTATTGCTAACATAATAATGGAGTCAAGAGATGCTTCATTTTTTGAGAATATTTATCCTATGAAAATCAGAGACGATGATTTCTAACCGGGATAATCAAACTATTAATAATAGTAATTTTGAACCCACCACCATCTTTGAACCAATAAGTGATATACCACCAATCGATCATATTCCTGAGGAAGATAACAATTTAGTCGAAGAGGCTCCTTGTAGAGCAAAGCGACAAAGGATTGAGAACCTTTGGCGAAGACTTTATTGTATATCTCATGGATGATGTGGCAAAAACTCTTTCAGAGGCTTATGCATTACCCAATGCTGAGTATTGGAAAGAGGTAGTCCATACTGAGATGGATTCCATCATGGCTAATGGGACTTGGGAGATCAGTGATCCTCCTAGCGGGTGCAAACCTATTAGATGCAAGTGGATCTTTAAAAAGAAAATGAGGCCTGACGGTACTATTAATAAGTACAAGGCAAGACTTGTAGCCAAGGGTGTCGAGACCCAGATTTACACGTCTAAAACCTTGTGTGTATTCTGAACTAGTCCTAGATCAGTATCTAATTCACACAGGAAACATCGATGAAATACCATCCATTCATCGATTTAACTAAAAAGATCTCAAAATAACAAATAATAATAATAACTGGTCCTTATGGTCAATGTTTACTGAACTTGCCATGCAGGGCTAGAGAAACAAATAAACTCTTGCAGCGGAACGGAAAAACTTGGAAAGGCCAATCAATATGCCCCACAAGCAATCGAGTGGAGAACGCATCCTTATTCGCAAAGTCTTTATAGTACCCCTTCTCGAAGAACTCTTGAGCAGCTTGATACTCTTCAACCGAAAGCAATGAAGTATTGAGTCGTGAGTACATAAAGTACTCAACAAGTTATAGGGAAACAATATGCAATTAATATTCATACCAAGCTTGAACAAAGGATTAGTTGTATGTTTCTTTTGCAGAAAGCAGTATTGACGATAAATACGTTAAATAGATTGAAATGCGTAATTTAAAAGACAATAAATAAATAAAGTAAACAATTTATTTGAAATCAACTAATGAAATTCCCATTCCCATTCACTTCCCAACCAAACCACCAAGTGAAATCCCCATTCACCACACGAACATTATATTGATTAGGTGAACTTCCCATTCACGCTCCAACACATTTTATAACGAAACTCTATCTCTCGTGTGAAATCCCCGAGCATGTCCATGACCACGGATGCGGCTATTCGAATAGATTGATTAACACTATATAGAGATTGCACACTTTACCCACAAGATGCAATCAACTTGTACAGAGCTGATCACAACAAAACCTTTCGGAAGTTTCATCTCAACAATTGACTCTCCTGATATGCATACCATCAACCCCAACCTCACCACTAGCTCGACGCACACTGTTGGACCTGGAGACAGTGAACCGCCCATAGATGTGACTTTCAGAATAGTACACACCTTCACCCTTACTAAACCTACTGCCTGAGTAGTCAACGTCAAAACTCCACAACCTACTAAGTTAGGCCTGTCCATACTAGACATGGTTGTACAGTTGTGGCTCAATTTAATGGCGCACAAGATTAAGTCCTTGACAAGTTACTCATGCGAGTCTACCACATCCCACAATGTGCTAACCGCACTCCCTTTACTTCACGGTCGCTCACCTGAGTAGAAATCAATTTGTTTAATCAATACCAATGACATACCCTGTCATGGTACACAAATTTTAACAAAAGTGGCTACTCGCCACAATTCTCTCTCTCATTAAGTCAGATTTAACATTATTGTACATGTGATCATGAACCCATCGCAACTAAGCATGACCAAGCATCTATACGATACCCATGTTGGTGATACAAATATGTCCAACTAATATTAACCATCCTACGGTGACAAGTGATTCATGGTATTCAAATATTCAATGGAGGCATAATGACAAATAGGTGATTAACTATCCCCAAAAGCAATTGATATAAAGATAACATGCAATTTGATATAAAATAATATAATTTTAAAATCATAGGTTCAATATGATCAAAGGACAATGACTTGCCTTGGCATTGGCTTTTTTCAGTTACCACACTTGGATCTTCAAAACTTGCTCTTGCTCTTGCTACGTGAAATGATCGCCTAACAAGAAAGAAAACAACTAGCAAAATACAAATAAATTCAAAAGGAAATCAAATAAAATCTAAAAACAGTAAAACCAACTCTAAAATAAAGAGCTCGATTTTAGATGAATTTAGAAATTTGAATGGACTAAATCGGAGTTCGAACGAATGAGAACAGACTCTCGGAAGATTTGCCGGAAAGGAAAAAGAGAAAAGATATTCCTTCGGCTGAAAAGAAAAAGAAATTGAAACTAACAAGTGGGGTCCACCTGTAAGTGAAAGAGAAAAAGAGATGATGACATGTGGAACCAAGGTGGCTGGAGAGAGAAATAACAGAGAGAGGACGACAACCGAGACCCACAGGTTACAGAGAGAAAAGAAAGAGAGAGAAAAAGAAAGAAGAGGGCATGGCTAACGGCGATGGCGCTGGTGGTGACGGCGGACGTCGATGAGAAAAACGGGTTTCTAGTGGCTTGGCAATGTTGAAGTAGGTGGTGGCACAACAAGGGTGGCAGCGACAATGGCAGAGGAGGAGCTTCTGGAGTGCGGAGGAATCGACGAAACAATGGTGCCCAAAGGGATTAGAGGGGAGCAATGGGATGACGACGACACAAGGATCGTAGAGAGAACTTTAGAGCGGTCCGAGGATGACTGGAACGACGGCGAGATGGGGGTGGTCGGAGAGGAAGAAGAGGGACAGTGATGGGATGCTACGGTGACATAGAGAACGAAAAGATGATGGGGGTCAGAAGAGGAAGATAGGGAACACACTTTGACGTGCTCAGGACAGTGAAGGAACTCACCGGCGAGGAGATCAAATGGAGGTAGAGCGGTCTGATTTGGGGATAAAGGAGGCGGCGGCAATCCGGCTAAACTTCAGGGATGGAGATGGGAGCACGGCGGAGAACACGACGGTGCGATCCAACGACGAAGACGATGTAGATGGAGATGCTTTGACGGCATCGAAATACGCGAAGAAGAAGCTTTGGCGGTGGTGGGCTTATCAATGGAATCCAGTGAGATGGAGGTGAACCCGGTGCTGGCACTTTGGGGATTTGGGAGAGGATGTCGGGGCAAAGATTTTGACGCGAGTGGCCGCTCTTATATAGGACTGGGGAGAGATTATTCACATGGAGCACGGTGGTGAGACGTGCAGGAGCTGGACTCCATGTCTGGGTTGGGGAAGAAAAAGGAGACTGGTGACATGGCTCTAGCAAAGTGGGGCCACTCGGCAGAGAAAGAAGAAAAGGAGGCAAGTTAGACTCTGTGGTCGGGAGAAAACGAAGTAGGTCGGGTCATTGGGGAAAAAAATGCCGGAGTAAAAAGGAAATGGAGCTGGGCTTAAAGAAAAAGAAAACAGCCCAAAAGAAAGGAATTTCGGCCCAAAGGAAAATCCGGAATTTAAATGATTTCAAATTTCAGAATTTGTATTAAAGAGAATTGAACTCAAAGAAATAGCAAATAAATTCCAAAAATTCCAAGAAAATTCTTCCGAACTCAAGGAACCCAATTAAAATAACTTTTAATTTAATTGAAGTTTGCATTATTCACATTAAATTGTTTTGATTTAAGGAAATTTACATTAAGCTTTGGCTTAACCAAGAAAAAAAATCAAATGGTTACTTTTGTTTTTAAAAGCTTAAAAAACAAACCAAAATTTGGGATGTTACAAAGGGTTATGCCCAAAAAGAAAGTGAGGATTATTTTGATACTTACTCTCCTGTTGCCAGATTAACCACCATTCGAGTGCTCATTGCATTAGCTATTTCCCATAGTCTACACATCCATCAAATGGATGTAAAGACAACTTTCCTTAATGGAGAGTTGGAGAAAGAAATATATATGGAGCAACCAGATGGTTTTGTTATTTTTGGACAGAAAAATAAGGTGTGCAAATAAATCAAATCCTTGTATGGCCTAAAGCAAGCACCTAAACAATGGCATGAGAAATTTGATAAAACTTTAACATCTGTTGGTTTTGATGTGAATGAGGCAGATAAGTGTGTATATTATCGTTATGGTGGAGGTCAGGGAGTGATTTTTGTGTTTGTATGTCGATGATATACTTATATTGGGGACAAACACTGTTGTTATTGACGAGGTCAAATCTTTCTTATCTAGATACTTTGATATGAAAGACTTAGGAGAGGCAGATGTTATTCTAAATATTAAATTGATCAAAAATGAGGATGGGATCACATTGAACTAATCCCATTTTGCTGAGAAAATATTGAGTCGATTCGGCCTTAAGAACAACTAGATTTTCCCAACTTCTTATGATGCTAGTGTTAAGCTTCGAAAGAATCAAGGATTAGGCAAAGATAAATTGAGATATTCACAAATTATTGGGTTCCTTATGTATCTACTTGGCGCCACAAGACCTGACATCATTTGGTGTGAGCAAATTAAGTCAGTTTACTTCTAACCCAAGAGATGATCACTAGGAGGCACTTGAGAGAATGTTGCGCTATTTGAGAGGCACAACCTCATATGGAATTCCCTATACTGGGTATCCATCTATATTAGATGGATATAATAATTCAAATTGGATCTCTGATGCAGATGAGATCGAAGCTACAAGTGGTTACGTCGTTACCTAGTAGGTGTTTGTAGTTTCATGGAGGTCGTGTAAACAGACCATACTCACAAGGTTAACCATGGTAGCAAAACTTGTAGCACTAGACACGCTCATCGTTGAAGTTGAATGGCTTAGAGAGCTACTGTTGTACTTGCCACCGTTGAAAAACCAATACCTAAGCAATCATAATGTAATCGGATAACCAAACAAAGGTTGATTAAGGTTACAAGTACTAAAGATAACATAAAGTCCTCCAAACACATGAAGCGTAGGCTTAAATCTACTAGAAAACTGAGGAACTCGAGTGAATACTATGAATTATATTCGTGATCGAGAAAAATCGCGCATCTTTCACAAAGGGGCATGCATGGAAGGTTATTTTATTATGCTCTATGGACATGGGAATGAGGTTTATTGGAGTTACAACTCAACAGTAACCCCATACCTACTTTATCGGAGATCATGTCACTTAGGTAATGGGAAAAATAAGTTGAAGTTGTAACAAAAGAGTACAATTAATAATATATGTACATGTGTCCTAATAGACAAAGTACTCTCAACTGTATGGAAGGATGACTTAAAGCCTTAATGTATTCTAGTGTCCAGTGAGAAAAAAAGGCAATAGCCTATATGATACCTAAAATGAATACACCTACATGAGCTTAATTGTGAGGTCGCAGTTCACGAGAATAAGGCATTCTCTAGAAAGCCTATGAGCAGAAAATGGAGCATGACCAAATAATGCTTCGTTTAGGCATGGTTCTTTGGCATTCTTCATGCTGTCTTGGGTAGCAAGAAAATATAATTAGTTTCAATTTATTAGGTTTCCTTATGTTACGTATAAGTTTACATTATTTCTGTTTGGTTGAAATATGTTTCCATCTATCTACTGCACCGACGTTGCTGAATCCAAGCCTCCCCAACACCGCCAGACCTGCTTCATCTTGAGCTCCCTTGTTCATCTCTTTCTGCCTGCTGCCTGGATCACCGCACCTGGCTCCCACTCGATCCGAGCCACCTCGCCGCCTCGCCGCCACTTACAGATCTGCACCCCAGGCCGCTGTTGGATCTACTTCGGGCTACCCCAACTTTGCCGCTGCCCCTCCGCCTACTAATGTCTACTGTTAGTGGCTCCTTCACCATCCTGCTCTCCCATGTTCGGTTCGACGGGACGAAATTCCTGGAGTAGGCTGTTCACCTAAGGATTCACCTCAACAGCCAGCACATCTGGGGTCACCTCACCGACGAGCAACCCTGTCTGCCTCGCCCCACTCCACCTATTATGCCTACCCTTCTTGCTGGTGTAGATTAGATCGCCACAAGACCGCCATCGCTTTCTCCGAGGAGGCCCCGAGCTCTACCAGTTTGAATTGCACGCCTATAGAGCTCCCTGCATGATGTCAAGCTCGTGCACCGCCATCCTAGCGGGCAAGATACTGCGGGCCATCTCCATGGATATGGTGGAGTCGCCGATGACTCAACCGATGTTGGAGCGCCGAGCTCACTACCACCGATTTAGTGATGCTATTTACCTCTTCATCATGCACTAGGTGCACTCCTTCACTCGATGCCACCGTGGGACGACTTCTACCAAAGCAGATGTTCCGAGGTGTGGCGTCACTTGACTCTCTAGGACCGGATGTCCGCTGGACATGTACATGATAATATACTTGAGAACTAATTATATCGCATTTGTTCCATATATGGAACCATTTGTGATATGGGAGATATCGCAGACGGTTTTATTATGGAACCGTTCGTGATATGTCCCATATCACAGACGGTTCTATTATGGAACCGTCGTGATAACTATCACCAATCTGTTCCATAATAGAACCATCTCGTGATAAGTCTCTTTAATAGTAGGAGCCCGGCCACTAGGGTTTGCGCCTACCCTAACTCGTCACTCCCCGGTGTACTTACTCTCGTCCGTTCCCCTTCTCTACCTCGACGCCGACCCGTCGCCGTTGCTAG
Source organism: Phyllostachys edulis (assembly GCA_036346405.1). NCBI lineage: Eukaryota > Viridiplantae > Streptophyta > Magnoliopsida > Poales > Poaceae > Phyllostachys > Phyllostachys edulis. The sequence goes on from CM070552.1 coordinate 10,040,852, forward strand.
ACACCACTCAGCATTGCACAAGACACTCGTACAATAGGAGTGTCTTATGTAGTGTCAGGGTCGTGCCACAACTATGGTGACGCCGCCATCGAATCCACTGTGCCACCAACTGCACCTATTGCCTGCCCGTGTCCATGGCTTGGTTTTCCAGCGCGGCCCGCGCCTGCTCGACCTCCTACGCTCGGGCCCTGGCCCCTTGGCTTTGCTTTCCCCATCCTCCCTCTATTCTCCTCTCTGTTAGCTTAATGTTTTTTGTTGAGTTTGATTTTTATGCTTGAGCCTTAAGTTGTGTCCTGATGTTTGTGTGATTTATGCAAAGTGAAGGAGATGGATGAGGGTTGTGCTAGTGGTGGGTTCGCCGCCGTGGTTGTGCTATACTGAGGTATCACCCTACCTTACTCGCTCTCTGTCTCTACCCCCCTTGCTTTGTGATGAAAATGGCTAGTGCTCATGATGGATGCCGAGGGCTACTATCGTGTGGTGGGTTTGGACACCCTTGGTCTTGGTGTCTTGTCGTTGAACCGCTTCAATAATGTTAATAGTCTTATGTTGAAATTGAATTGATAATTAGTTCATATTAATAGTCCCCTTGCTTTGTGATGTAATGATGTTAATAGTCTTATGCTGAAATTTAATTGATATTTAGTTCATATTAATAGTCCCTTGCTCGTGATGTAAACCGAGGGCTATTTGTGTATATGCATTCGTGCATCTTGCTTAGTTCATGCTGTGGGTTCAGATTGACAAAAATGAATGGGGCAAAATGGTGGGTTTGATTAATGCTCTCGATGGATCTTGAAGGTTATTGATGCTGCTTCTTTGTGCTTGGTTGGCTTACATGGGATTGATATGGTTCGGATGGGCTAATTTGTAACCGTGTTCATGTCGGGTCAAGTTGTCCTCCCTTACATCCTAGGTAACGATACGCCCTACCATTCTATTCTCGATCTCTTTCTATAAAGCCTCCAAGCAAAGGTACGCTTGTGCCTTTAAAACCACTTCATATATATATATATATATATATATATATATATATATATATATATATATATATATATATATATATATATATATATATCGCTTGTAGAACTAACCATTCCTTGAAGTCAAGTCCAATTACCTATCGACGACATCCGGTGCAATTGTATGTCCACGCCTCCTTGCACCAAGACTTCTTGAACTTGCAAAGCTCGATGAGAGGTTACCTTGGCAAACTGCCTCATCCTCCTCACGCACCCCTCAAAGTGGTAGGGACTACAAACGATATATATATATATATATATATATATATATATATATATATATATATATATATATATATATATATATATATATATATATATATATATATATATATATATATATATATATATATATAGTAGGTTTTAAAGGCACAAGCACCATCGCTGGAGGTTTTATAGAGAATATATATCATAGACGGTTTTAAACATGAACCGCTTTAGATAGTCATTATCACAGCATCGTTTCTAAACACTAACCATTTGTGATAGTCAGTTATCATAGACGGTTCGAAGTTAATAACCGCCTCTGTAATGACCTCATGTCATCACTCACCCATAAACTCAAACGGCTCCTAAACTGCTGCGTGATAACGTTTTTGAACTATCTGTGAAGACCTTTTACGTAGTAGTGATCCTTTCTAACGCCAATCTTAACATTGAATTAAACCTACATTGACACCTTAGATGAAAATCTAGTTTATGCAATAGTATGAACTAGAACATTTGGGAAAAATTATGCTTAGACTGAAATATTTGATTAGGGGAATTTCCACCAAAAATCAAATATTGTTTAAATTGTATCCATGACATTGGTGTGTTATGGAAGTTTGCAAATGATTTGAAAAGAAAAATAAAATGAAAAAATGGTTTAGACTTTGGCGAAATGGAAAGTTGGTGGGTGCAAATTTATGCACGGGCTCAATTCAGCAAATGTTTGAGGCCCAGGGATTGTTTCAGTGTTCCCCTAGGTGGGCACCTATGCTGCTTAGGTGCCACCTTGGCACTGGGTGCACGCTCTTCGCCGCGACTCAGGCATAGTCGCTCACCTAGGCGCTCGACCTGCCTAGTTGTTGACCGCCGGTCCAAGGCAGACTTAGGCGGAGCTAGGCAGGCAAGGTACGGTGGTCCAAGGCATGGAGAGGACGGGATAGGGAGAGGGTAGGGAAGAGAGGAGAAGAGGAGAACTTACCTCACCCCCACCGATTCCGGCTCGCCACCTGTCAAATCGGCCTCCGCTACCACCAGATCTGCCATCCTCGCTGTCGGATCTGCCATTCCCACCGTCGGATCCGCCTTCCCTGCTGTCAGACTCCGCCACACCCTGCCGCCATGAGGAAGGGGAGGAAGGGGAAGAGGACGAGAGAGGGAGACTGGATCTGGGACAGGACAGGAAGGGGAAGAGGATGGTGTCCATGAGTCATGGGAAGAGGATGCGTCGGCGCCGCTTGTCGGCGCTGGCCGCAGAAGAGCGAGGAGCAGGGAGTCGATGGTAAATGACGTCCATGACTTAGGGTTAAGCTCATCGGGAGGGATGATGTTAGAGTGTGGCATTATAAAGGCCTTGTGATAATCACTTAGTTGCAGACCTATGGAAGTGTGTGAGCGGATATTAAAAGTTAATTATCTTTTGTGGGTAAAGTTGTACAACCTCGGTAGAGTGTTAATCTATTCGAATAGTCATGTCTACGGTCATAGACATGCTGAGCAAAGTCTTTCGTGGATTAGACTATGATTTTATTTTAAAAATGTTTTGACAAAAATGATTTCATGGATGCCTCTATTTGCCACAAATTCCTCGCTAAGGTCCTGCATGCTCGTTTTTGTGGCTCCCAAGTTGGTCGCCACAAGTTAATCAAATTTTGGCAAAGCGATATATCCATGACAAGCAAGGTAGGACGAGCAGGTCGCGACTCCTCCTAGAATCCCTAGGCACCAATAAACAAGCCCCTCCTCCTCCTTCCTCCTCGCTGTCCGTCGCGGGCCAACCGCCACCACACCAGAATAGAGCGGTGGCTTCTTCTCGACGGTGCAACCTGATCTTCATCGTGCTTCCGACGCCTGACGTCTGTCTGCCGATTTCCAACGGTGTGGACTTTCGTCGAGATTAGATCTAGAGTCTTTCTCCGCCGGTTCGTCTTGAGCATGGCGATCCGGTTCTTCTCCACGGCTTCTTCGGCGCATGTAGATTGCCGATGGCATGACGACGGAGGTTGTGCAAGATAGTTCCAGATTTAGCGCAGCTTGGTAGAGATCACGACGCTTGGTGGCGGTGGCTTGTGCAAATAGCCGAGTCCTCCCTAGTGGGCGATTTTTAACCGCCAACGCAGGCCGTGATGGACGCCGCCTTCCTTTGTGCCGGGCGGTTGGTCTGTTGGGATGTTGCGGACGCTATCTTGGCGATCTCGACCTTCATTGGTTGGATCCAAAGGATTTGAGATCGCGTTGTGGCGCCGCCTTGGAGCACCGGTACCTTCGATCCGGTGAAAACTCTTGATCCGACTCACCGTTGGATCTCGAACGACGCCGACCTAAGCGGCAAGCCTTTTTAAATGTGTTGTTTTGGAGAACCGGTACTTGAGCTCTAGAGTGAAAATTTTTGATCTGACCTTCACTGGTTGGATCCGGCGATTTACGACGCCGGTCGAAACCCTTCTTGGAGGCGCTGCCACGGAGATCCACCCATCATCATCTTTTTTTCAGTCACATTGCTTTGTTCGTGTGGACGATCTCCAGGTTGATCCCGGAGGCGAGGCTAGGTGGTCTTTTTTTAGGCTAGCCTTTGCATGACAATTTATTTGTCATTGTTGGCTTTTGGCCTTTTTTTGTTTTAAGCTTTTAGTTGTTGATGGTGTAATAGCTATGTACATCCCTAGTTGATTGAGAGACCGAAAGTTGACTTCCATTATCTTTAAAAAAAAGATGCTAGCAAATGACATATGCCACAGTTGTGACAACAACCAAACAGCTACCACTGAAGGCCAAACGTGTCTTAAGTGTCGCGAAATGTAGCACCAATCAAATACCTCTAAATGTAACAAAAAGAAATATATAACCTACTGACGCGAACTAAACGGAAAACAAACAAAATGGAAACACGGAAACCCCTTTTTAATCAAGACATTTCCATCGGCAACTCCGATGGACGATATGTTTGAGCTAGAAGATTCTTAAAATCCTTGTCTTCCAGATATGTAATCACCTATATATGTAGCCTAGTGGTATAGCAATTCAAGATCACAGTCTCCCCTTCTAAATCAATGATATATGCCAAAGCTAGCCCTACAGAATAAAAGGCACTCCCGGATAGTAAAAGTAATTAAAGGGGTCACATACTGGATAAAGAGCGTAGAATAATTAAGTTTGTTAACAGCTGTTTAACCATTTGTGTATTCAAAACGGAAAAATAAATTGTCACGTGGCTTCAAGAATTTTTTTTTAAAAAAAAGAGAGAACAAAGTTGTAAACAGTAAAAATATATTTATTTATTACATATAACCAGATATATTATAACGATGGGTTTAGCTGTTCTGCCCATGTCCACATTAACTTTTCCGCAGGCACACGTGCATAGACGATGCAGAGAGGGAAGCAAGGAAGGACCAGTCACCTGTTTATACTCCGACGAAGATGCTTCACTGCTGTTGCTACTGTTTGTACCTCCGCCGACACTCCCGCTTCCTTTAGGCTGTCCAAACCACGGCCGAAACAAGATGAAAACCCCAGCGCAAATATAGGGCGAGGGGAGGAAGAATTATTTGCACAGATCGTAGCAGAAATATTAGCGCCCAACGTACCACTAGCTTGTGAAGAGGGTGGTTGAACTTGCAGTTCATCCCGTACTTGCAGCTCCCGAACTTCACGTAGTAGGAGCAGTCAGGCTCCCCGGCCGCCGCGGGTACTCTGGCTCCGCCGCTGCCTCCTCCGGCTTCTGCTGCTTCTCGCCGGCTGGGGCGGGCCATCGAGAGGTCTTCGGAGGGTGGTTGAACTTGCACCATCCCGTACTTGCAGCTCCCGAACTTCACGTAGTAGGAGCAGTCGGGCCCCAGGGCCGCCATGGGTACTCCGGCTCCGCCGCCGCCAGCTCCTGCTCATGCTTCTCGCCGGCAGGGGCGGGCCATCCAGAGGGCTTCGGAGGGTGGTTGAACATGCAGTTCATCCCGTACTTGCAGCTCCCGAACTTCACGTAGTGGGCGCAGTCGGGCTCCCTGCCGCCGCGGGTACTCTGGCTCCGCCGCCGCCAGCTCCTGCTCATGCCTGTCGCCGGCAGAGGCGGGCCATCCAGAGGGCTTCGGAGGGTGGTTGAATTGGCAGTTCATCCCGTACTTGCAGCTCCCGAACTTCACGTAGTAGAAGCAGTCGAGCACCCTCTGCGCCGCGGGTACGTCCTCCTCCGCTGCCTGCTCCTCCTCCTGCCGGAAGAGGGCTCCGCATTCGGAGGGTCATCTCGACGCGCCGAATTGGTGAATTGCTTCAAGAGCGATGCGACGGAAGCGTCAGAGGAGGCCGTGGTTGGGGAGGCGCGGGGTTTAGCTTCGGAGTTCCCCATCGGATTGGGGACGCGGCCGATGCGATGCGGATGGCGAGAGAGAGGATCGACACACTCCTTAGACTCATCCCCCGACACGAGCAAGTGAAAGGAAACGGGAAAAAGAAAAACGTACGAAAAGGGCCTTTTTCCAAAAGCGATGTCCCCCACTTTCTGGTTGCTTAATGCCGAGGATCAGCATTAGCTTCCTCTTGTCGTTGCTACAGCCGCCCACCGGGACGGTATTTTCGTGTATAGTACTTTAGGACAGACGTCTGGAACCATCCGTGCTCTCTAGCTAACCCACATCACCGGATCACCCCCACAAGGCCCCTCGTATTCATATGCTGCTCCCCCTCTCATTTCCGTGCTGCTCCCCTCTCACTCCTTTCTAGCTGCCCACCGGACCGATATCTTCATGGATAATGCTTTAGGATAGACGTCCGATGGAACCATCTGCGTGAAGGGGTATGAGTAGACTATGCAAACTGATAATTCAAAAAATTTACTATATAAATCAGAAAATCATGCAAGTAGAAGATCATAGATCATTACCATTAGACGCTACAGGCCAGCAGAAGAAGAGTTGGAGCGCCTAATCCAATAGAGAGTGCGCCGCCAGTAGTGGTCGTAGTCGATCGTCCAATGTCCTTGATACCGATCATGTCCTCCAGCAACCAATTGCGTTCCTTGCGAAGATTGTGGATCGTCCCCAAACGCAACAACAACCGCAGTAGTGTCTCTACGGTATCCACATGTCCAGAGATGAAACACCGTACACCAGCGTGCTAGCACCAACTCGCACGGTAGGGCTCTCAAGAAGATGACGGCTAGGGTGGTGGAGCAACTCACATTCTCATGTTCTTGTTGTCCATCCACTATTTTATGGTAGCCTCAAGCATCTCCTTATACAGTACTCATGACGGATCCTATCTGAACACATTTATTCAAACCCGTTAAGTGTGTAATCCGTTAGGTTCATGCGTAATCGGTTGTGACATGGAAACCACTTTTCGAGCACAAGTTGTTAGCGGCTCCTAGCAGGACATAACGATTCCCAAAAACACACAAATTATATCAGACGAACTTTATACAATATGATCTACAAGTAGGTCTTTATCACTTACGACTAGCTCGTATCCCTATACGACCAGTTAGTGATCATGTTCGGCCAGCCTACGACCAACTCATATCTCTATACGACTAGTTCGTATCTGATCAAACTAGAAGACCTGCTCGTGTATTCTCCCTTTGCCTCATGATATCTGGTCGAACTCCAGGTGAGATATTATGTCATCCATGGACTGTTCAATACTTTTTCGATCAAATGTCAGATAACTTCACGTGGTCGACTCTTCGACCACTAGTGGCATGGTCATGCACTTTCTTTATCCGACCACTTCGAGGGGCTCAGAGATATCTCTCTTGTTATGTTAGGAGGGGCAAATCCCATATCCGATCAGCCACATCCCTCTGCATGTTTCGTAGCATACCTGAAAGCTACCTTTATAATTACCCAGTTACGGAGTAGCGTTTGGCAACCCCAAAGTGTACTATTACACATGTAGGAAACTATGCTGATCTCAGGTCTAAGGATTATACATCATTATTGCTTGAGACCAACTGATGACACATGAAATCATAACAATCTCAATAGTGTCTCAATATGGGTCAATCTAACCCCATATTCTCTAACATGTATTTACATTATTGATTCGATATGCCTATATCCATGATCGGTGAAACATGATCATCAATCAATACATGTGCTGATTGATAAGTCACTAGTGTTCCGACTAGTGACATCCAACTAGGGATACCTTTAGAACGACATCATATAAGTTAAAAGAGCTTGACCAACAAGTCACATACTTGTTAATCTTTATAGTCAATGATTCATTCAAGGAATAGAATAATATTTATTCAATAACTCATAAACATAGACATTATACAATCATCTCTATGATTGCCTCTAGGGCATATCACCAACACTGTGCTCCCTAACCCACTTCACCCCACAAGCTGCATCCCATTCCCATGCTACCCCCCTCCCATTTCCACGCTGCTCCCCTCCCACTCCTTTCTCATGTGTTGCCCATCAAAGCTACCATATCTCTCCCTCATTCTCCTCTCTTTCTCTTGTCTCTCCCTCCACCTCCTATCCCTCCCTCACACCTCTCCCTCTGTTGGAAATATGCCCTAGAGGCAATCATAGAGATGATTATATTTCATTATGTTCACAATATTTGATAATATGTTATCTTGTTCCTTGAATGAATCATCACCATGAAGATTAACGAGTATGTGACTTGTTGGTGAAGCTCTTTTTAACTTATGATGATGTCGCTCTAAAAGTATCCTCGGTCGAAAGTCACCGGTCGTAACACTAGTGACTCTACCACAAAGCACATGTATTGATTGATGACCATGTTTCACCGGTCATGGATATAGGGATATCGAATCAATAATGTGGACACGTGTTAGAGAACATGGTGTTGATAAGACCCACCTTGAGACACTATTGAGATTGTTATGATTCTATGTGTCGTTAGTTGGTCTCAAGCAATGATGATGTATAATCCTAGACCGAGATTAGCATGGTTTCCTAAATGTGTAATAGCACTTTAGGGTTGCCAAATGCTACTCAGAATCGGGTGGTTATAAAGGTAGCTTTCGGCATGCTATGAAACATGCAAGAGGGATGTAACTGCCTGATATGGATTTGCCCTCCTAACATAACAGAGAGATATCTCGCCCTCAAGTGGTCGGATAAAGAAAGTGCATGGCTATACATCGTGGTCAAGAGTTCGACCACATAAGGTTATCCGATACTCGATCGAGAAAGCATTGAATGTTTATGGATGACACAAGATCTCACTTGGAGTTCAACCAGATATCGTGAGGCAAAGGGAGAATACATGAGTAGGTCGCTAGTTCGACCACCACGGACCGTCGTATGGAGATACAAGCAAGTCGAGATCGTTGAACGTAATCACAGAGTGGTCGAAACCAAGTCGTAAGGAGTTATGAGTTGGTCATGATCAAATACTTAACCGGTCATATAGAGATAGGACTTGGTCGTAAGTGATGAGGACTCGGTCAGAGATCATATTGCATTAAGGTTCGTCCGATATAATTTGTGTGTATTCGAATCGTTATGTCTCGCTAGGAACCGCTTCGACTGCGTGGGCGAAAGGGTTTCCAGTCACAACCGAACTACACATGAACCTAACGGGTCACACACTTAACGGGTTGGAACAAACCAAGATGAATACGATTTGTAAACATGTTTGGATAGGATCCGCCACGGGCTCTATATAAGGAGATGCATGAGGCTATTGGGAAATAGGGAGTTGACACGAGTTGCCCCATCAAACCCTAGCCACCATCTTCTTGAGAGCCTTGCCGTGCGATTTGGTGCTAGCACACCAACAGCATTTGTTGTTCCTTCCCGGACGTGTGGATACCATAGAGGCGCTTTCTACGTTGTTGCGCGAAGGACGATCCGCGATCTTTGCAAGGAACCGCAGAGGTCGGAGGAGACGACGATCACTTACCACCGCACCAACGTGTTGGACGCCGGACGATCGACTACGACTCAAGACATCGACGCGCTTATTCGTCGGATCAGTCCGCCCGACACTTCTTTTCGCCGCTCACAGGCGTCTAGTGGTAACGATCCGTGATCATCTTCTTGCTTGGCTTCCTGATTTACGTGGTAGAAATTTTGAATTGTTGCTATCGTAGTCTACCCGTATCCCTTCACCCTCCACCTCCTATCCTTTCCTCACGCCTCTCCCTCCACCACCTCCTCCTCCATCCTATCCTATCCCTCTCCCCACCTCTAGCTATCCTGCGACTGCCGGAACTCACCACCGGAGACCAGCTCCTTCTTGAGAACTAGCCGGATCTGGACAACCCTATCAGGACCCGGATTTATACATATGAAACCCTTTGTGTATTCTGAACTAGTCCTAGATCAGTAGCTAGCTCACACAGGAAACATCAATGAAATACCATCCATTTATCGATTTACTAAAAAGATCGAAAAATAACAAATAGTAATAATAACTGGACCTTATGGTCAATGTTTACTTAACTTGCAGCAGAACAACAAAACTTGAAAAGGCTAATTAACATGCCCACAGGCAATCGAGTGGAGAACGCATCCCAATTCACAAAGTCTTCATAAAACTCCCGTCAGTGAGAACTCTTGAGCAAATTTTGATATTCTTCAACCGAAAGCAAAGAAAATTTGAAGCCGTGAGCATATAAAGTACTCAACAAGTCGTATGGAAACAAGATGCAATTAATATTCATGCGGGCTTGAACAAAGGATTAGTCAGATGGTTCTTTTGCAGAAAGTAGTATTGACGATAAATACGATAAATAGATTGAAATGCGTAATTGAAAAGAATAGTAAACAAATAAATAATTGCTTTGAAACAACCAGTGAACTTCCGATTCACTTCCCAACCAAACCGATAAGTGAATTCCCCATTCACCAAACAAACATCATATTCATCAAGTGAACTTCCTATTCACACTTCGACACATTTTATAAAGAAACTCTACCTCTCGTGTGAAATCCCCGAGCACGTCCATGGCTGTTCACACAGCTGTTTAAACAGTTTTAACTCTGCAGAGATTGTATAGCTTTAACCACAAGAGATAAATCATCTTATAATGTCCGTGACACACACTCCAAGGCGCGTGACTAAGAGATTATCACAATGCCTTTTACAAAGATCCTTCTTAACCCAGTTTTGCTTGCTAAGGTTTCAACACTGAATATCTCACCGACCAAACAGGGCCCCCATTTTGCGCCGTTGTGAGTATACGTACCCCGTAACATGTTTTCACGACATAATTGAAATTAAGACATTGCTAATAAATTAGCCAGGTCCATCCCATACTGGACATGTGGCAGTACGATAAGGCTCAGTCCAATGGCGCACAAGATTAAGTCCTTGACAAGTTACTCAGGCAAGTCTACCACATCCCACAACATGCTAACCGCACTCCCTTTACTTCACGATCGCTCACCTGAGCAGAAAATCATTTTGTTCAACCAAGACCAATGACATACCCGTCATAGTACACAACTTTTAACAACAATGACTACCCGCCATAATTCCATATCTCATTAAGTCAAATTTAATATTATTGTACATGTGATCATGAGCCCATCGCAACTAAGCATGACTAGCATCTCTATGATACCCATGTTGGTGATACAATTATGTCCAACTAATATAATTACCATTCTATGGTGGCAAGTGATTCAGGTATTCAAAATGTTCAATGGAGGCATAATAACAAATAGGTGATTAAATATTCCCAAAAGCAGCTTGATATAAACATAGCATGCAATATATATATATATATATATATATATATATATATATATATATATATATATATATATATAATTTTGAAATCATACGCTCAATATGATCAAATGACTACAACTTGTCTTGGCTTTGGCTTTGCTCGCCACCTCACTTGATCTTCAAAGTTTGCTTTCGCTCCTACTTGATGAAATAGATCGCCTAACGAGAGGTAAAACAATAGGCGTAAGCACAAATAAATTCAAAAGAAATTAAAATAAAATACAAAAAATAATAAAATAAACTCTAAAAGAAAGATATCAATTTTAGATAAATTCAAAAGAAATTTAAATAAAATACGAAGGAGAACGAACTCTCGAAAAATTTGCTCAAAAGGAAAAAGAGAGAGAAAACACTATTATGGATTTTAGAATTTTCTTTCGAAAGGAAATTCCATATTATTAAGGCCAAGATGACATTAGCAGGAAAAAGGATTTTTGGTGGAATTAAATTTCTTAAGGAAAAGAAATTTAGTAACGACATGTGGGGTCAAGTTGACAGAGAGAGAAAGAGAGAGGTCATTTGAGGGGTCCCACATGTAACAGTAGAGAGCAGCTCGGTAGAATAGAGAAAGGATGTTCCACTAGTTTGCGCAAGGCGGCGACGGTGGACGGCGGTGGTGACAACAGCGGTGAGAGAGGCTCAGGCTCACGGCGAAAACGACGAAGCAAAAGTGCCCAAGGAGAAGGGAGAGGCGCACGGGGTTGGCAATGGCGAGAGGGACACAATGCGAGGCTCGGGGCGAACGGAGGATGACTGGAGCGATGGCGAGACGAAGACCGACGATGGAGAAGAACATCATCGGCAGCGGAGAATCTCGGCAACGGAGAGATAAAAGGGAACAATGGGATCAGATGAGGACGCTCAGGAACGTGGCATGACGCTCATGGAAAGGCGGAAGAACTCACCAGTGAGGAGATCAAATGGAGGCGGCTCGCCCGGAGATGGAGAAGAAAGGGCGACAACGATCTGAGGTTCTTCCGGGGACGGTGACAGAAGCACGACGGAGAATGCAGAAAGGCGAACCCAATAGTGGAGAAGATGTGGGTGGAGGAGCACAGATGGCGAGGAATTTCGGCGACGATGAGCTTCGACGATAGCGGTTTTGTAACATCCAAATTTTTAGGGCTTTTTGAAAATTTTCAAAAGAAAAATAACCATTTGGTTTTGTTGCATTGCTAAAGCTTAACATGGAGATTTTGGAAATTGAAAGCAATTTAATATGAATTAACCAAACTTCAACTAATTCAATTTGGTATTTTTTTAGTTTTGTCAGGACTCTCTCGGTATGCCCCCAAAGAGATCTCCTAGGACCTCCCCAGAGGTCCGGATCGACCACCAAGGTCCTGGGAGGTCCTCCAAAAATAACCAGAGAGGAGGTCCTCCAGGACCACCCAGGAGATCCAAGAGACCTCCCGGAGGTCCCAGCCTCTGTGCTCTGAGCTAGGCCCAGGATCACTAGCTAGCTCGCACAGATCAACGTAGGTGTAATCACAACCACACGACAAATAACAAGATGAAGGAGACAAATTAACTTATATTAAACAATGACCTTATGGTCAAGGTTGTTTACAATAGTCGCCACCAAGGGCTTCCAAAAACTGATAGCAAAGCTTTACAGCGGAACCACCAAAACGAGCGAGGCCATCTGGCAAGCCCACAGGCTGTTGAGTGGAGGACGTCCCTAGATGGTTGGATCATCAAAGAACTCCTCCTTGAAGAGGTCTGAACACCCTTGATCTTCTTCTGTCACTGCTCAAACAGAGGGCTTAACGCCATGAGTACGTTTGAATATACTCAGCAAGTCACAGGGAACAATTATGCACATAATATTCATCTAATGTCTTGGCCAAGGAGAGCTGTAAGGTTAGTTTGCAGAAAGTAAGATTTGACAGTAAATAGCATAAGTAGATTGAAAAGCTCAAGTTAAAAGCATAATACATAGATACATTTGATTTCGTAAGAGGTCGTGAGCACCCACTCACTCCTGTGACCACTGAGCACCCACCTGAGCTCCACAACCCGCCTCGACCACAACTCGAGCCAACCATGACCCTCCGAGTGGCCAAGGTCTCTTCGAAGCAAAGCCACGGCCTCTCGCAGAAGTGCCCAGGGACACAATTTCATACAAGTCTACCCCTTGCGCAATTTCACCAGGCAATGTCCATGACCAAGGACTTGGCTATTCGAATAGATTTTTCACTCTGCAGAGGTGTACAACTTTACCCACAATCCACGATATTTCTAGCGGGACGGGTTCCGGAAAGACCCTTGCTCACTTCCGAAGGTGAGCAATCAAGAGAGCGTGGCAAGGCCTTTACAAAGCTTTGAACTGGCTCAATGCTGCACGCTAAGGTTTTGCAAATCCCCCCTGCCGGGTTATTGGGTGCCCTCTCTTGCGCTAGCGCCTCAACAAGCTCCACCACAACAAAAACAAGCCAGCTCCTTGCTAATTATTCGGCCCAGGCCATCCCCATAAAATGACCTTGTGGTTGCACGGATTACCCGGATCCACGTACACAAAGTTAAGTCCTTAATTGTCGCCGTGCAATACTTCCACATCCCAAGCAGCGATAGCACCCCTTTATCGCACGATCAATTGCCCGAGCAAGGAAACATTTTGTTCAACCCGCCAAAGACCACGCTGGTCTTGGCACCACAAATTTTAACAAAAGTGGCATCGCGACCATAATCATCACAATCTGTGGAGTTAGCACCACAAATTGCTCAATAGTGGCATCCACCACGCCCATAGTTCAATTAGTCGATTATTAATGATAAAGCATGATTCTTAAGACCCACGGTTCTAAAGTAAGGCTAAGCATAAACATACGGTCCCATGTTGGCAATATCGCGATACCAACTAAAATTATCCGCTCTAAGTTGTCCAAGGATCATGTCAACATGATGAGTACAATCATCCAAAGAGGCATAATGTTAAGTGGGATATAGCTACCGCCCAAAACATTTCTTATAAAAATAGTCATACATGATAATGTAAAACAACATATTTTCAAATGCTTGGTTCAACATGATCAAAGCTCGCGACTTGCCTTCGGCGAAAAGTGGCGGGGCTTGGCGAAGGGTCATTGGTTCGAGTACTCCTCCTAAATCGGACCTATACGCTCGGAAAGAATCAAATTAGCAAAACAACTCTTGAAAAGAACTTAAAAAGACTTAAAGGAATTTAAACGAACTCATCCAAAAACCGTAAAACAAGAATTCTCGACGAAAAAGAGATCCAAGCCAGAGAGGGTGGTCTTTGCAAAAAGACCAAGAGGTGGTCACGATCGAAAGGATGTCATGGCCAAGAGGGAGGGTGGTCTTTGCAAAAAGACCAACAAAGACCAAGAGGTGGTCTTTGCCAAAAAGGCCAAGAAGGCCGTCTTTGCAAGAAGACCAAGAAGGTTGTCTTTGCGAAGAGAGGCCGTCGGGAGGTCCAAAGGGAGAGAAGGTCCTGAGGAAGACATGATTACTTCATGAGGTCGCAAAGAAACATGACCGCGTAATGTAGTCATAGCAAAGATACGATCACGTTATGTGGTCGTATGAACAAGAAAAGGATAGACACCAAGAAACTTACCAAGGCCAGGAACGAGTTAAAGATAAGAAGGAGGAGCTGATCCAGAGGCTGGATGACGACCAGTTGGTGGTGACAGGTAGGACGTCGCAGAGGCTCCGGCAGGCCCTTTGCGACGAGGAAGCGAGGGCGCAGCTCCAAAGGGGCTCCCTGCTGAAACTCCAAACTCAGAGAAAATTAGGCAAAGAGGCTAGGATTACTGAAAGGAGGCTCACTTAGGCTATTTTTATAGCCAGAGATGAAAAAGAAAGAGGGAGCTATAGAGATGCTTAGGGACATACGGGTCAAAGGTAGGTGAGAGTTAGGGCAAGTGTCACAACCGATTTGGTGAAGGACAGTCAAAACATATTTTCATGGGAAGGAAGGGAGCCAGGAGGGAGATTAAGGTACCACGCAAGTGACCACATAAGTGACCGCATTTAATGCACCCAGATTTTTGTGGCGGAGGAATTGAGAAAGTGAGTAAGACTGACAAGTGGGCCAGTCAAACTCAAGTAAACAGATCAGTCAAAGGGATAGTCACGACCAAAGGGAAGGTTGGGACCAACAAGGGTGGTCTCAACCGCCAAGGTGGTCTTTGGGAAAAGACCACAGGGAGGAGGTCGTGGCAAAACGACAAAGGATGAAATCGTGGCCTCAGAGGGAAGTCGCGACCCAAGGGGGTGGTTTTTGTAAAAAGGCCAAAAGAGCGAGGAGGTCCAATCGAGGGGAGGTTTGGATAGCCAAGATCAATCATAGGGAGGTCCTGATGATCAGATCCACAAGGGGAGGTCTTAACGGTCAAGATCTAAACAAGGGAGGTCCTCACGGTCAAGATCTCCAAATGGGAGGTCCTAACGGTCAAGATCTAAACAAGGGAGGTTCTGACGGTCAAGATCTCCAAAGGGAGGTCCTAACGGTCAAGATCTAAACAAGGGAGGTCTTAACGGTCAAGATCTCCAAAGGGGAGGTCCTAACGGTCAAGATCTAAACAAGGGAGGTCCTAACGGTTAATATCTCCAAAGGAGAGGTCCTAACGGTCAAGATCTAAACAAGGGAGGTCCTGACGGTCAAGATCTCCAAAGGGGAGGTCCTAACGGTCAAGATCTAAACAAGAGAGGTCATGACGGTCAAGATCTCCAAAGGGGAGGTCATAACGGTCAAGATCTAAACAAGGGAGGTCCTGACGGTTAAGATCTCCAAAGGAGAGGTCCTAACGGTCAAACAAGGGAGGTCCAAAGAGAAGAAGAAGGAGAGGAGGTCAGATAAGAGGATGGTCCAGAGAGAGGAAAACCACTCAAACTGGGCCCTCACAAATCGAAAAGGTTTTGAAACACAAACCCGAACTGATCTAAGACCCAAAAGGAGAGGTCTTAGACCTACAAAGAGGCCTTGAACAAGGGGAGGTCCAACACAAGGGAGGTCGAGACCCTAGATCTAAATAAAGGGAGGTCTGAACCCTCAGATCAAACGATGGGAGGAGGTCCAAAAGAAGAAAAGAACTGGGCCGAATGAGAGCACGGAGCGAACAAGGGAAAGGAAGAACTCCAACAAACTTGAGAAGAAGAAGCCAAAACTGATTTAGCTGAAGTTTGACTAATTCAAGTTAAATCTCCAAATTTCCAAAATTCCAAGTTAAGCTTGAGCGATTCAATGAAGCCGAATGGTTCCTTTTGGGGTTTGAAAACTAGTAGAAACCCTAGGACAAACGGGACATTACAAACCTTCACCCCTTAAACAGAATCTCGACCCCGAGATTCGGGCTGACTAGAGAATAGGTGCGGGTACTCTGCCTTGAGGTCCTCTTCACACTCCCAAGTTGCTTCTGCTTCGGTGTGGTTGCTCCATTGTACCTTGCAGAGACAGATAGTCTTGGTCCTTGTTACTTGCTCGGATACTCCCAAGATTTTGATGGGTCGCTTCTTGTAGGTGAGGTCTTCTTGGAGATCCACTGCTTCTAAAGACATTTGCTCTTCTGGCACCCGCAAACACTTCTTCAACTGAGACACATAGAAGACATCGTGCACTCCAGATAGCTGAGGAGGGAGGTCTATTTTGTATGCAACTTCTCCTCTTCGGGTAAGAATGGGAAAAGGTCCAATGAATCTTGGTGCTAGCTTCCCACTGACTCTGAAATGGTGTATTCCTTTGAGGGGTGACACTTTGAGGTATACTTGATCTCCTGGTGCAAAGGTTAGATCTCGACGGCGGTTGTCTGCATAGCTCTTTTGCCTGGATTGAGTAGTCTTCAACTTCTCTCTAATGGACCTCACTTGGTCTTCAGCTTCTTTCAGGAGGTCTGGCCTGAGCACTTGTCCTTCACCTAATTCTGTCCAGTACAAAGGTGTTCTACACTTCTTTCCATAAAGAGCTTCAAAAGGGGACATCTGTAGGCTTGCTTGATAACTATTATTGTAAGAGAATTCGCATAAGGTAGCATCCGATCCCAACTAGCTTGCTTCTCGCAGAGCATGTGCCTCAAAGATGTCCTCAAGTATTTGGTTAACTCTTTCGGTCTGGCCATCGGTTTGAGGGTGATAGGCCGTACTGAAACTGAGGTCTGTGCCCAGGACTTCATGTAGCTTTTGCCAAAACATGGAGGTGAATTGAGGCCCTCAATCCGATACTATCTTCTTTGGCACACCATGTTGACATACTACCTTAGCCATGTAGAGCTCTGCTAACTTGTCTCCAAAATAGGTGGTCTTGACAGGGATAAAATGTGCAACCTTGATTAGACGATCCACGATTACCCAAATGGAGTCAAAACTAGCTTGAGTTCTAGGCAGGCCAGTTATAAAATCCATTCCAATATCTTCCCATTTCCATTCGGGTATGGGTAAGGGTACCAAAAGGCCTCCAGGTCTTTGGTGCACGGCCTTAACCCTTTGACAAATATCACACTTGGCCACATACTCCGCAATCTCTCACTTCATACTAGGCCCCCAGTACAACTCTTTGATGTCTTGGTACATTTTTGTACTCCCAGGGTGGATGGAGTACAAGGCTTCATGGGCTTCTTTGAGAATCACCTTCTTGAGCTCCGGGTGGTTTGACACACACAACCTTTATCGAACCGGACGGTTCCCTGATCATCTTCTAAAAACCTTAAGGACCTCCCTTTTCTCATGTTGCTCTTGATCTCTTGAATGTCAGCATCATTAGCCTGAGCTGTCCTGATCTGATTTTGTAAAGTCGGCTGCACCTCCAGAGTTGCCAAAAACCCTTCCTCAACTATTTCCAGCCTAAGCTTCTAGAACTCTTCATGCAAAACTGGTTGGCTTTCTTTGACCATCAATGTGCTACTATAGACCTTCCTGCTTAGGGCATCAGCTACCATGTTGGCCTTGCCAGGGTGATAATGAATTCCCAAGTTGTAGTCCTTGATCAGCTCCAACCATCTCCTTTGCCTCATGTTCAAGTCAGCTTGAGTAAAGATGTACTTTAAGCTCTTGTGGTCGGTGTAAACTTCACAGCGGTTACCAATGAGGTAATGCCGCCATATCTTTAAAGCATGCACTACGGCAGCTAGCTCTAAGTCATGAATAGGTAGTTTGCTTCATGAGGCTTCAACTGTCGTGAGGCATAAGCTACCACCCTCCTTTCTTGCATCAGGATGCAACCAAGACCTTGTCGAGATGCATCACAATAGACCTCAAAGTCCTTTCGGACGTCTAGTAGAATTAAGACTGGAGCAGTGGTCAAACGCTTCTTGAGTTCTTGAAAGCTTTGCTCACACTCGGGGGTCCAAGAGAACTTCTTTTCCTTCTTTAATAACTGAGTAAGAGGTCTTGCTATCCAAGAGAAACCTTCAATGAACCTTCTATAATACCCTGCCATTCCAAGGAAACTTTGGATCTAAGGTACTGATTTAGGGGACTCCCAATTAAGCACATCTTGGACCTTACTGGGGTTGACCAAGACTCCTTTTTCAGACAGAACATGTCCCAAAAAGACCACTTCCTTCATCCAAAACTCGCACTTCTTGAACTTAGCAAAGAGTTTGTGGGCTCTAAGCTTCTCCAGGGTCAAGTAGAGGTGCTCTGATGCTCTCCTTCACTTTTTGAGTACACAAGGATGTCATCAATAAAAACAACGACAAACTTTTCTAAATACTCCATGAATACTCTATTCATCAAGTTCATAAAATAAGCAGGGGCATTTGTCAGTCTAAAAGACATCACAGTGTACTCAAATAGCCCATAACAGGTAGAGAAAGTTGTCTTAGGAATGTCTTCTTTGCGGATCTTGAGCTGATGGTACCCTGACCTCAAATCTATCTTTGAGAATACTTCAGCTCCTTTCAATTGATCAAACAGGTCATCAATTCTTGGCAGAGGATACTTGTTCTTGATGGTAACCTCATTTAAAGCACGGTAGTCCACACACATTCTCTGTGTTCCATCCTTTTTGGGCATAAAAATCACTGGAGCTCCCTAGGGTGAGGAGCTAGGTCTAATAAAACCTTTACTTAGCAGGTCTTCAATCTGCTTCTTCAGCTCCACTTGGTCATCAACATGCAGCCTATAAGGTCTTTTGGAAATGGGGGAGGTCCCTGGAATAAGATTGATAACAAACTCAAGATCTCTATCTAGATGCATTCCCGGAAGGTCTTCAGGAAAGACATCGGGAAAATCTCGAACCACTAGGATATCATCCAAAGACACATCTTGAGCACTGCAGGCTAGAGCTCCAGTTTTTCTGAGAAAGCTTCAAACTTTACTTGGGTTCCTATTGGACTAGTCAAAGTGATGCTTTGACCATTACAGTCCAAAATGGCATGGTGGTCCGTGAGCCAATCCATACCCAAGATCACATCCAGGGACTTGGTATCAAGGAGAATGAGGTTGGCTAGGAATTCTATCCCTTCTATGACCACTCTAACTTGTGGGCAACCCTGGTTCGTACTTAACTCCGAACGGGGGATTGAACCAACAAGGTAGCTGAAAGAGTTGCAACTTTAAACTGGTACTTGGTGGCAAAACTCCGAGAAATAAAAGAATGAGAAGCCCCAGAATCAAATAAGACAACCGCTGGCACTGAATTGACTAGAACTTACCTAGCACAGCATCCGGGGAGGTCTGAGCTTCCTCCACTGCAATGTGAGTCACACGACCTCTCCCAAAATATTGGGAGGTCCTGGCTTGGGGAGGTCCTGCAGCCTGGGGTGCTCCTCGACTCCCTCCTAGCTGAGAGGTCCTGGCAGGGGGTGGTCCTGAAGAGGAAGTCCCAGCTGGAGCTTGACCTGTCTTTTGGGGGCATTGATTAGCATAATGCCCCACTTGATAGCATCTGAAGCAAGTGATCCCTATTGTGGAGCTAACATTGCCTCGGGGCTGTTGGTTGCTGGTACTGACGTTGCGGTGCTGGCTCTGGGCAGTTGGGCGGGAGGTCGTGATAGAGGTCCGAGAGGTACCAGGAGGTCCTTGGTGAGCACTAGAATGAGACATCTTCCTCTTATAAGTCTCGGATAGCTCTCTGCGAGATTCTTCAATAAGCATAGCCTTGTTCACCATGTGCTGGAAATCGGGGTAATCATTGCCAACCACTTGAACCTTCAAGCTAGGGTGGAGACCTCGCTGAAGCGCTTTTGACAGGCATCATCGAGGCTACATCTTCACGGGCATAACGGACAATGTGTAAACTTAGTGAGATACTCACTCACACCATGTTCCCTTGCTTGAGGTCCCTAAATTCATTCTTCTTCATCTCAACCTTCCCATCAGGGACATGTGAGTGGCGAAATGCTACTGAAAATTCAGCCCAGGTGATCCTCTGGTGGTCTTCATGTGAGGCACAAAAAGTGTCCCACCATTCAGCAGCAGCCCCTTCCAGTTGGTGTGAGGTGAACAAGACCTTCTCACGGTCACTGCAGCGGGCTATATCAAGTTTCTTCTCCGTGGCCCTCAACCAATCATCTGCGTCCAAAAGCTCAGGGGAGCTTGAGAAAGTGGTCGGACGAGTCTTCATGAACTTAGATAACCGTGACTATGGAGGAACAAGAGGTGGGGGAGGTGGCACAACCCCTGGGTGGCTCTTCGGACTCATCATGACAAGCAATGTGGTAGCAGTTTGGCTTTGCTGAGCCATCATCTGGTTCATATTATTCATCATAGCATTCATCATCTGAGCTTAAGCTGCCATAAACTGTCCCAAACCTTGATCTGCCATGGATGTTGGAGGAGGTGGAGGTGGAGCTAGTTGCTCTGCTGACTCATCCTGACTTGTTGAGGGACAGGTCTGATCCATCTGCACAGAACTTCTCAGGTTTAATAGACGAGAAGCAGAAAGCAACAATTGATAAGAGGGAATAGCACCAAGACAAGCTTAGAACGAGGGAGAAAAGATGTATCATCCTATTAGGGGTGACTCAGTTAAACCCAAAAAGCAACAGCCAGAAGGCTAACGAAAAACTACCAAGCTCAAACCAGAGGTCCTACTGATCCCAACTAAGCGATGTTGAAACTAAAAGGGACCACTACCACCCTAGCCTTAAGAAGACGGCCCTACAGAGGTTACATGGATAAGGAGGTCAAGTTAAAGCTTGAAAAACAGGGTTCCAGAGGAGGTAAACTGCAAGAACCAGAGAGGGAGATGAGAAAAGAAAATAGAGTAAGATGCGAAAAGAGTAGACAAGATAAGATCAGAATAAATCAAGACAAGAGAGAAGCCACTAAACAAATTTTCAAGTTGGTTTAATTTTAGAAAATAGCTTTTTGAGACTCAACTAAAATGACCATGCTAGCTAAGGTTACATCCTACAGTCGACCAGGGCTCTGATACCACCTTTGTCAAGACTCTCTCGGTATGCCCCCGGAGAGATCTCCCAGGACCTCCCAGGAGGTCCGACCGGACCACCCGAAGGTCTGGGAGGTCCTCCAAGAATAACCAGAGAGGAGGTCCTCCAGGACCACCCAGGAGATCCCAGAGACCTCCCGGAGGTCCCAGCCTCTGTGCTCTGAGCTAGGCCCAGGATGACTAGCTAGCTCGCACAGATCAACGCAGGTGTAATCACAACCACATGACAAGTAACAAGATGAAGCAAACAAAATAACTTATATTAAACAAGGACCTTATGGTCAAGGTTGTTTACAATAGTCGCCACCAAGGGCTTACAAAAACTGATAACAAAGCTTTACAGCGGAACCACCAAAATGAGCGAGGCCATCTGGCAAGCCCACAAGCTGTCGAGTGGAGGACGTCCCTAGACGGCTGGACAATCAAAGAACTCCTCCTCGAAGAGGTTTGAACACCCTTGATCTTCTTCTGTCACTGCTCAAACAGAGGGCTTAAAGCCATGAGTATGTTTGAATGTACTCAGCAGGTCGCAGGGAACAATTATGCACATAATATTCATCTATTGGCTTGGCCAAGGAGAGCTGTAAGGTTAGTTTACAGAAAGCAAGATTTGACAGTAAATAGAATAAGTAGATTGAAAAGCTCAAGTTAAAAGCATAATACATAGATACATTTGATTCCAAAAGAGGTCGTGAGCACCTACTCACTCCCAAGACCACACTAGAGCACCCACTCCAGAGCTCCACAACCCGCCCTTGGACCACAACTCGAGCCATCCATGACCCCTCTGGAGCCGACCAAGGTCTCTTCAAGGCAAAGCCACGGCCTCTCGCAGAAGTGCCCAGGGACACAATTTCATACAAGTCTACCCCTTGCGCAATTTCACTAGGCAATGTCCATAACCAAGGACTTGGCTAATCGAATAGATTTTTCATTCTGCAGAGGTGTACAACTTTACCCACAATCCACGATATCTCTAGCGAGACGGGTTCCGAAAAGACCCTTGCTCACTTTCGAAGGTGAGCAGTTTAGAGAGCATGGCAAGGCCTTTACAAAGTTTTGAACTGGCTCGAAGATGCCCACTAAGGTTTCGCAAATCCCCCCTGCCGGGTTATTGGGTGCCCCCTCTTGCGCGAGTGCCTCAGCACGCTCCACCACAACAGAAACAAGCCAGCTCATTGCTAATTATTCGGCCCAGGCCATCCCCATAAAATGACCTTGTGGTTGCACGGATTACCCGTGTGAGAACCCGGGGTATTTAATTTGTAATACTTAACCAACAAATTGGTTCTAGCATTACAAATCAAATATCTCGACACTCATGATATATGTACTTCCCAAAATTTTAGTACACATACCCCATACAAAAATTATGCATCAATTCCATTCAACACATAGAACCAAAGTACAACTAAGCAATTAAAAAGACATACAATATAGAGTTATTACAAAAGGGGCCGACCGGCCAAATAACAACTAAAGAGTTAGATAAACAGCGGAAGCAAACGGCCATAAGATGGCGATAACAAAAGCCAATTAGTGTGCCTTCAACCCACAAGGCAACCAATCGGGCCACCAACCTAGTCGTCGAAACCACCGAACATCTCGCAAAAGTGGATCCCTTGGGGATCAACTTCCTCCTCTGCAACAATTTATTAAGCAAAGCAAATGAGTACAAAAATGTACTCGCAAGACTTACGTGTAGGGTAACAGGCCTATACATATGCTACATGCAAGCTTATTTAAGTGGAGGAGGCTCTAGACTCATTTTCAGCATAAAGCAAGTTTTCATTTGCAATAATGTAATAGATTTAAAGCAGTTTTACAATCTGTTTTTATTTGACAAAAATAGCGATATACAAGTAACAATAATAACAAGACATCCTGGAAGTGGCTAACCCAATAGCCACCACAACAAATAGCATGAATTCCCCATTCATACCACCCACATCAAGTTTTAATTAAATGTTATAGTCTAGTTCTTGCACGACCTTACCAAGCATGTCCATAACCTAGGATGAGGCTATTCGAATAGTTTGAACCCTGCAGAGGTGTACCAATGTACCCACACGTCATACTGCCTTTTTGCCTCCGAAATAAGCACACTACCTTTGGTATGCCGGCACGGCTAAGTCCTACAAGACATTTCTAATATTGTGCATTAACTACGAGTCGCCCATATGGAAGAAGCCCATATGTTGATACGAAGTCATCAAAGATGCTCATCGCCTTTAAAAAGGACGATGCTCCTTGCAGTGGATAACCTCTACCACTGCTCACCCAAACACACACAAGTTTCTTTTTTCAACACAACGCACACAACCACCATGCGACCCGGAGCTAACACATGCCAAAGTACTAAGTCAAGAGAGGTCCCATATCCCCCTCGTGTGGTTAGCACACAATAATTTCTTGGCTTAGTGACACAAGTAACTCGGTCCTTGTTGACCCGGGCACCATTCTAGTCACACCCAAAAGATCACACCATCAACCATTGTGCCCAAGTCTCAAATATTTTATTTTCATTTTCAGTTCTTGACTTTACAAAGTAACAAAGCACAAGGTGCTGAGCATAATGATAATAATAATTTTGTGTGATCAAGGTTATCGACTAAGTCGATAACCGTCCAATTCTACCGGTAGCTAAGCATTTCTAAGCATGACACCATAAAGACAATAAAAGAGCATAATTAAATCACCGGGCTCTAATTCACCAGCGATATTAATAACTTATGTTTTGTGGCAGGGGATAACAATTTAAGGGCAACCATGCAATAGGAATAGCTACCTCTAATCGAGAAAACAAACTTTGACACAAAAGCATGCATAAATAGAATTTGTAAACAAAGTATTAGACTTGAAAGTAATAGGACATTTATGATCAAACTTCTTGCCTTGCTGAGGATGACTATCTCACAGCAGAGGATCACTCTCGTATATAATAGAATCGTCGGAACCTACCGAAAGAGTCGAAAGCACAATAAGAACGAATAATACCGAAAAGACCCAAAAATTCAAATTCATCCAAAAATCATGAAAAATTCACAGAAAGTAGAGCATGATTTTAGGTGAATTTAACAATAAGAATCAATTGATTTGGATGTTCTATGCAAAAGTTATGACAGTTTGAATGTCAGTTTTCCAGAAAATCCAAATAAATTGCTACCGGTTACTATTCATCCGAATTAATTATTTTGGTGAAAATTTCTAGAGCAGTGGCGTACTTGAAATTTTTATGGTAGGCAGAGCTCCACATGAAATGAACAATAGAATTTGATTCACCTCATTTGGAGCTACAATGAATTTTCTATGATTTTTCAAAGTTATAAAAGTAGTGTAGAAAACATTTGTAAGATGAGATTTTTAGTGATAGCAACATGCTCAAAACCTATTCTACAATAAACTACACTAACAGAGGATTCCAACAAAGTTGAGTTTACTAAATTAGGAGTCATAGAGAAATACTTATGCATTTTTGAAGTTAAAGCAATTTATAATGCAACAATATTACTGAACCTAAAGTAATTTTGCCAAAAGTGTTTTTTGTAATAGTAACATGATTCAACCCATTTTTATATTAAAGTACATTTAAAAAGGAAACTAACAAAATTTGAATCATCAATTTTGGAGCTAAAATGAATTAGTTATGCAATTTTGAAGTTTAACCAATTTTCAGCTCATAAATAAAGCATTTCAGAATTCATATAAACATAAAATACTTTTTATACCCAGCCTACTCTAGTCAAAGTCACTGACTAGTGGGGCCTAATGAAATAGTGTTCTTTTTAATTTTAATTCCAATTTTAATTAAGCACTAACATGTGGGGCCTACTGTCATAGACTTGGTCCACGTGCATAGTGCATGGACCGAGAGTCTATGAGCCGATCACGGTCCATGGACCAACTACTGCGCACTTAAGCCCTTAGGCCCATTTGTCAGCCAGACATTAGCACAATTAAACCCGAATCTACACAGGGATCTGCGCTTAAGGCAGCGATTAAACCCTAATCATGAAGCTACAGTAGCGGTCGGAACGCGCCACGTAGGGCCGTGTGCGTGCCGCGAGCTTCCCAATAAACGCCGGCGAACGTGGCACGGCAGGCGGCCGGTGGTCAAAATGGAAAGCCGCTACTCGCGCGCGACGGCACCAATGCCAGGAGGTGGAGGTGGTCCGACGTATGGCGGCGTGGCGTAAAGCGGCGGTGGTGCTAGGGAACAAGGCAACACGCAAAGCGATGGCGCCCGAGGCAATTAAGTGTGCGCATGAGCACTAGAGGGGCTCCAGGAACTTACTGCGATGACGTGGAGGTGGGGAGGTTGCCGGAGTTGAGCCGGCGACGAGAACAACGGCGACGACGATGGTGCTACCGAGCGGAGCTCAACCTGAGCCAAATGGGCTGGAACTGGAGGTATGGAGGGTATCGAGGGTCCAAAGATGGTGCTGGCGAGTAATTAGAGAATGGCTCCTTGTCTTTGTCATGGGAGAAGAAAGGGGCACTTGCGGCCGGAAGAGGAAAACTCAAGATTCGCGAGCCCTGCAATCCAATGGACAAATAGGTTGAGGGGAAACACATCTCTTCTTGAGGACACGTTATGACGCGGAAGTGGGAGGATAAGACTCACGAAGCGAAGATGGCACGGTGGTGTCTTCACGGGGCGCGCTCTAGAGCAAAGAGGGAGCTCAAGCGGCGACCAAGCACTACAAGTCAAGGTAAGGCCTCACATTAGCAAAATGGAGACGGTGAAGAACAGAGATGGAGAAGGAGGTGGAAGCTCAGAGCTTACCCGAGAGGGAGCCGGGTTCTTGCTTCCTTTCCCTGGGTCACCGAGAGGGAAAGTGAGCTCAAGTAAGAAGGAGAACGCAGGTTATAGTGCTCCAATGGCAGGAAGGAAGCGGCGTCAACTGACGGTGCTTCGGGATTGGCCGAGAGGGGCGGTGGATTGAAGCCGTGCCAGCGTGATGCGGAGGCGGCGGTAACCGCCGCGACATGGCGCACGAGTTCTGCCCGAGCGCCAGCGTGAGGAGGACGACGCATCTGACCGGTGGGGCCGTGGCGTCAGCGACTCAGTGACGCGCGAGAGGTCGAGCAAATTGGGTTGGCGTGGGTCGTTGGATCGAGATCCAACGGCCGACAACTTGCGAGAGGTTTCCAAACTGGCCGAAGCGGTATGCAACCAGAGCCGTCGATGCACGATCGGACGGTTGACGCGAGGTGCGATTAAGGGGTTAGACCGAGCCAGGTGGTGCGGTCGGAGTCTGACTCGGGTCTGAGTCCGAGGAATAGTGATTTCAGATTTTGATTTTAAAAAGGCTAAGAAGATTTGGGGGATTTTTGGGGGTAGCTCCAAAGCTCCAAAAATTCTGAAATTTTTATGGAAGCTTGCTGGGTCTGAGGACAACCTTGTGTAATGTTTCTAGAAATATTCATGCAATGCATTTCTTTCTATAAAATTCACAAGCTGCTGGTCTAGGGTTTTGACCAGAATTCAAACTGGTTTGACTAGCTCTTTTGGAATAGCAAATAAAATCTAAAAATTATGAAATTTTTCAGAGAGGCTCCTAGGATGATCTAGAAGCTAGAAAAAATATTTCCTGGGGATTATCACAAGATTTGATTATGGAGTTTTCAAGGACAACAACTTCCGTCAATAGAAACATCGATCTTAGAAAATAGTAAACCCTAGGGAAAAATTCCTAGGAAATTTCAAATGACATCATGAGGCATCAAAAGTTTTAATTTATCCTCATTTTTATACATTTGAAACATACACCATTGTTTGGGATGTTACAACCCGGATCCACAGATACAAAGTTAAGTCCTTAATTGCTGCTCAGGCAATACTTCCACATCCCAGTGTGTGTATAGCACCCCCTTTACTGCACGATCAATTGCCCGAGCAAGGAAACATTTTGGGTTCAACCCGGCCAAAGACCACGCTGGTCTTGGTACCACAAATTTTAACAAGAGTGGCATCGCACCATAATCATCACAACTGTGGAGTTAGCACCACAGCTGCTCAATAGTGGCATCCACCACAGTTCCATAGTTCAATTAGTCAGGATTATTAATGATGAAGCATGATTCTCAAGACCCACGGTTCTAAAGTAAGGCTAAGCATAAACATACGATCCCATGTTGGTAATATCAAGCGATACCAACTAAAATTATCCATTCTAAGTTGTCCAAGGGGATCATGTCAACATGATGAGTACAATCATCCAAAGAGGCATAATGTTAAGTGGGATATAGCTACTGCCCAAAACATTTCTTATAAAAATAGCCATGCATGATAATGTAAAACAACATATTTTTGAAATGCTAGGTTCAACATGATCAAAGGTCTGCGACTTGCCTTCGATGAAAAGTGGCGGGGCTTCAGTAGTGGCTGCTGGTTCCGAGTACTCGACGAAATCGAGACCTATACGTTCGCAAAGAATCAAATTAGGAAAAAAAACTCTTAGAAAAGAACTTAAAAAGACTTAAAGGAATTTAAATGAACTCATCCAAAAACCAGAAAACAGGAATTCTCGACGAAAAAGAGATCCAAGCCAGAGAGGGTGGTCTTTTCAAAAAGACCAAGAGGTGGTCACGACCGAAAGGAGGTCATGGCCAAGAGGGAGGTTGGTCTTTGCAAAAAGACCAACAAAGACCAAGAGGTGGTCTTTGCCAAAAAGTCTAAGAAGGTCGTCTTTGCAAAAAGACCAAGAAGGTCATCTTTGCGAAGAGAGGTCGTCGGGAGGTCCAAAGGGAGAGAATGTCCTGAGGAAGACATGATTACTTCACGAGGTCGCAAAGAAACACGACCGCCTAATGTAGTCGTAGCAAAGATACGATCACGCGATGTGGTCGTATGAATAAGAAAAGTGTTGGGTCGTGGGTAGGCTACGATAGCTACAAATCAAAAATTTCTACCACGCAAACCAGGAAGCCAAGCAAGTAGATGAATCTAGATCGTTACCACTGGACACGTAGAGCAGCGGAAGGAGGGTTGGAGCAGCCTGGTCCAATGAAGAGCGCGTCAATGGAGTGGTCGTAGTCGATCGTCCAATGTCGATCACGTCGATGTTGTGGTCGTAGTTGTGGCGACCCGGCCCAGGGCTTACCCGAGAGGTCCCTCAAGACCTTCTGGGAGGTCCGTAATGGACTCCCAGGACGTCCCATGGGACATCCCGGTAGGACCGCCCAGACCTCTCGAGAGGTGCAGGTTGGACCACCGAAGGTTTGAAGTCTGACCGAGGAGGTCGTTGGACCTCGAGACCTCCTAAGCTCCACGCATGCGACAGGGGGAGGTCCGAGAGGAACCAACCCGAGGAGGTCGTGGGGCTTGGGGACAAGCCTCAAGTCCTCTGTGATCTAAACCACCCCGAGAGATCAATGATCGGTTCTCCTGACAAGCAAGTGATAACATATACATCCACAAAAGGCTTTATTAACAACAAAAGGGAGTTGATTACAAGGGGTTGCTTACAAGCTCCAAAGAACCAAGAGCAACACACATGCAGAAACACCAAAAGGCAGACTCCATCCATTACACCACGGTGATTGGTCGGAGGGCGACCTAATTGATTTGGTCCTCTTCATCATCAAAAGAATTCTTCACTGCTCAATTCATCAATCAAGCAAGAATGAGCACAACAAGCTGTCTTTCAAGTTACACCTGTCAATTAACTGAATGACATGCATAAGGGATATATCAAAGGAAGGCATATTAGGGTTGATTTGCATAAAGCCAAGTTTGTTTCAAATACAAATTTTAAGTTTCAGGGCAGTTATAATAAGTAAAAGCTCATTTTCAAAACTCAATTTTCAGTTAGATAATATTCATCATCAATATGGTGAAGGATACCCTCCTGTCACATGGCTCCCTGTCCAAGCCCAATTTGGGTAAAAATCCAAAACCATTTCACAAGTCATTTTAAACCCAAAACCAAGATCTAACTTTGAGTGACATTGCAAACATGTCCATGACCACGGACCTGACTATTGAATAGATTTACACTCTGCAGAGGTTGTACATTTTACCCACATGACCACGACTTCTCTAGTTTGTTTGGCAACCATCGTTGCCACCTCTCCCTACCGATGGTAAGAGGTCTAGAGCATGTGACAAGGCCTTTACAATGCATCATTCCACCACAGTCCACCCACTCTAAGGTTTCGCTCCCTTTGGACTTCTGTCCTTGAGGTTTAGGCCCCTCTTGAGGCAGTGGGTACAACGTAGTCATAAAAGATAGACCATAAAGACCACCCACTATTCCGCCGGATCAACCATGATGGAACTCTGCAAATTATTCAGCCAGGTCTCACGCCCCATTCTATAGACATGTGGTTGCACGGTTGTTGCATAGCCCATTATAGGCATAGCAAAAATACACTCGCAGACCGGTCCTTAACTGACCCGGGCGGCCACCTCAACCCTGGGGCGTCAGATCACACGACCCCCCGTGCATAGACTTGCACCAACCAAACACCCAGTGCCGCCCAAGTCCAAATCTATTTTCCATTGCTTTGCTTTTCAAGCCTCCATGGCACACAAATGCCATGGACATTGTAAAACCCCCATGACACACCAATGCCACGGTTGAGACCTCCATGACACACCAATGTCATGGCCCAAATCATTTACACAAGTGATATTTTTGGCCAAAACTTCCCAAATCAAGATTTTGATCTAAGCAAGACTAAGCATTCATTTTTCAAAAGCCTCTGGTCCTTACTATTACAAGAACCAACTTTTATGTAGGGTGACAATGGGGTCGGTTCAACATAAACAGTGGCCAAACAAGGGAACTAGGCATAGCTATGAACCGAAAGATAGGCATTGAAATATCTTAGTAAAAGTAAGCATGCATACAACTTTGAAATCAACATAAGTATCTTGAAGTAATGGGTGCAACATGATCAAGAGTGTAATTTGCCTTGCTCAAAGTCTTGAGCTTCCTTTTCTTCTAGGAACTCTTGCTCCTCACGGCCTTCGTGATCTACACGTTGAAAATCAAACGGGAACAGGTGAAGACCATGACTTGAGGGCAAGGCTCTGACCCGCATTAAATGAGGGCTTAAGAGCCGTTGTTAAGGACGCCATGGAGGTGACCCAGCACTGCCCCTCTCTCTGCCCACGCCATGGTGCTCGTGCTCGAGCGAGCGACTGAGGAAGAGGACGAACAGGTCCGCGGGGCCCACCAGTCAGCGAAAGAAACAGGTGCGGCTCGAGTCCAACAAGAACAAGTTGGTTGAGCCCAACCAACAGGCATGGGCCAAACACTGACGGTTGGATCAAGATCCAACGACTCACAAGCGATCGGGGTCCGAGAGCTCACGCAGGCATGGGCGGTCCGATTGCAATCCAACGATTGAAAATGCCCACGCCAAAACAACCGAGCCGAGTGCGAGTTAGTTGATTGGGTCGAGTCAATTGGCTCGCCCCTGACGCCCAACAAGAATCGACTAGGGTTTGAATTCAAAGCTGAGTTTGGAAGAATTTTAAAGGTAGCAAACTAACTCCAAAAATTTTAAAATTTTGATTGGAGGTTCCCAGCTCTAGGATTAACCTTACATAAAATTTTCAGAGATTTTTATGTAGAGCATCTTTCTCAAGAAATTCCTCAAGCTTTGTTCTAGGGTTTGACCAAGAGTCAAACTGAGTTGACTTGCCTCTAAAAATTATCAAATAATTTCTAAACATTATGAAATTTTTCAGAGGAGTCACACACAAGCCCTAGAACCAAGTAAAAATATTCCTAGAGGTTGAACACAAGATTCTCAACAAGGGTTGAAAAAGGGTCATGGCCTTAGTCAATTGGAGATTTAAGTTTTTGAATTCCATAATTCCTTTACAAGAATTACATAAAAGTTCAAAAACAACAAGATGCAAGAAAAGTTTTAATTTCTTCTTATTTTTTTACATTTGAAACACAAACCCAGATTTGGGATGTTACAAAACCTCCCCCCCTTAAAAAAATCTCGTCCCGAGATTTGGCTCACTCGGAAAAGAAAGATGGGTAGTCCGCACGCATACGATCTTCCCATTCCTAAGTAGCTTCATCCTCGGAATGATTTGACCACTGAACTTTAAGGAATTTGAGGGCACGATTCCTTGTTCTTCGTTCAGCTTCTTCAAGGATGCGAACAGGGCGCTCGCGATAGGTCAAATCTTCTTGGACATCGAGATTTTCCAACGGAGTTTCCTCGGTTGGAACACAGAGGCACTTCTTCAACTGGGACACATGGAACACATCATGTACCCTCTCAAGTCTGGCAGCAAATCCAACTTATAAGCATGGCTCTTTTCGTCTCGATGATGCGGTAAGGACCAACATATCGAGGAGCTAACTTGCCCTTGGCCCAAACGTTGATGGCCCTTGAGGAGAGACTTTGAGATAAACAAAGTCATTGGGCTCAAAACTCAACTCACGGCGATGACGATCCGCATAGCTCTTTTTTAGTGGTCGAGTGCGCAAAGCGATCGCGAATAAAGTTGAACTTGACTCTCGACCTCATTGATCGAGTCCGGACCAAAGAAAGGTTTTTCGCCGATCTCGGACCAATTCAACGGGTTCTACACTTCCTCCGTATAAGGCCTCGAAAGGAGCCATGCCGAGGACCGGCTTGAAAGTCGTTGTTGTCTGGCTTCGGCGAATGGCAAGCATTTCTCCCAATGCTTCCCATAGGAAAGAACACAAGCACGGAGCATGTCTTCCAAAACTTGATTGACTCTTTCAGTCTGACCATCAGTTCGGAGATAATATGTCGTGCTGAAGGAAAGGCGAGTTCCCATAGCCTCTTGCAAACTATGCCAAACCGAGAAGTGAACAGAGAACCACGATCTGAAACGATCGTCTTCGGTATCCCATGCAAACTCACGATTTGGGAAACATAGAGCTCGGCTAAGAGACTCACGCGAAGCTGAGTCTTGACAGGGAGAAAATGTGCCACCTTTGTCAATCGATCAATGACGACCCAAATGGCATCATTCCCCTTGGGAGAGCGGGGTAGACCGGTGATAAAATCCATCCCGATCGAATCCCACTTCCACTCAGGCACTGGCAAAGGCTGAAGCAGACCTGCTAGACGCTGATTTCGGCCTTTACATGACGACACACGTCGTACTCGGCAATGAACTTTGCAATCTCACGCTTCATTCGGGTCCACCAAAATCTCTACCAGGGATCTTGATACATTTTCGTGGCCCCAGGATGAATGGACAAAGGAGAATCATGGGCTTCACGGAGGATCAAATTCTGCAATTCCATGTCCTTAGGAACCACAAGGCACTGTCCGAATCTCACAACACCAAGATCATCTTTTGAGAAGCACTTGGCTATTCCGTTCTTGACATTTTGCCTGATTCGGTTCACTCCAACGTCCGATTGCTGAGCGGCCTTGATCCGATCCACCAAGGTTGGTTGCACAACCAGGGTAGCGAGGAAACCATGCTCAACCACTTCCAAGTTGAGACGCTGGAATTCTTCAAGAAGGGAGGGCTGCTGCTCCTTGAGCAACAAGGCATTGCAATGCACCTTACTTCTAGTACATCGGCAACAATATTAGCCTTGCCTGGATGATAGTGAATACCCATGTCGTAGTCTTTGATCAATTCCAACCACCTTCTTTGCCTAAGGTTTAGATCGGGTTGGGTGAACAAATACTTCAAGCTTTTGTGATCCGAATACACTTCACAACGATTACCGATTAGGTAATGTCGCCAAATCTTAAGTGCATGAATCACAACAGCTAGATCCAAATCATGGGTTGGATAGTTGAGTTCATGATGTCTCAACTGCCTTGATGCATAGGCCACTACCTTGCCTTCTTGCATCAGAACACACCCGAGTCCTCGACGAGAAGCATCGCAAAAGATGTCGAAGCTTTGATGGACATCGGGAAGAACAAGAATGGGAACTGAGGTCAAACGCTTCTTGAGTTCTTCAAAACTCTCCTCGCAAGCAGCGGACCACGCAAACTTCTCGTCCTTCTTGAGAAACTCAGTCATCGGCTTCGCAATCTTGGAGAAGTTCTTGATAAAGCGACAATAATAACCGGCTAAACCGAGAAAACTCCGCACCTCGGTAACCAAACTGGGCTAACTCCAAGAGAGCACATCGCTGACTTTGCTAGGATCCACGGCTACACCTCCTACTGAAAGAACATGGCCCAAAAAGGCCACTTCCTTCAACCAAAACTCACACTTGCTGAACGTCGCATCGACTAGTGCTCACCTTGACTTTCGGCACAAGCTTCAGGTGCTCGGCGTGTTCTTCATCATTCTTGAAATAGATAAGAATATCACCGATGAAGACCACCACAAACTTATCCAAATACTTTATGAACACCGAATTCATAAGATTCATGAGCAGGCAGGAGCATTTGTTAAGCGAAAGACATGGCGGTGTACTTTCATACAAACCGTGTGAGTAGAGAAAGCCGTCTTTGGAATATCTTCAGGTCTAATCTGACTTGATGATATCCCACTCTCAAGTCAATCTTGGAGAATACTCGAGCTCCGGTCAAGCGATCGAAGAGATCGTCGATCTTGAGAACATGAGATACTTGTTCTTTACGTTACTTCATTAAGCGGACGATAATCACGCTTTTATCATAAAGTATTGTCCTTCTTCTTCACAAAGATTGCTCGACAACCCCAAGGAGATGAGCTAGGGCGCATGGAACCCTTCTCTTGCAGTTCATCAAGTTGCTTCTTCAACTCCACCAACTCATTCGGAGGCATCCGATAAGGCCTTTTTGAAGTCGGGGCGGTACTAGGCGCCAACTCGATGACGAACTCTAGGTCTCGAACTGGTGGCATCCCAGGCAGATCTTCGGGGAAGACATTTACGAAGTCACACACCGCTGTGACTTCACGAATATCCAACGTCGGTTTCGCTTCAAGCGCGAAGAGATGCGGTCCTTGCAGCTTCGGCAAAAAACAAACTCGCTCGCCAGAGGGACTTGACAAAGAGACGCACTTCTTAGCGCAATCGATTTGCCTCAAATGTTGAGACAACCAATCCATGCCAAGAATCACATCCAAGCTCGCTGAATTGAGGAGGATAAGATTTGCCAAAAATCCAACTCCCTCGATCTCAACAGGAACATCCCGACACTCTATTTCAGCTGTCAACTCCGAACCGGGAGAGCGAATGAGCAACGGGACCAACAGAGGAGCGAAAAGAAGATCACCAACAGCAGCAAAAGACTTAGACACAAAGGAATGAGAGGCTCCTGAATCAAACAAAATA
This sequence comes from Phyllostachys edulis, assembly GCA_036346405.1. NCBI lineage: Eukaryota > Viridiplantae > Streptophyta > Magnoliopsida > Poales > Poaceae > Phyllostachys > Phyllostachys edulis. Next base: position 10,075,387 of record CM070552.1, read on the forward strand.
GTAGCAGGATGAGAGTTGACAAGAAGCGTACCTAACACGACGTCAGGTGCCTCTTGTGCTTCCTCAGCGGAGATGTAGTTGACGCGGCTGCTTCCCACGCTCTGGGTTGCTGGGACAACCTTCTGATCTGGGGGATGACCACCTTCTTGCCCGTGTCCTCCATTAGGACGAGGGGCCACTCTAGTCTTCTTAGGGCAATTATTAGCATAATGGCCCTTACAGTTCTGAAGAAACAAGTGACCCCGACAGTTGGATTGCGGAGGCCACCTTGCTGACTCGCAGGTGCACGTGGTTGAGACACGGCTTGCGACGAGGGCGAGTCTGGACGCGACCTCGGAGATCTTTGAAGCTCGAGGGCCGGGCACTGGGCTTGCCCAAAACTAGGACGAGGATGGTTGGCTCTGGTGACCAGGACTCCCACTTGCGCTTGCAGGACTCTCCCGATACTCTCCTTGTGCTCGGAGACAATGGCCTTATCGACCAAGGTGCGGAAGTCGGGAAGTCAACAATAGATAGCTTGTCCTGCGGCTCCTCGGACAAACCATCCATGAACTTCTCTGCTTGGCCTCATTAGTGGCCACCTCTTACTGGAGCATAATGAGCCAAGTGGTTAAACTTCATACAAATACTCCGCCATCGTCATGCCCTTGCTTGGCGCAAGAAACTCCTTCTTCTTGAGCTTCATCAAGCCGGCGGGGATGTGAGCCCGGCGAGCGATGCGGAACTCATCCCAAGTGGCGACTTGGCCCGCGGGTTGCATGGCAGGAAATTCTTCCACTCTGAAAGAGCTACACCTTCCGGTGATGGGAGGCAAAGAGTGCCTTCTCCTGGTCACGGCAGCGAGCAGCGTTGAGCTTCGCTCAACCAGGCATAACCGATCATCTGCTTTCGGTGGGTCCTCGGGCCAGGGAGAAAGTGGCGGTGAGTCTTGAAGAAACTTTACAAGTCCCCCAGCGGTGATGTCCACCTCCTCCCCGATCCGGAGGCACGGAAAGAGTGGAGGTATTGCGCGCGATAGCCTCCAAAATCCTCGTCTGATCCATGCGGTTGCGCTCGATCTGAGCGAGAACCTCGGCCATGATCGGAGGAGGCGGAAGCTCCTCATCCTGACCAGTTGATTGGCCTTGACCGCTTCGAGTCCTTCTAACCATCCTATTCCGAAGAGATGGGTTAGCAACAAAACCCGAAAACTGGAAGCTAAAGAAAGCCAAAAAGGAAAGCCAATGACTAGGGGATTGGACATCACCCTAACCGAAAGCCAACAAGATAGCAAAGAAACGAACTCTACAAGCTTACAAAAGGCACAAGGACAACAAGAAACCACCAGACTAAAGACCAACTTCCCGACACAGCTAACCCGTATTGAAAGAACGAGCAATCGGTTGAGAAGATAAAATTCAGAACACAACTCTAGATCTAACACACCTAAAGAGCAAGGTAAAACCAGCAAGAAGGTGTTAGATACTTAGCCAACTAGTATCACATCTTACCCTTTTATTCCCACAAGTTTTATTTGAATTATCCTCTCATTTTCTACCTTATTTACTACTAAAAGCTTGCTGTCCAAATTTGAATCCACGCTCCAAGCGCTTCTATTCTTCACCAAAAGACAGCCAACACTTCAAATTTACAACACTCATTGGTTCCCCAAAACCAAAATTAACCGATAACAACTATCGTTTGAAAGAAGGAGAGGAAAACAACCTTTTTCAAACTTAAATAAGAGCAAGATGAGATGAGCAATCTAAGATAGGTAAGGAGTAAAATCTGAGAACTTACTTAAGCTTTCATAAACCATTTGATATTTTGAAACTAAGTTTTCAAAACATCCTAAAATGACCAAGCTAGGGTTTCACGGCGATCTGACTCGATACCAAAATTTGTGAGACCGAGGGTATTTAGCTTGTAATGCTTAGTCATCCACTTGACCCTAGCATCACAAACAAAATATCCCGCGCCTCGGAAAAATGTGTACCTCCCAGAAGTGCGGTACACACACCCTTTTACAAAATCATGCATCAATTCCATACAAACATAGAACCTAAGCAAGAACTAAGCAAAGCAAAAGACATACATAATAGAGTTATTACAAAAGAGGCCGACCGGCCAAATAACAAGCTAAAGAGCTAAATAAACAGCGAAAGCAAAAGCCATAAGATGGCAATAAACAAAAGCCACGATTTGCAACAACACCACAAGGCAACCGACCGGGCCGCCAACCTAGTCGTCAAAGTTGAAGTCGGTCTCACGATAGTCGATCCCTTAGAGATCAACCTCCTCTGCAACAATTAAAGCAATGCAGATGAGTACAAAAATGTACTCGCAAGACTAACAAGTAACAACATAGCTACATGCAAGCTTAATCAAAGGAGATGGCTCTAGGTTTATTTTCAGCATAAAGCAAGTTTTCATTTGAAATAATGTAATAGATTTAAAGCAATTTGACAATCAGTTTTTAATTGTTCAAATAACAGTGAGATAATAAATAATAACAACAATAAAGACAACCTGGAAGTGACTAACCCAATAGCCACCACAACATAGCACGAATTCCCCATTCGTACCAACCCAACAAGTTTTAATTAAAGGTTATAGTCTAACTCTTGAAAGACCTCCCCAAGCGTGTCCATAACCTAGGGCGAGGCTATTCAAATAGATTTAACCTTGCGGGGTGTACCAATGTACCCACACGTCGATCGCCTTTTAGCCATATGATTTAGCACACTTTCTTTGGTATCTTGTACGGCTAGAATCTCTGAGGCGCTTTCAATGGATTGTACTAATTAAAAGTCATGCGTATGGGAGTTAGCCTTAGTGAACCGCCCACCCAAGGGCTCCCACTAAGAACCCACACGTTGAGTCGGAAACAAGCCTAGCGAAGCAGCTGCGGGTGCTCACAGGTATGGAGAACCTAGAAAGGAACCCATTCCTCTCATCCCAAACACAAACATTTTTCTTACCTGGCGACTCATCAATTAATCTGCCCAAAGTACTTAGTCAAGAGGGTTCCCAATACCCTCGTGTGGTTAGCATGCAAGAATGCTCGGTTTAGTGTAACAAGATGTTAGGTCCTTGTTGACTTAGGCACCATTCAACACACCACAAAAGATCACACCATGACCATTGCGCCCAAGTCCAAACAATTTATTTTTAGTTTTATACTTTACAAAGTAACAAAGCACAAAGTCTTTGGACATAATGGAATAATAGTTTTTGTGTGATCAAAGTTATTGACTAAGTCGATAACCGCCCAATTCTGCCGATTAGCTAAGCATTTCTAAGCAATATCAATTCGCAAACTACTAAGTGACAAGAGCTCATCAAACGAACTCTAAATCACAGCAAGATAATCCTAGGCTTAGTAGTAGAGAATGAATATTTACCTATGGATTATGCATCTAGAGGATCAACTAATTGATTGATAATTTAACAACAAAATAGAGCAATACATACATACACTTTGCAAACAAGATATTTAGACTTTGAAAGTAATGGAATTAATATGATCAAACTACTTGCCTTGGTGGTAGCTTTCTTGCTACAGAGGATCGCTATCGAACTCAACGAACTCGTCGAAACCTAACGAAAGAAACGATAAGAACGAAGACCACCGAAACGACTCAACAGCCAACTTCCACCAAAATCCATGAAATTTACACAGTAGGAAGAGCATGATTTTAAGGAATTTAGCAATAAGAACCAATTGATTTGGATGCTCAATGCTAAAGTTATGGCCAAAACAATTTCAGCTGGCTAGAAAAATGCTGAAAAATTCACTTCGGGTACTGTTCATCCGAAATTAATTCTTTAGCACAATTTTTCACAGAGGTGTTGCACCTGAAATTTTTATGGTAACCAAAGCACCTCATTAGATGAACAACACAATTGGATTCACCTCATTTGGAGCTAGGATGCATGTTTTATGATTTTTCAAAGACATTAAACAAAGCAAAAGAACAATGCAACCACAATTACTTAAGAAATAGTGGCATGCCTAAAACCTATTCTACAATTAAGCACACTAACAGAGGAAGCCAACAAAATTGGTTTCACTCAAAAAGGATCTACAGAGAAAAACTTATGCAGTTTTCAAGTTAAATGCAATTTTAGAGCAATAAATAAAGCCTACAACTAAACAAATTTACCAAACCAATTTCTGGAGCCGAACCAAGATTCCAACCATTTTTAGATTAAAACTTAGTTAAAACCAGAGCTAACAAAGTTTAATACCTTTTTCAGTTCACAAATAAAGCCTATCGGGAATTACTTTAAACTAACTCAAAGAGGAAAAACTTGGGCCGTTGAGATTGAATCCAATGGCCCATGCGAGTTGGACGATCGGACGTGCTCACAGCCCACGCGAGCTAACCGTTAGATTAAAATCCGACGGTCCACAGCGGAGGTGCTTTCGGACGGTCCGAAAGTTCCAAGAGATCTAAGCCGCTGATTTGAAAACGGACGGCTCAGAGCGCAAGTTGAGTTCAGATGGTCCGAACGTTCAACGAGATCTGAGCCGCAGATCTCAAAACGGACAGCTCACAACGGAGGTCCTGGGGTCTGAAAGTCCCAAATGATCTGGACCGTTGGATTTAGATCTGACGGTCCAGATTTGAGCTCAGCGTTGCGCACACAAACACGTGGGTTTAAGCACATGGGCCCCACATGTCAGCGACAGCTAAGCCATCTTAGGACAGCCATTAGCAAACCCAAATTGAGTTAGAGGAAATGCTCAAGATGCAGAGGGACGCGAAGTGACGCGAAAGGATTTGCAAAGGAACCATTGAAGCACCGTCGGCGACGAAGAGCTTCACGGGCCGACAATGGCGATTTGGGGGTCTCTGCGGTTTGAGCTCACTCAAGTAGAGAGGGAGCTAGGCAAAGATACAGGGGTGCTAAAGAGAGGCAGAGAAGGAGCTCGGGGGCTTTATATAGCCAAAGGAGCAAGGAACAAGGCTAGGGCAAAGCTCAAGGATGAGCTTGGTCCACGGCTCTACCATGGGCAAGCTGAGTGACGGGAGCAGGTGAAGACCATGACTTGAGGGCGAGGCTCTGACCCGCATTAAATGAGGGCTTAAGAGCCGTTGCTAAGGATGCCATGGAGGTGACCCAGCACTGCCCCTCTCTCTGCCCACGCCATGGCGCTCGTGCTCGAGCGAGCGACCGAGGAAAAGGACGAATAGGTCCACGGGGCCCACCGGTTAGCGAAAGAAACAGGTGCGGCTCGAGTCCAACAGGAACAAGTTGGTTGAGCCCAACCAATAGGCATGGGCCAAACTAACTCCAAAAATTATGAAATTTTGACTGGAGGTTCCTAGCTCCAGGATTAACCTTACATAAAATTTCTAGAGATTTTTATGCACATCATCTTTCTCAAGAAATTCCTCAAGTTTTGTTCTAGGGTTTGACCATGAGTTAAACTGAGTTGACTTGCCTCTAAAAATTATCAAATAATTTCTAAAAATTATGAAATATTTTAGAGGAGTCACACACAAGCCCTAGAACCAAGGAAAAATATTCCCAGAGGTTGAACAGAAGATTCTCAACAAGGGTTGAAAAAGGGTCATGGCCTTAGTCAATTGGAGATTTAAGTTTTTGAATTCCATAATTCCTTTACAAGAATTACAGAAAAGTTCAAAAACAACAAGATGCAAGAAAAGTTTTAATTTCTTCTCATTTTCTTACATTTGAAACACAAACCCAGATTTAGGATGTTACTTCCATCCAAAGGGGATTTGCAAAACCTTAATGAGGGTGGACTACGGTGGAATGGCGCATTGTAAAAGCCTTGACACGTGCTCTAGACTGCTTACCTAAGGTAGTGAGCGGTGGTATCGACGGATGCCAAATAAACTAGAGAAGTCGTGTCCTGTGAGGAAAGCTGTACAACCTCTACAGAGTGTAAAACTATTCGAATAGCCGTGTCCACGGTCATGGACATGGTTGCAAAGCCACTAAAAGTTATACTTTGGTTTTGATTTCGAAATGATTTGACACAAATGTTTTTGGATTTCTATCCAAATGGGAATTGGGCGGGAAGCCATGTGATAGGAGGGTATCCATCACCATATTTCATATGGAGGTTATCCTACTATAAAACTTGAGAATTTATAAAATGAATTTTAGTTATAAAATAACTGCTTTGGAACATAGTACAAATATTTAAAGAAAATGCTGCTTTATGCAAATTTAACCAATAAGCCGTCCTTTGAGATACCCTTATATGCATGCATTCAATCTGTTACTTGACGGGTGTAATGTAACACCCTAGCTATTCGGAAGCCAAGATGTCACCTAAATAATCTAACATACAACCATAAAGCGGAAGAATTTAAACAATATCTCATCTAATGACATAAAGAGATCAAAATTTAATAGAACAACGGTAGGAATAAAGTTTGAATCCAAATGAGTATAACAAAGGGGTGATCAAGGATCACAAGCATTACTTAATCGGCCATAACATAGAGATAGATAACAACCACATCTAACTTTATTTATTACAATTCATTACTTAACGATTGAAAGACAGAACCAAGTCCTATTATTGAAACTGGAGTATGGTGAGCTGAATAATTAGTGCATGTCTACTCCCTCCCAATAGAACCATCATCAATGATCACCTAAAATAAACAAACAAAGCAAGAATGAGTCCGAGACTCAGCAAGTATAGTTAATAGTTAGACATACAACAAATATGAACAAGACAACATCTTTAAAGAATCTGAACATAACACCGAATGAATATATGAATGAATGGATTGAATGAAATGAAAGGATTGCACACATGCTTATACCGGTATAGCTAGTGACACACCTGTCGGTGTTCACCTAAGCCCGTATTTAACAAAATACGGATCCAAATCCGTATGAAGAGCGTTTCATACGGTGTCCAAATTTGCCCACATTGGAATAGTGGGTCTTACGTGCCCATCTTTGGAATTGATGGGTCTTTATAATCCACTCCCGTGGATGGAACATGACAATGGATGCATGTATTGAACTATGAATTATGAAAGACATCGTCTCTAACATGGAAATAACACATACGAAGGGAACATACACATTTAATCTTCTCATGGTTCATAGAAAAACACAGTACAAACATTAAAAACATTAAGCATTAAGCATTCACAAATCTTAAGAACATTAAAGTACTTGCCTTCCGTGTTGCGACGCGTTAGTACGCAACGAAGGTGCCCCCAAACCCGAAGCCTCTCCGCCTACACAAGTAAGTACTCGAAATAAGAACAACATGGTACATGACACTACCAGCAACGTTCTACAGCACCTTCCCGACAACCCAAGAATTAACCCTTAGACCTATTCAAAAGCAGACAACACCATCACGAAACACATCTCGGACAGCAGCGACGGAATAACTCATAACTATTGATCTGGGACTCGGAACGAGGTGAGCCCAGATCCTACGAAAACTTAACGAACATATCTATAAAATCCTAGTTGGTGAGATATCCCAATTCGGCCAAAATAAAATGCTAAAAGGTAAAAGAAATTATAAGACAAAATCTGTCTAAACGAAAAAGACAGCAGTAAAGAACAGAGCACGACTTTTGATCTACAACTCCGATTAGGGCGTTCTTTATCATTGTAGAAATTTTATGAAAAAAAGATAAAACAACCTAGTTGGGTATAAACCCTGAATCTGCATTTAACTTAAACATATCTTAAAAGACAAATTGACAGATCAATCACGTCAGAATTCTGGACAACAGGAATGAAACTATCATAACTTATGACCTGTATGTCAGAATTCGAGGTTCTTGGCGGCTATGGAAAGCTAAGAACAAATAATAAACATATCTAGGAGATGGACATCTCCAATTCGGCTTCTAAGAACCCGAAATTGGCCACGCAATCTACTGGACAGAACTGAACTATAACAGAAAGAAGTCGATCCAAACCAATTAATCTAATTCGCATCTAATCATCATCAATCAGCGAGAGAAAACATCTAGTTACCCTTGAAGAACCCAGGAAGATGCTGAACAAAAACCATGAAGAGGGTCTTCTTCTTCTCCTCCTTTCTCCCTCTTCTTCTCCTTCCCATTGATCTCTTGACAGCAGCAGGGAGGAGGCGTCGGCCTTGGGCAGCAGCAGGGAGGAGGTAGGGGCGCCAAGGGAGGAATGGGGGAGGGGGTGGCAGCCAGGGTTGGGAGGAGGAGGGGTGGCAGCTTGGATGAGAGAGGAGGGGGTGCAAGGGGGAAAAGGCCCTAGGGTTTCCCCTTGGCCGGCCCCTCATGGGCCTCCTAGCCCAAAAGCCTAGGCCCAGGTTGGCGAGCAACTGCGGAAAACCCCTTAATTGGTCTTGAAATATCTGTTGGATACTTTCTTTGTTAGGACAAATCCCTCTCTGAACTAGATTGCACTCGAAATTGAATACTCTCTCTCCCGAATAATATATCATCTCTATTTGATATTCGGGGTATTACATTTAACTTGCGAGCACGGAAGTTGTGCTCATTCTTGCTTAATGCAAATAATTTTAGAGGAGAAGGACTTTGCCATTGGTGTGGATCTCGGCGACTAGGCCGCTACCCTGATCGATTACCTATGGCAAATCAATTTGGACTCCACTACTTCTTCGTCTTCCGCTATGTTCTTTATTGTTGGCTTGTAAGTCTCTTTTGTAATTAACTCTGTTGATTATTATTAATATATTTGTGCGATTTATGGATGTTACTATATCATTTCATTGGTTGTGTGGTTTTTCGGAATGGTGGATGGCGGTCGGCCGGCCGGTGGTGATCGGGCCGGCCGATGGAGCGATCTGGACCGGCTTTGCTCGAGTGGTCGACCAAGCCACTTTATGACTTTAGATTTTGGAGCTGGGCCAAAAATAGAAGGTGTAGGCAAGTGAGGGTTTCTTCTGCACTTGGTCCCATAATTTTTGGAGCTTCCAGGGAAAAGTTCTATTCGTTTGAAAATTCCAGAGAGGTTCGGATTTCCAAGGGTGGAATTTTGGCTAAGTCCCATTGTGGCGGTCAAACCGGCCTTTGGTTGGCGGTCGATCGCCGATTAGATGTCCGACCGCCAAGGGTGGCGGATCGACCGTGTTGGCTTGTTCGCCCGGCCAGCGTGGCGGCAATTTGTGGTTGTTAGGTCAAGTTCATGGTTATCATTACATATGTGTTGCATGATGCATGTTTTGGCTAACATTGGTCAAGTTGTGAAGAACTTGTTCCGGAAATGGTTTTTGGTCTATTGCTATGCGGTGGCTTGTAAGTCAATGACGGTCAACGGCGAGGAGGATCGGGACTAAGCTTGGAGAGCTGAGGTTCAGAACAATCAAGGATGCTGGGTGAGGTCAAAGGACTCAAGCGGGGCGTAGAATGGACATGGATGACCGAACGGGTAGTTCGGTCTGTTGGTTGGATCTGGCGGCGAGTCGTTACAAGTGCTCGATGGTGCGGTGGGATCCGGACGGAGAGACTTGACGACATGGAGCCGTTGATCAACCCACACGTGGCGAAGAGGCGAGTGCCAGCAGATGGACTCGGCCTTTTGGAGAAGGATCGAGAAGGGGTATTTTGGTAATTTCACCAAATACCGCCTTGGTGACCTTTTGGCTAAACCGCGGCGTGGGTCGATGCATGGTGAAGTGGTTTAGGTCAATCGATGATGAAGACGACGCTTTGAGATGCATGCGTGTGTTAACCCATTTGTGTGTGGGGTCTAATGGGTGCCCTAATGGAATATTCTCTAGGATCTAGCCTCCACTATATAAGGGTTAAGTGCTGGTTGCATTTGTAACCCTTTGGCCATTTGTAACCCTAATTGTGTGTTTTAGGGTTTTGAGGAGAAGAGAGGAGAGGCTAGGGTTTCTAGAGAGTGGATTGATTTGAGTGCTCATGTTGTGAGTTTTGTCCTCCTTGAGGGAGTGGCTGTAATCATTCATCTTCTCAAATCAATCCAAGGAAGATTGCAACAAGATGAGTTCTTATTTGTTCTTCCTCTCTATTTTGTGATTTTGGGGCTTTCTTCGATCCGCGGGTTTTTGATTGGTTTCTTGTATAGATCTAGCTTGCTGTGATATGTGAAAACCTATCTAGGATCATCTAGATCATCAATCAACCACGAGCAAGCTTTTGGATCTAAGTTTCGATTTTGCCTGATTTTGGTGAAGAAAGGGTGCTTTTTAGGGGTTTTGCTCTTGAGAGATTTTGGCTTGATTCTTCCTGTGATTGAGAGTGCTAAGATGTATGGGAGACCATCTTTACCCATCTTGGAATGATTCCTCCCACGAAATCATCTCAATCACCCTTTTCGCATTTGGCTCGGTTTTGAAGCACCTTTCGTTCAAATTGAAAAAGATAGGAACTTTGGCATGGATCTCTGCAATCTTTGATTGGAATAGGTTCCTAATATCTTTAAGAAGGTGTGTCTCAAATTTCGTGGAGTTTGGCCTTACAGATCAAAAGTTAGACCGATTTGAGTTTCGGTTTTCGGGCTGTCTCGCTGTTTGGGCTATTCATCGTCAGGCTGGCGGTCAGACCACCAATATCAGAGGTCTGACCGCTAGGCAAGATATTTGACCCACCAATATCAAAGGTCAGACCGCCCCATGGAGAGGTCAGCCGCCGTTCTGAGAGGTCTGACCGCCCATCTCTTTGAGAATTGAGTTTTTGGTAATTTTGGGTGTTTTGCGTCGGGGTTTTGATTGGATTCAATACAAGTCTTCCACTGTGCTTGTATATTGATCTTCATAGCTTTTATAGCTATTAGAGTGAAATTAGTATTGAATTCAATTAAGGTGAAAAAGTGTTCATGCTCCTATTCAACCCCTCCTCTAGTCGCCTTTTCGGTCCTACAGGGATAAAGCCTTCTGACATAACTACGAATGTCTCACTCAATGGGAGCTATTCGGGTAAGGAAAGGGTATACATTCGTTGGGCTAGTGCAAGGATAGGACTAGATGATGTAAATGCTTCGACGCGTACTCTAGATTGCTTACCTAAGGAAGTGGCGGTGGCACCAACGAGTGCCGAACAAACTAGAGAATTCGTGTTATGTGGATAAAGTTGTGAACCTCTGCACAGTGTAAATCTATTATAATAGTCGTGCTTGCGGTCATGAGCATGCTTAGTGCGGATGGTATGGGTTTAGTGTTAATTTTCACAAAAACTGTCTTATCGGGAAAAGCATGGGAAATGGTTTGTGGTTTGTTTGAGTTAACTACCGAGTTGTGGTTGAACATAAATCTGGCTCGCGTCTAAGGAGGGTTGCGAGTTGTAGTTGTTATTATTGGTGATTTATTCAATTACTACTTACTGTCCGGTTATCCATTTAAAATGCTCTTTCAAATGTCGTTGCAAAGTACTACTTATGAGAGTTGCAAATAAAATCTGCTTAATGCAAAATAACTTGTAGCATAGAGCCTTCTCTTTGATTAGCCTTGCATATATTTAAAGTTGCGATACACTACAAGTCTTGCTGAGTACACAAGTACTTAATCTTGCTTATGTTGTTGTTTAGAGTATGAAAAAGAGCCAATACCAGACAACGCTTTCTTTGCACCCGGAACCGGAGGGTTCGGTGACGGGTCTATCTAGGACCGTGTACCTTGTTAGGTTGCCTGAGGGTTGGATGGGCAAACCGCTGGGATTTTACTACTTTTGTCTTTACTTCTGTTGCTACTGTACTTTGTTTAATACTTGTTATATTTGGCCGGTCGGCCACTAGTGTATTACCTATACCGCTTAAGGTAAGTACCCTTTTACTTTACTTTACATGTGAATGTATAGATGTAAATACTGATTATTGTAAATGTGTATACTAGCTACTGATCATATGACTTCATATGACTAATACAGTATATACATAACGTCTTCAGGTATTCGACGACCCGAGGTTCTGACAAGAGAACTCCCGGTCTCGCGGACTAAACTGCAAGCGGAAAATGCAAATTGCTGCTCAGTGATAGACAAACGGATGACCATGTATTATTGTTTTAAGATGGGTGTAACGCGAGAAAAGATTTGTTGGGCCAGAGGCCTAACTAATGGATCGAACGGCTGCTGCGTACAACTTGGAGAATGGTCCAGCGCGTGCACCACGTGTAAGGCAGGACGGATCACCGCGCAAGCCCATCGAAGATCAACAATTGATGCTGCGTTGGTCAATCCAGCCGGGAAACACGGTGAAGAGTAAGGCCATGAATCTCTACTTCCTATCCAATTTTGTTTAGCCCAAAGTAAGCCGATCAATCTGTACGCGGTGACTGCAATGGGCCTATGCATCTGATCTTACAACCTTTTCACATAAATTGCTATGGTTGGCTGTTCCTGTTCTATTCTTACAGCTTTTCGCATAAATTGCTATGGAGTCTGGGCATGGGATAATCACGAAGAACTCAGATGCGAGCACCTTGCAAATGCAACCGACTAACAGAGATAGGAGTACCATAGAATATCGGCAACTTAATTAGTCCACTATCTACATAGGTAACCGTAATATAGTAACTGTCCAGGTTGTCGTAACTAGTCTGATTAGGATATACACGCGATCATAACACAGAAATATGGAGATATGTATATACAACCATCACATTACAATTGGTGGTGTCTACCTATGAATTAGCGGGACATAAAGGACGGGATGCTATATTAAGGCTACTGTAAACATCGAGAGCACCTCTCGATTAGGGTGATGTATGTATTATGCAAACGGTGTCAGGCCTGCGTCTAACAAAAGCAGCCACCATTAGGTACGAGAACGTAGTAGCGTCATGGTGCGGACGCAAAAGCTATACACAAAAACAGCAGCATGGGCATGGCAGGCATCATCAGCGCGGCCTACAAAATATCGAGGTAAAGTCAATGAGAGCAGCAGTCATGTGACATCTGTAAAGGAAATACGTCTAGAACAGCCTATATGATAGGAATTGACGGGATTTACCGTGCAGTGATGGGCTTGCCGTCATCATCTTTGAACAACTTCTTAGCAGTCTTGGAAATGCCTCCAGAGGAGTAGCGTCTGTAAGCACAAGAGAACGATATTAATCGGAATTATCCATATAGCATTTCGTGTGGGCATCTATTTGGTAGTAGAGAGCAGTCGATTTTTTTGACTGAATAGAGAGCAGTAAATTAAAGCCGAACCATACCTTTTAGAGGCGGTATGTGGAGCAACACCTTCAATTTCCAGTGGGGTTGTCTTTTGAATTGCGAGCCTTTTTTCAGCGGGCTGCATGGGAGTCAGCTGCTGGAACAAACAATGAGATATGTGGAATCAGCCAATGATAAGAGTTCTGTAGTCTTTTGAACCAGGATACTTACCGAGCAAGGTTCCGCTGGTGGTGCTATTGATATGGACTTGGATGGATGATTCGATAAATGGCCGCTAGGAGGTTCCATATACGATTCAGTGGGATTTATGGGAGGCATCTATAACAACAAACATATAGGGAGAATGATGAAAGTAGATAGACGATCAGGATGTTAGGTGCGGTACCAATTATAGGATAGTATCTGTATTCATATGACAACAGCAGAGAGCTCACCAAGGAAACGGGGGAGGCCATCATCATACTGGGACAGGGAATGGGGATGCCTTCCTGTGCCGCGGTGAAATCAATAGGTTTAGCAGGCATGATCTGCAGTGTGGTGCTTTCCACGGGCATACCTTGCTGGTGGAGCTTGGTGATGGCTGGACTAATAATATTACCTATGTTTTCAACCATGGGTACATCCGAGGTTTGCTGATGATCTGAAAGGGCTTCCTGAGAAGACGAAGAAGTGCCTGCAGAAGCAGAACCAATGCCTGCATCATGTGTTGCTGGGAGCATTGGACGATCTCGATATATCCTGCTCACTTGGAAGGAAATATTATGTCTCTGAAATGATCCACGCGAGACAGTTGCTTCTAGGACATAGGTTCTTCCAAAAAGTGTTGTTATCTCGCTGGGGACAGATGTAGACGATGCATGTGTTGCACCAACAAGTACGACAGCTGGTTTTCCCACGAGTTCTGTGGCGATGTCCCCACAAAAAATGAACTCAACAATAGATTTACCATCGGTTGCTTCAAGAGCCAGCTTATATCTAACAGCAGAGATAGTCAATGCGGACAGCTATAGTTGGGTACTAAGATGGTATGCACGACAGCAAGATACAGAGAAATCTGGGATACCTGGGTTCAGCAGTCTTGTTTGGGCATTTCGTGCATTTGTAGCTATCTCCGGGTGCAATCGACTTCCTTATGCAGGTTCCACAGGATAGATACCACCATTTGTCATCTGCAGCCAAACCCTTGATTGTCGCCTCACACACGTATCTCTGGTTCTGCAGAAATAAGAGCAGAGTGAATGATAATGCATGGCATGAAGAACGCAGGTCGTAAATATGGTTTCAGACAGAGTAACAATGGAAATACCAAGATATCACGTGGGTTCAAAAGCGCTAATTTAGATATAGTTGTCTCGGTTGCATCAGCCTGCTGTGCAACATGGGTCCCAATGCCAATCTGTTGTATCTTATATCTGGTCCGGGCTATCCTGGAGGAGAATGTAACAGAAAAATATGATAGTTCACACACCGATATTACACTGCATGGAGCAAATTTTCTCATGGAAACACTCGTGTGACTTGCCTGTTTTGGAAAGCGACAATGTCTGGATTCCAAACATTGATGTACTGCTTGCACCCATAGCTAGCAGATAGGCTGAGTTTACCTTTAGGCAGACAGGAAAGCAGGGAAAAAACGAGCAAATCGTTGCATGTCCATGCCATATCTATAGCCATTTTGTAAGCAGCATAAGTAATGATTAAGAGCTGTAGCATATACCATTATAGAGCTTAAATGTGCAGCCTGCAAAAATAGCAACAATAGGTTCTCTCTTGCTGGTCTGATACAGGCCCTGAGCATCAAAGTTCTGTGCGTCTGCTTCCCAGAGGGCCAAGGTGGCGTTATCCCTGCAGCAACAATAAACCAGAAAAAACATTACACCACTGAAAATACACGTACAAAAGACCTTTGATTGCCTGATCCAAAATTGATGAACGCCGGAAAACCTGAACGTGTTTGACATATATGATTTATGTATACGAAATTTGTTGTACGATAATAGCATGTATGTTCTAGTAACCAGGTTGGAGTGATATAAATGTTATGTTGAAGGACCGAAATGGCGACAGAAGGGGGGGTTGAATGTCGCTCTCTTTAAAAAAAACCCCCGAGAAAACGTACACAGTGCCAAGCCAACCACCAACACAAAGAAACTGCAGTCAAAGCTAAAAACAGCAAGTTGATGAAAATTAATTCCAACACCACAGTCGGGTCATTTAAGACAACTACAGTAGCAATAAAAAAAAAACTAAACTCAATGCTATGCTTGGAGAACTACAAAACAAAGGGAATCATGAAAAATCTTGCAGCAGCTCAACACAGGCTATGCATCCAAGGCATCGGATTGGTTTTTCCACCAAAAAACATAACCTCCGAGACTGCTCTACAGGCACATCAATAAAAAGACCCAAACAGCTCGGTCACAGAGCAAGAACAGCCGCCAAGATCCAATCCGGTTTTTGCGAGCTGTCCTGGATTTAATTTGCCGCCGCCTGGGGCTTCATTTCCGCAGGAAACAGCCGGACCTGTACTGCTAGCACAAATCAGTGAGACGCTGCTCCGATTTCAATCAAGGGACCGGCCGACACGGCAATAAAAACAAGGATTAAAACTGCAAACACAGTCGCCATCTGGGACTGGTTTTTGCGGGACGTGGGCAAACAAAGCTCCACCAGACTCTGATTTCAACAGCCGCCAGGACTTGATGACAAGTGAGCAGAGGAAAAACAAACAGCTTCACAAAATGATGACAGGAGAAAACTGCAGCTGTTGCCGAAGCACGCACGGGGAGCAACAAACCGATAAAGGAGCCGCCAGACCTCCGGATTTTTCAGCTAACCACAAAAACACAAAGCACTGCAATTAATGAAGGCAGCCGACAGGAATCGCAAGAAACTAAATCTAAAATCAAACCGCCAAGCTCTGAGATTTCCGGGACGCTCTCATCAGGATACCGCATGCCGCCGGCTCCCCAATTTATTTGTCTACTGAACCAGACCAAGAAAGGCAGTAAAACAAATAAAGATTGAGTCTAGAAGCCGTCGCCGAGACCTTCGATTTCTGATTCCTACGGGCGCAGCAGTTCACGATTTGGGGCCAACAGGCGCATCAATTTCTCCAGCCGAAAAAAAAAAAGAGCAGCCAAGTAAATAAAATAACCAAAACTGAACCAGATCAAGAACTTCAGCCGCACCAAACTCAAAAACCAATTCGGTCACAGAAGGTAACAAAGCCGACCAAAGGAAGCTACACACGCACAGCACAAGCAAGTACTACTCCCCAGATCGGGATTTCAGGAGCAGTAAGAAATCAAGATCCTAACAGTTTCAATAGCATCAATGAAGCAGGCCAAGGCAGAAAAACAATCACAAAGACCATCGACTGATACGGCAATAAAAAGGAAAACAAGAATTTCATAGATAGAGACAGAGAGAGGTCAGATTACAAAGAAGAAAGATTTCAACCAAAACACTCTCATCTCTCATACACACCCATGGAGAGAACACAAATGAAATCCTAAAATTTTAGCACGCACTCTCTCTCTCCTTTTATAGCCTCCCACTAATGGGTTTACACTTTGCTTTACCCATTAGGTCACACCAACCCTAGCACTTTATCCAATAAGCTCTAACAAACATCCACTTTTTAGTGCACTTTGCGTATTCACCAAAACGCCACTCCGACCTTCCAGAAGCTTCCTCGATTCTTGCCGCAAGAAGCCTCGCAACCACTCCGAGTCCTCGCCGTCTTGACACATCCCGTATTCGACCTCGGGCGCACTGCGCCTAGTCCGATCCTCCGTGTCTCGCCACGACTCCACTCGGCGTCCTGCAATCCACGCAGACAAGAAACAAATCACATAGCACCGCTCGACATATTGTAACCATACAATAGCATCGGTCAAAATATTGAGCCCAAACCGATCGAAAGAAAAATAAGCGACTTAAGCACGTTAGACCTAGCTCGACAAAGATCGGCCAAACCGAATGCACTGCCAAGAACGACATGGTCCGACCACACAAACCAAACTCGACTTCCTAAACCTATGTCAATTACTCATCACACACACGGACGACCTCCACATGGTCTCTCAATCTCCCCTTGATGAGTATATTGACAAACTCCAAAAAGCAAAGATGAGTTTGAGTTTGAAGAATCCAACATGGTCCAAAGAAGAAGAGTGAAACTAATGACCATATCGGCGGAAGGAACACTAGAGCAACAACCGAAAGAGCAAATTGATCTCCAAAGCTCTAAACTGCTCCCAACAGACTTTTTTCTTCTATTCTCCCCTTTTTGGCAATAAACGCATCAAGATGCAATAGAGAGAATATGACATGTTAATGGATGAAATGGTGAAGTTTGATTATTCTTAGCGATTAGAGCCATGAGAATTATCCAATATGACCATAATGTAATACACCAAGCCATAACTCAATAAAAAGGCTAGCTAGATCATGACAAGATATGTATAAGCTAGCTAGAACACATAGATGACAATCTGAAAATGAGGTACATTATGTGAGCAAGTCAAGTCATCAATGAGCAAAGTCTCGCTAGAGATATCCAAGGATGATGCAAGCCATGTCAATAAGCTAAGCGTAGCTAAGAAGCTTAAATTGAGACCAAATAGAGTGCTATGCTCAAGAATGAAACATTGGTTAAAGTACTTGATACTTTTTGTAGCTTTAAGCACATTGAACACATAAAACATATTTTCTTTTGAAATTCATGGTGGTTTCCAACCAGATTTTTGTTTTATCATGTGCTAGGTCTCAAGCCTTATGCGACTACTCCAAGCGAGAAGCTTAAGAAGATAGTCTAGGTCACCCAAAACTCCCCTAAGTTCATGCCAAGTGCAATGGCAAGCCGTCTCATAGAGAGAATTGGTGAGATCGGTTTTTTCGCACAAAAGAGATCTTTTGCCTTTTAACAAGTTGTACTAACTCATGCATCATCAAGAGACTAAAACAGCTCTTTCTAAGGCTCAATATAGATTCATCACTCTACCCAAACCTATTTGACATGGCATGAATCATAAAAGGATAGCTCAAGAAAGACTAATCTCGAGTGCTAACATGACAAGTTTTAGTTTAAGTTGAGCAATTTTAATTATCTTATCATGGCAAAAGCTAGGCTACACATATGAAGTCATGATAAATCTAGCAAATAAGCACAAGTCATGGCAAGGTGTAAAGCATTGTAAACATGTCATAGCGGGATAATAATCAAGGCTCAATGTAGTTATATTACAATGCGAGAATGCTAGAAATGCGAAGATCCGGCTCCCCTCAACAACAGATGCAACTTTTAGTTCAAGTTGAGTTATGTCAATATTAAGCTCGAAGCTCCCAAATGAACTCCCTTGAACCAAAACAATAAATCGAGAAGTCGGCAAAGAAAACATAAAGCAGCGATCCTTAAAGCATAGATAAGATATAGAGAATACTATGGCTCAGACGACTCTCATCTACCCCATATGACTCTAGGACAATCAATCGCCCACTTAACACACCTAGGAGCAAACACGCACTGCCTGTCTGCAGGGTGGCCCAACCTCGCTAGAACCTACAAGAAGTGAGTGAGCTCAACCTAGTGAGATAAGTAACAGCTAATAAGCAGCATCCTAGAATCACAAGATAAGAGCAGAAATCTAAACAACTAGACAAAAGAAGCACTCTAATCTATGCTAGGAGGACTAATCCCAAATGCACCCAAAATGCAATGCAATAGTAAGGAGCTAGAGCATAAATAATATAGTAGAGCAGTAAAACCCAAAGCTCCCCCTCACTACAGTCCATAAGGACAAACCACCCCAAGCTCTCCCCGCAAGGCTGAAAACCTAGAGCTATCCAAAGGCTTGGTAAAGATGTCAATAATGGCGGTCACTCTCCTGGCTGGAGCACTATATCACCCTTCTCCACATGGTCTCTAAGGAAGTGATATGGGATATCAATATGCTTGGTCCGAGAGTCTTTGACCTTGGGTTCTTAGCAATGTTAATAGCGAAGTGTTATCACAAAAGAGTGGAACACTTTCTATAACTAACCCAAAATCCCGCAGGTCGAAGCCATCCAAAGTATCGTCTGCAAAGAATCGGCGGCAAAGAACATACTCGACCTCTGGATCAGGTAACAACGGACCGCTTCCTAGAGGACCAAGAACGAGAGAAGTGCCAATGAATTGGCAGGTGCCAGAAGTGCTCTTCCTATCTATCCTACAGCCAGCAAAGTCTGCGTCTGAGTAGGCTCTAAGGAAAAGACAGGATGAGGAAGAGTACCAGATACCATAGTCAATGGTAGCTCAAGGTATAGAAGAATCGCTTCACCGCTGGCGGTGAGATCTGAGGAGAAGCTCGAATCGAGCACACAAACACACGGAGAAGTGTATGTCCGGTCTCGAGGCAGTGAGGTACAAGAGGGAGCCAATCATGCTGCGATACTCCTTTTGATCAACCGGCTCGCCATCCTCATCTGGGTCAAGATAGGCTGTAGAAGCCATCGGTGTGACACCAAACTTACCATCACTCATATCAAAGCGTCTCGGGAGGTCACGAGTGTACTTGCCCCGATGCAAGAAAGTACCTCCCGAGTCCGCTTGATCTCGAAACCAAGGAAGAAACTCAACTCGCCCATCATGCTCATCTCAAACTCGAGCTCATAACATCGGAGAACCGAGAAACAAGAGTATGAGATGAGCCACCAAAGATGATATCATCCACATAAATGGGACGAGTAGAAAGTCATTACCATGCTCGCGAATGAACAAGGTCTTGTCTACCTTACCCATCTCAAAACCATGACTCAACAGATAGGACTTAAGCCTCTCATACCAAGCTCGAGGAGCTCGCTTAAGTCCATACAAGGCTTTAGAGAGCTTGAAGACATGGTTAGGGTATTTGGGGTTCTCGAAACACGAGGTCGCTTGACGAGACTTCCTCCTCAATAAGGCCATTGAGGAAGGCACTCTTCACGTCCATCTGGTAAAGCTTGAAACCCTTAGAAGCCGCAAAGGCAAGCGAGATTCTAATGGCTTCAAGACGAGCTCTGAGGGCAAAGGTCTCCTCGAAGTCTGGACCCTCAACACAGGAAAACCCCGAGCGACCAATCTAGCCTTGTTTGGGATGACAACCCCATCCTCTCTGCTTGTTCTTGAACACCCACTTGGTTCCAATGATATTGTGACCTCGTGGGGGCTCAACAAGCGACCAAACCTTGTTTCTCTCAAAGTTTTCCAACTCCTCATGCATGGCATTGACCCAAGACTCATCGGAAAGAGCATGATCAACATCCTTGGGCTCAAAGGAAGCAATGAAAGCGAGAATGGAGCAGAAAAGAGAAGTGCAGTTTTGAGCGTGTGACACGCTCAAAAAGATCTCAATGATCTGCTCTCGAAGGATGCCTTCTCTGGATATGTCTGGGAGGTCTGGATGAGAAGAAGAAGTGGCCTCTACCTCGTGTGCAGACGAGGCAGGACAGAGCCACTAGCTCGGGAGGAAACGGAAGGCAGAGTGATCACCTTGAGGTGCCGTGGAAGAGGGCATCTCAAGGGGAGGAAGAGGAGCAGGATCGTAAACAACCATCGTCTCCTCGTCCTCATCATCCACAAAGATGGTCTCGGTTGCTCTAAAGAACACGAGATATCGGCCTAGTCCCGGACCGCCTCGTCAAAGTCACCTCGCGAGTCTCTACCATTACGCTAGACTAGACTCGCAGCCTGCACCTATAAGCCCGCCAAGAAGTCGAGTAGCCTAGAAAGATACCGTCACAGAGGCGTGACTCGAACTTGTCTAGGTTCCCTGACTTCAAGATAAAGCACTTGCAACCAAACACACGAAAATGAGAGACGCTGGCTTTCGCCAGTATCTCGACTCATAAGAAGCGGTGTAGGAGTGCAGAAGAAAACTCGATTGAAACATGGCACTTGGATGCAATGGCCTCATTTCAAAACTTCCTCGGTGTAGAGTATTCATCAAGCATCGTCCCGCCATCTCGACCAAGGATGCGGTTCTTCCTCTCCACAACGCCATTTCTTTGAGGGACGATGGAGAAGAGAAGGCGGTGCTCTACACTGTCTCACCCTTGAAACTCTCAAAGTAGGAATTCTTGAACTCCGTGCCATTGTCATTGCGGATCGCTCGTAAGGCACCGGGGAGCTCAGCGAAAGCCTACTAAAAGACCTCGAAATGTGTAAATGTCTCATCCTTCGAGGCTAAGAAAAACACCCAAGAGTACCTCGAGAAGTCATCGACCACAACAAGAACATACCACTTCCCTCCTGCCGATCAAGACTCGATTTGGTCCAAGCTGTGTCCATGTGGAGCAAATGTTCTGCATCGGTCATAATAAGCGTAATGGGAGGATGAGAAGCGGCAACCATCTTGCGTCGCGGCATGGAGTGCAAACAAGATCTTTGACCATCTTGAGTTTGGCCGGACCACGAATGAGATCATGGTCGCTAACTTTCGGGTCAAATGGTCAAATCAATATGACCAAGTCTCCTATGCCGAAAGAAAGATCGCGGGACTCGGAAGCAACTAAACACCGAGAGGATCG
Organism: Phyllostachys edulis; assembly: GCA_036346405.1. Lineage (NCBI taxonomy): Eukaryota > Viridiplantae > Streptophyta > Magnoliopsida > Poales > Poaceae > Phyllostachys > Phyllostachys edulis. The sequence continues at coordinate 10,097,025 of CM070552.1, forward strand.
CCGAAGACTCAGAGAACTCAAAGACGAAAGATCCTCCCATAACGAGAAATCCGCAAACCGGACTACTGAAGAGTCAAGAATTTTGCAATTGTTTTTCTTAAAGCTCACCTCGAAACCGTCATCAATAAGCCGAGAAACCGAAAGCAAATTGTCTTTGACTTACTAACCAAGGCAACATCCTTAAGAATAAAAGAAGCATTAATACGCGACATTACCTTTGGCGATGACGCGCCCAGACGAAGCGTCTCCGAAGGTGATCGCCTCATCACTGGAGCGCTGGCTAGGAGGAGAACCAACGGAGTCTCCGGTCATATGACGAGAACAACCGAGTCTAAGCCAAACCTTCTCCTTCCCTACCCGTGAACCTCGTCCGAAGTCGGATCTGTTCATTGTCAGCCGAGTTCGCCCTCGAGGCCATGAAGCACATGCGGAGAAGTCGTCGCCGCCATCCTTGGGCTCTTGGTCACCCGTCCGTCATCGTCGCTCCATCCCTCCACCTCGCCGAGGTCGAGGTCGTCGAAAGTGAGGACGCGGTGGAAGAGCTTCTTGGCTTTGCCAAAGTTGCGGAACTTCTTCTTCTTTGGGCGTCTGAGTGGAGGCTTCTTGTTGCGGTACTTGTCGGTGTAGTCGTTCTTGCCCGAACCGCCAGAGTCGTTCTTGCCCTTCTCCGGCTTAGAGGCGGTTTGCTTCGGATGTGGTTGGGGCCACCACACTCGAAGCAAATCACTGTGTCCTCCCTCTTCTGTCCCTCCTCCTCTTGTAAGCATGAGAAAACTTCCGAGCTAGGAGGGCATTTGCTCATCCTCGAGTGCTCTAACCGATCATCGATACGCCACAGAGAGCGAGAAGGAGAAACCACACAACGAATCAAGAAGAGAACCGAGGAAGCGGCGGGATCGGTGACTAGAGCCATCGATCGTGACTTCGACTTTCGAGAGACAATGTCAATCTCGTGAGTCTTGAGACGCGAGTCTGGTAGCATCAAGAGTTAAGGTCGAGAGGTCTGTGGTGTCCTTGATGGTAGTCACTTTCATCTCCCACACGCCAGCAGATCGAGTCTTCAGAAGTATCTCGACGAGCGTTGTCCGAGTCGGGTATGTGAGACCGACCGCTCGGAGGTTGCTCAAGATCTTGTGAAAGCGTCTGAAGCACTCATCTAGGGACTCACCGACAAGCATCTCAAATTTGTTGTATTCTCGTTTGAATCGGTCTGTCGAACCGTCTTGATCGGGTGGTGCCCTCATGGTATCGCGTCGAGGGTCACCCGAGATATCGAGGCGGACGACAGGTGAGATATGCGATCAAACTCACTCGACTCAAACCCCGGATGATGATGTTCCTTGCCTTTGCATTCGCCTCAACATCAACCATGTTCCGGCATTGATGTTCTCATCGGCAGAACAATAATCGAACCTTGACCTTTCGCCAGATGGCATACCCCGGCTGGATGTATGTCTCCATTCGGCTCTTCGGAAGGGGTGTCGATGCCATCAAAACAAAGCGGCTTGGTCGAGTACTTATCCATCGCCACGGCTCTTGAGACCGGTTAAGATCTATTGAAAAGAGCTAACCGGCTCGATACCAATTGAAGGACGAAATGGCGATGAAGGGGGTTGAATGTCGCTCTCTTTAAAAAACCCCGAGAAAACGTACACAGTGCCAAGCCAACCACCAACACAAAGAAACTGCAGTCAAAGCTAAAAACAGCAAGTTGATGAAAATTAATTCCAACACCACAGTCGGGTCATTTAAGACAACTACAGTAGCAATAAAAAAAAAACTAAACTCAATGCTATGCTTGGAGAACTACAAAACAAAGGGAATCATGAAAAATCTTGCAGCAGCTCAACACAGGCTATGCATCCAAGGCATCGGATTGGTTTTTCCACCAAAAAACATAACCTCCGAGACTGCTCTACAGGCACATCAATAAAAGACCCAAACAGCTCGGTCACAGAGCAAGAACAGCCGCCAAGATCCAATCCGGTTTTTGCGAGCTGTCCTGGATTTAATTTGCCGCCGCCTGGGGCTTCATTTCCGCAGGAAACAGCCGGACCTGTACTGCTAGCACAAATCAGTGAGACGCTGCTCCGATTTCAATCAAGGGACCGGCCGACACGGCAATAAAACAAGGATTAAAACTGCAAACACAGTCGCCATCTGGGACTGGTTTTTGCAGGACGTGGGCAAACAAAGCTCCACCAGACTCTGATTTCAACAGCCGCCAGGACTTGATGACAAGTGAGCAGAGGAAAAACAAACAGCTTCACAAAATGATGACAGGAGAAAACTGCAGCTGTTGCCGAAGCACGCACGGGGAGCAGCAAACCGATAAAGGAGCCGCCAGACCTCCGGATTTTTCAGCTAACCACAAAAACACAAAGCACTGCAATTAATGAAGGCAGCCGACAGGAATCGCAAGAAACTAAATCTAAAATCAAACCGCCAAGCTCTGAGATTTCCGGGACGCTCTCATCAGGATACCGCATGCCGCTGGCTCCCCAATTTATTTGTCTACTGAACCAGACCAAGAAAGGCAGTAAAACAAATAAAGATTGAGTCTAGAAGCCGTCGCCGAGACCTTCGATTTCTGATTCCTACGGGCGCAGCAGTTCACGATTTGGGGCCAACAGGCGCATCAATTTCTCCAGCCGAAAAAAAAAGAGCAGCCAAGTAAATAAAATAACCAAAACTGAACCAGATCAAGAACTTCAGCCGCACCAAACTCAAAAACCAATTCGGTCACAGAAGGTAACAAAGCCGACCAAAGGAAGCTACACACGCACAGCACAAGCAAGTACTACTCCCCAGATCGGGATTTCAGGAGCAGTAAGAAATCAAGATCCTAACAGTTTCAATAGCATCAATGAAGCAGGCCAAGGCAGAAAAACAATCACAAAGACCATCGACTGATACGGCAATAAAAAGGAAAACAAGAATTTCATAGATAGAGACAGAGAGGTCAGATTACAAAGAAGAAAGATTTCAACCAAAACACTCTCATCTCTCATACACACCCATGGAGAGAACACAAATGAAATCCTAAAATTTTAGCACGCACTCTCTCTCTCCTTTTATAGCCTCCCACTAATGGGTTTCTGACTTGCTTACCCATTAGCCACACCAACCCCAAAGACTTTATCCAATAAGTTCTAACAAACATCCACTTCCTTAGTGCCAGCAGCTTGCGTATTCACCAAAACGCCACTCCCGCACCTTCCAGAAGCTTCCTCGATTCTTGCCGCATAAGCCTCGCAACCACTCCGAGTCCTCGCCGTCTTGACACATCCCGATCGTTTCGACCTCGGCGCCACTGCGCCTAGTCGATCCTCCGTGTCTCGCCACGACTCCACTCGACGTCCCGCAATCACACGAGACAAGAAACAAATCACATAGCACCGCCGACATATTGTAACCATACAATAGCATCGGTCAAAATATTGAGCCCAAACCGATCGAACCGAAAAATAAACGACTTAAGCATCGTTCGACCTAGCTCGACAAAGATCGACCAAACCGAATGCACTGCAAGCAACGACATGGTCCGACCACACAAACCAAACTCGACTTCCTAAACCTATGTCAATTACTCATCACACACACGGGACGACCTCCACATGGTCTCTCATATGTAGAATGGAAGTCTCCATAGGGAAAAACCAAAAGCATTATATCTGATAAGCGAACAAACCTCCCATCGTTCAGCCTGATCTGCCGCCATGGTTTGAGCTGACCTTTTGAATTAACCATCGCAACCTCTCCTATGAATGTGATAAGTCCAATGACATCTAGAACAATGTCAACAGAAAATAAAATATCATGGAAATGTAATAGGGTGGAAAACAGGATAGAGCAAAACGAAGGAATGCTCCTGTGGCGATGAACTGAAGTGAAGGACGAAAGTAGTATCTATAACAACCTGCAAGGCATGTCTTGTCATCCAGCCGTCCGAGAATTTCCCGGAATGTACGCAGCTTGTATGCAAACATCGGAAATCGCTGTGCAACAGGATGAACCTCTCTCACTTTGGTCCGCCTTGTGAATCTTGCCTGGAGGTAATTATCAACTGCACGGTACTGGTCCTTTGCCTCAGTCACCTCAAAGTGTTCAATATAGTAGACATGGTCGTCCACGATGGTGTCAGCGAAATGATCCACCTGTGCTCTTAGTATATAGCCTTCCATTGTACTGCCCTGCGAAAGCAAGAGGTGACATGGGGTTAAAGGTAGCAGCGCACAAAATGTCTATGCTCTAGTTTGAATAAATATAGTAACAGGAATAACTTTGCTGTATTCCCTAACAGAGAAGCTAGGCAAAATGCAGGATTAACTGAGTAAATATGGAAATCATGACTGCATCAGCACAGCCAAAATGTCTATAAGCATGCAATGCATGCAGTTTATATATAGTGTAGATCAGTCATTGCAGTTTGTTAATGTTGTCTGACAAATGGAATTATCGGTGATGGACAGGAAAAGACAGCACATAATGGAAAAAGGTTATGGCCATAACACTTATATCCATGTAAAAAAAAGCAAACAAAAGAGCTGACCTGTTCATCGAGCATCACAAAGTTCTTTCTGGTTATCCTCTGTAAATTTTTGGGGTCACGCGTTTCCCATAGCCGTGTTATCCTGACCCGGACTCGCCAGTGTTGTCTCTCTTGTGAGATGTCGGCAAGCATAGAGTAGGCCATCTGCAACACAATCATTTTTAGCAGCAAGTTATGCATAAGTCAAGGAAATAGGAAGCAAAAGAGATGCCTGGAGTTTTATCAGAAACATTTTTCAAGTACTTGTAATGCCCTAAAATTTGGGTTTTCAAAAAAATCTTTTGAGTAGTTTAGGTCTCTGAAAAATTTCACCAATCTTCCTTGATTTAATAAAGCTTAATTGGGAATTTCTAAAACTAAAACTATTTAATTTGACTAATATAAACATCAATTAAATGAAAAACAGTATTGGTTGGGTTCCTTGTATTCCAAGGAATGTTCCTGTATTTTCTTGCATTTTTTCTGAATTTATTTACTATTATTTAAGCTCCTTTGGATTTTCAGCTTTTCTTTAATTCAAAAATCAAATTCCTAATTCTGAAAGTGTTCGTGAGCCAAATCCTTCGGCCCATTTCCTTGTCGCTTCCCTCCGGCCCACCTAAACCCCAGTCTAGCCTAGCCAAACCCTAGCCGTCTTCTTCATCAGGGGCCACCTACCGGCGCCACGCCGCCGCCGTTGCCCTTGCCCTTGCGCCACTCAGACTACTCCTCAGCGCCGTTCTCGGCGTCAGCGTCCCACCCACATCGCAAGGCCCACGCCAGATCCCATCCCATGTGGATTTTGTCCACGACAAACCAAGCCTATGACATGTGGTGTGAGGACCTCTCTTGGGTTGCACCAGGAGAGATCTCCCAAGACCTCCCAAGAGGTCCGACAGGACCGCCTGGAGGTCCGGGAGGTCCTCCAAGACCACCCGAGGAGGTCTCCTAGAGCCGCCAGGAGGTCTCTAGGATCTCCCCAGAAGGACTTGAAGGTCCACCCGGAGGTCCTCCGAGACCACCCGAAGGTCCTGATCTCTGTGCACCATGAGCTAGTCCCTAGATCAGTAAGCTAGCTTGCACAGACTTACATTGGTGACATCACAACCATACAACAAGCACAAAAGATGAAGCAGACAAATTAATATTATTAACAAAAGACCTTATGGTCAAGCTTGTTTACAGAGGTACCACGCAGGGCTAACCGCAAAAGGAAAACCTACAGCGGAAACAAAAACACGTGAAGGCCAATCGGCAAGCCCACAAGCTACCGAGTGGAGGACGTCTCCTAGCGCAAAGTCTTCAAAAGAGGTCCCCATCAAAGGGCACAAGACTTCCTGGATCTTCTTCCTCTACTAATTAAAACAGATGGCACAAGCCATGAGTACTTTGAATGTACTCAGCAAGCTGTGGGGAAAATGTATGCAAGTAATATTTATGCACGGCTTGACAATTGAGAGCTGTAAGGTTAGTTTGCAGAAAGCAATATTTATTGGAAATACACTTAATAGATTGCAAGGCATAAGTTAAAAGATAATTCATAAGTACATTTGTTTTTCAAAGGAGGTCGTGAGCACCAGCTCACTCCCAAGACCACTCCTGAGGACCTGGTCGCACCCTACGACCAGGACCACTCCCAAGGGCACCAACCAAGACCTCTCTAGGGCACCCACTCCAGAGAACTACAAGACCACTCTATAGCTCCAAGACCACCCCAGAGCACCCACTCTAGAGCTCCCTAGACCACTCTAGGGCTCACAAGACCTCTTTTTGAAAGTCTACCCCTCGTTCGAAATCTCCAAGCGTGTCCATAACCGAGGACGCGGCTATTCGAATAGATTTACTCTGTAGAGGTGCACAACTTTACCCACAAGAGGCAGTCGCTTGATATTTCACACGTTACCTTGGACATGTGAATCAAGTAGAGACTACCACCGGGCTTTTACAAAGGTCCGTTCCGACTCAGTTCTGCTCGCTAAGGATTCGCCTAAATCGAGCCCCCTCTTGCGCCATTCTCAACCATAACAGAACCGAATCAGAACATCCCTAATTATTACACCTGGTCCACCCCATAATAGACATGTGGTTGCGTGGCATGGCCCAGATCAATGGTTCACAAGGTTAAGTCCTTAGTTGGCTGCTCAAGCGAGACTATCCACAACCCAGTGTGACTCTAGAGCACCAACCCTGGAGCACCCACTACTCACTTCATGCCTTCTCGCCTGAGCATAAAACGATTTTGTGTTCAAACCAGCCCAAGGACCACCCAGTCCAGGCACACATCTTTTTAACAGCAGTGGTGTTGCCACATTTCCATAGCTCATTAGGCAAGATTATCATTGTTGGGTTCAACCCGGCCAGAGGACCACCCAGTCCTTGGCACAACAAAGTTTTAGTTAAAGCAACAACAAATGTCGTGGCCTCACACAAGGCCACACTTCATTTTAATCAGTTACACCAGCCGCTATTACACAAGCCACAACCAGTGCGCTGGGGGTAAGCTAACTGTGATGATACTTGGTGAGACCAACGTCTACTAAAGCATGACTAAGCAAACACGATACCCATGTTGGTAAACAAGAATATCCAACTAAGAATACACATGCTATGGCTTTAAAAAGGGAACATGTCAACATGTTGATTGCAAAGTAATCAAGGAGGCATAAAGACAAGTAGGTAATTAACTAAGCCCAAAACCATTTTTATACAACTAGTAATGCAAGTTTAATAAAACGAAATATTTTTGCAGAAATAGGTTCAAGATGATCAAAGGTCCCACGACTTGCCTTCGGCGACAAGCTGCTGGTCTTCTGAGAAGGTTGTTGGATCCTCGAATTCTTCCACGAAACCGGAATCTACACGTTCGCAAAGAAAGCAAATGAATAAAGCAACTCCAAATAAAAACCGAAAAGAACTTAACTAGAACCAATAGAAAAGAGATCCACTGGAAGGGAGGTCCAACAAGGGGAAGGTCCAACTAGAGGAGCCAAGAGAGCTCTCCAGAACAGAGAGAGATAAGAGGGGAGGTTTGAGTGAAGAACAAGGAGTCAATGGTCGCTCTGGGGTACTCTATTTAAAGGAAGAGGAGAATAGGAGCACCATCAAAAGGAAGTGTCTATATTCAAGGTGTTAGGGGGGGGGGCAAAGACACATTGCCAGATGGTACGAAAAAGTACTAGAGCAAGTAAGGGAGGTGACAGAATGGTCAAAAGTGGTTGTAGCAACATTTAATGCGCACAGACTTTTGCAATGGCAATAATGTGGCAAGAGGTAGAAAAGGTATTGGTAGGACTAACAAGTGGGGTCAGTCAAAAACCCTCAAGGAGGAGGTTCTACGGGAGTCAAAGGAGGTCCTGGAGAGGTCAAGGGAGGAGGTCAAAGGGGAGGTCGTGACCCACGAGGTAGGTCACGGCTGCAAGGGTGGTCTTTACAAAAATACCAGAGGACGTGACCCCAAGGGGAGGTCTGACCGCAAAGGTGGTCTTTGTAAAAAGACCAGTCGTGACCAATAGGGAGGTCGTGACTTAAGAGGGAGGTCGTGACCAACGGGATGTCACAGCAAAGTGACATAAGAGGAGGTCACGGCCTCAAGGGGAGGGCACGACAAACGACAAAAAGGGGAGGTCGTGGCAAACGACAAAAAGGGGAGGTCACGGCAAACGACAAAAGGGGGAGGTCGAGGCCTCAATGGGAGCTCGCGGCCTCAAGGGGAGGTCACGGCAAACGACAAAAAGAGGAGGTCGCGGGCTCAAGGGGAGGTCCTAACTACAATGGGTGGTCATGACTAGGAGGGTGGTCTTTGCAAAAAGACGAACAGATCCTGAGGACGAGGAGGTCCCGAAGAACGAAATAAGGCACGGCGAAGCAGGAACATCGAGCGGTCCACAGGGAAGTGGAACATTCGGACCAGCCGAACCTACATCTCGATCGGGCCATCCAAAAAGGATCAGACGATCCTCGAGTGAGTAGAGCGCAAGGCTGGTTCGGACCATGCGAAGGCAAAGGGAGGTCCGAACCCAAAAAAGAGATCCAACGGAGGAGAACCAAAGGGGGAGGTCCTGAATGGTCAAGATCAAACGAGGGAAGGTCCTGACGGTCAGATCAAAACCAAGGGAGGTCCTGACGGTTAGATTGAAACAAGAGGAGGTCTCAACGGCCAAGATGAAATCAAAGGAGGTCTCGACGATCAAGACCAACACAAAGGAGGTCTCAACGGCCAAGATGAAGCCAAAAGAGATCTTAACGGTCAAGACCAGCACAGAGGAGGTCTCAACGGCCAAGATGAAGCCAAAAGAGATCTCGACGGTCAAGACCAGCACAAAGGTCTCAACGGCCAAGATGAAGCCAAAAGAGATCTCGACGGTCAAGACCAGCACAGAGGAGGTTTCAACGGCCAAGATGAAGCCAAAAGAGATCTCGACGGTCAAGACCAACACAGAGGAGGTCTCAACGGTTAGGATCAGAACAAAGGGAGGTCTGGACAGAGGGGCATGTCTAAACTAGAGAAACCGATCAAACGAAAAGTCTAAACCAGAGAAGAGATCTGAACCACAGAGGGATGTCTAAACCTCAGAGGTTTAAACCGCAAGGGGAAAGTTTAAAGAAGGTCCTGATCCCCAACGGTGATCTGGGCCAGGAGGGTGGTCTTTACAAAAGACCCCAAGGGTGACCAACAGGGTGGTCTGAGCAAAAGGGGAGGTCGTGACCACAAGATGTGGTCTCGACCAAAAGGGGTGGTCTTTGCAAAAGACTAGAAGAGATGGTCTTTGTAAAAGACCACGAGGAGATCCAAGGGAGGAGATCCAGAGGGCAAGGAGAGGCGCTGCTAAGCGGAGCCGACCGATACATAACAGGCAAAGATACAAAAGAGAGAAGGCGTGGACAACAAGAAAGCGAAAGAGGAGATCTCGACAGAGAGGAATTCCAAAGGCAAAGGGAAGGTCCGATAGGACACAAGAAAGAGGAGAACACCACCAGAGACCAAGCAACACAAAAGGAGCCAACTTTGGATTAGTTGAAGTTTAGTTTAGTCATTTTAAAACACTCAAATTCCGAAAATCTCAGATTAAGCTTTGAACTCTCATCAGAATCAAATGGTTCTTTTTATTTTGAATTTTTTTTTTCAAAAAACTTAGGACAAACGGGACGTTAAATATGGACCCACATGTCAGTGCACTATCCTATAAACCCGTGAGCCATAGACCTATGGACCAAAATCCATGAACCCGGTCTATAGACCGTGGGTCTCACTTGTCAGTCTCTATTTTCTATTTTTGGGATTTTCTTTTAATTCCGAAATTTACTGCTGACGCAATAATTCGGAATTTCCTTTAGAAAGAAAGTTCCAAAAAATTTGAAATAGTGCTTTCTCTCTCTTTTCTCAGATTTAAATCTTTCGAGAGCCTATTCTTCCTCATACGAACTCTGATTGATCTCTACCTTCCTGTGATTTTTATTTAATTTTTGGAGTTTATTTGTTGCCTTGATTTGTATTTATTTGTGTTTTTACTTTCGTTTGCGAGTAGACGTTGATACTTCAGGATCTTTAGAGGAAGGAGTTGATCAAGCTCAAGACCAGTGCCAAGACTTGTTTCAAGGCATGTTGTACCTTTGACTATATTGAACCCAGTTTTCCAAAATTATTTTGATTCAAATTATTGCATGTTATTTCAACTATTTAATTCTTTGGGATTTGCTATACACCTACTTGATTATATCTACCTTGCTTATTGTATTAACATGATCTTTCGTCACCTTAAATTGGTTAATTATTAGTTGGTATTATCATAGCACCAATGTCGGTTGGTTAGATACAATTAGTATGCTTAGCCGTGCAACGGGTTATTGATATCATTTTATGTTGCAAATTTAAACTTGACTAAGTGTTTATGCAACATCTTTGTGGAAAGATTGTGTGTTGTATGTTGTCACTCGTTAATAGCATATGTTGCACTTAACCAACAGGGTGAGAAAAGATTTAGACCGAGGCAAGTGGAAAAATTTGTGATATGGTAGAGTTGTGTGCGTTTAGGAAAATATGAATGGTAGTAACTAGTAGTAGTTTGGTAGTCTCGCCTTGGTGAATTAAGAACTTAACTTTGTGCGCTATTGAATTGAGCCATAACTATACAACTATATGCCTGGTATGTGACATGCCTAACTTAGCAAGCTACAGAGTCTTGACATTGATTTCTCAGGTATGTAGGTTAGACTATATGCCAGGATGGAGGTGTGCTTCTATCTCTGTAGTGAGTCACATTTATGAGTGGATCACCGTGCAAAGGTCCAATGGTGTGCGACGGGCTAACAACCTTTGTGGTGGTTTGCTCCCAGTAGTATGCACAATGGGGGGGGGTCAATTGTTGAAATGAAGTTTTCGAAAGGTTCGGTTATGATTGTTGCTAGCTACATTAGTTATATCATGTGGTTAAAGTGCACAACCTTTGCACAGTGCTAATCAATCTATTCGAACAGCCTCGTCCGCAGTCATGGATATACTTCGGGATTTCACACGAAGGGTAGATTTTCATAAAATAATTAGGAGGGACAACTGTGTGAATTAACTCAATAGAGTTGTGTGCAAGAAATTGATTATGCTACGTGATCTTTGTGAAAACACGTGTTAAATTATTATTGTTTATTAGTCTTAAATTACGCTTTCAATCTATTATTTGTATTCAAATGCAAGTATTACTTTTGCGAAATAAGTTTAGAAGCCATTTCCTTTGAAATAGCGTAACGTAAAATCTTCTAAATATTGTGCAGCAGGACAACACAGGACGGCTAGAAAAGGGAACGCAAGGCAAGACCAAACAATCATTACATCCCGATGCAGCACGTGAGGGATAGAGGCCTCTAGTATGTGGCCTACCACGCCACCGCGCCACTGACGGTGCACGCCCCGTCCAAGCAGGCCTCTCGAAGCCATATACAGCAAGAATATGGACCGACCACCTCTGCCAACGGCAGACACCGAATGGTCGAGGCATTTCCATGATTATAAGTTCATAACCCTAGCGCTCATCCCAATATGAGCGGAGCAGATCTACTAATTCTTCTATTCTACTTAGTGAGAAGGCTCTTGAACTAATAAATAAACATAATAGCTAAAAGCGGGCATCCTGAGCTATCGCAAGAATGGGGTTCACTGATATTTGCAGTATAGTAGATGCTATCACACATATGGTCATACTCAATTCAATGATATTATTTGTTTCTAAAGGGGATGTTGTATAATTTCGCACTGTCGGTTTTGTCCGATCATTAATAACTTGATTATTTTTAGATACACAAAAGCACCCTGGAACAACAAAGACGAAAGAAATGAAGATACGTGGCACACAACCATGTAAAAGCACATAACGTTGGAACATACAAAGAAAAAAGAGGGGCTCACGGCTCACCTCGCCACAGCGGTGAAATTGGCCCGATGGGCCACCGACAACCCACGCACGGCAAACAGTAATCACGGGCAACAAGAAAGGTGAAGACGTTCATCCAGACAGCCACGGCAGGAGGAAAGAGAAAACAGGGAGCAAGCAGAGACACAAGCCTGCAAAAGCGAAGGGAAAAAACACGGAGGGCGGTGGCAACGCGGCTAACCTGAGTTGCGGGCGGAGCGTGGAAGGCAGGTGAAAGAGCGAACGCTTTCCTCGCAAGCTCCGTCCAGTCCAGCCCAATCCAGTCGGCCTCGGTCTAGATACCCCGCACTGATACACGCGTCATCCGGCGATTCTCACAAGCTCCGTCCTGCCCTGCCCTTTGCCCAGCCCAGCCCAATGGGCCTCGGTCTAAATCTCCCGCCCTGACACTAATACACACGTCATCCGGCGATTGGCCTAAAAATAGGCTGGAAGCGGTGGTCGTGCGACGATTTCTACCTCCATGATAGTTCTATTATTAAAGAAGGGGCCATATACTGGAAAAAGAGCGTAGAATAATTTAGTTTGTTAACAGCTGTTTAACCATCTTTGTGTATTCAAAATGGAAAAATAAATTGTCACATGGCTTCAAGAATTTTTATTTTAGAAAAAAGAGTACAAAGTTGTAAACAGTAAAATTGTCGGGATCAACCTCTTGAACCTTGCGGTCAAGCTGATTACGAACTTCTTGAGCTTTGGTTTCTTGAAATACGGAACACGTAAAGTACATAAACACAAAGAGAGTGAAACGATTGAACTCTAAAATCTCAATTTATATTTGTATCTCAATCGATACAACTTTTACATTTTCATTACTATATATATTGAGGTTTCTCAAACCGAAGTTCTCTGATCAAGATACAAAACGGACTAAGAATCCGAGTCCGAACTTGAGTGGTAAACCTGGATGAGCTCTGAGACCAAAACCGAAAAGAAGACAGACTCAAACCGCAGACTCAACTCTGAAACCGAGTTGCAAATCTGAACTAACAAAAGACCAAAACACAAAACTAAAACAAATAGATAACAAGTTTAATCTAACAAATCACCCCCCTAAACTTGTTATCCTAACTTCACATCCAGAATACCTATCTTCTGTCTCATCTCTAAAAACTTTATGCGACCAAGTCCTTTAGTTAGCAAATCGGCCTGTTGATCTTCAGAGCTGAGATACTCCACTTCAACCTTCCCATCCTCAATACATTCATGAATAAAATGATATCTTGTATCGATGTATTTACTTCGCCCATGATGAACTGGATTCTTGCATAGTGAAATTGTTGACTTGTTATCAATCATTAATTTGAATTTCTCCAGCTGCTTCTATTTAAGATCTCCATATAGACGGCTTAACCAAATTCCTTGACATGCTGCCGTGGTAGCCGCTATATACTCAGCTTCACAAGAAGAGAGAGCTACTATTTTCTGTTTTTGTGAAGCCCATGTAACCAACCTTTGACCAAGGAAAAAAAATACCATTCCTGTAGTACTTTTCCGGTCATCAATATCACCTGCTAAGTCACTATCACAAAAACCTACTAGTTGTGGCTCCAGTCCAACACCTCTTTTATAAAGACAACCATAACCTTTTGTACCACTTATGTATCTTAGGATATGTTTTATCGCAGCCATGTGTTCAGCAGTTGGTTCAACCATATATCTACTTATAATGCCCATAGCATAAGCAATATCTGGCCTTGTATTCACCAAGTATCTCAAACTTCCAACTATACTCCGATACTCAGTTTTATCCACTGAATTTCCACCACCCTTTTTACTCAATTTCAGATGACTCTCCATGGGACTTTGACAAGGATTACAATCAATCATGCCTGATAAAGATAATATTTTGGTTGCATAACCTATTTGACAGATTGAGATGAATCCTTCTCCTTGCTTCACCTCAATTCCCAAATAGTAACTCAACGGTCCAAGATCACTCATTTTGAAAACTTTCCTCATTTGGTCCTTGAACGCAATTATGTCTTTAATGTTTGATCCAGTAATGATCAAATCATCAACATATACACCAACTATTAGGATTTTGCTTTCAACCACTCTCTTGTATACAGCGTGTTCAATAGTACTTTTCTCAAAGCCCAGTGACATAAGTGATCTATCCAGTTTGAAATTCCATGCTCGAGGTGCCTGTCGTAGCCCATATAATGCTTTCTTAAGCCTCAACGCATACTGTTCAAAACCCCTTTTAATATATCATGATGGTTGTTGAACCTATACTTCTTCGGCTAGATCTCCATTAAGAAATGCCGACTTAACATCCATATGATACACTTCCCATCCTTCATGAGCTGCTAGAGCTAAGAGTAACCGAACAGTTTCTAATCTGGCCACCGGAGTAAATACTTCATCAAAATCAACTCCTTGCTTTTGAGCATAACCCTTTACTATCAAACGTGCTTTATATTTGATAATATTCCCTTTGCTGTCTTTCTTGAGTTTAAAAATCCACTTCATACCTATGGGCTTTCGATCTGCTGGTGGTTTTACTAATTCCCATGTCTCATTTTCCCGAATAGATTTCATCTCTTCTTCAATTGCATTTCTCCAATTAGGTTCTTTCAAAGCTTCTTCAAAGCATGTTGGCTCCTCCAGAGCAAGAAAATACTTAGTCGAAAACTGAGATTCCATTGGTTCAGTTTCATCATAGATATCCTTCAAATTTTTTAATTGGTTTATCTGTACTGTGGATGAGTCCAGGTCAGAAGAGTAGTCTAATTCAGTTGGTAAGGAATGAGTAATACCTGGTATTTCATACACTTGTGACTCAGGAGTACTAGGACTATTAACCTAAGGATCCATAGTTTCAAAGTTTCCATCAGTTCCTTCGGTTATGTCCCTATCTGAAGCTTCATCAGTTCTATTAGGAATTTGATAGACTACAGTGAAAGTCCCCATGTCACTCTCTTGTAACTTTCCCTCCGCTTGTTCAGAATCCCAATTCCAATGCTTGCTCTCATAAAAAACAATATCACGGCTGATATGAAGTCTTTGAGTATTTGTATCATAACATCTATATGCTTTGGATCCCGGCTCATATCCAATGAAAATCATTGCTTTGCTTCTATCTTGCAGTTTCGACAAATGAGGAAGAGCAGTTTTCACATGAGCAATGCATCCGAACGTTCGTAGATGACTTATCTTTGGTTTCTTCTTGTGCCAGACCTCATACAGTGTCTTTCCTTGAATACTTTTTGTGAATGCTCGATTCAACAAATAAACTACGGTGGTCATTGCTTCTCCCCAAAAATATGTCGGCATCTTCTTATCTTTCAGTAAACTCCGAGCCATAGCAACCACTGTCTGATTGCATCTCTCAACCACCCTGTTCTACTATGGTGTATATGTAGGGATACGGGTAGGCTACGATAGCTACAAACAAAAATTTCTACCACGCAAACCAGGAAGCCAAGCAAGTAGATGATAACAGATCGTTACCACCAAACGCGCAGAGCAGCAAAAGAAGGGTTGGAGCAGCTTGGTCCAATGTAGAGCGCGTCGATGTAGTGGTCATAGTCGATTGTCCAACGTCGATCACGTCGATGCAGTGGTCGTAGTCGATCGTCCAACGTCCTCGCGAGTCGATTGTCTCCTCCAGCAACCTCTGCAGTTCCTTGTGAAGATCGCGGATCGTCCTCAAGCGCAACAGTCGCAGTAGCGTCTCTACGGTATCCACATGTCCAGAGAAGGAACAACCGTACGCCGGTGTACTAGCACCAAGTCGCACGGCGGAGCTCTCAGGAAGATGGCGGCTAGGGTTTCGGTGGTGCACCTCTCTTATGCCCAATAGCCTCATGCATCTCCTTATATAGTGCTCGTGACGGATCCTATCCGAACACGTTTGACGAATCGTATCCATACTGGTTTGTTCCAACCCGCTAAGTGTGTGACCCTGTAGGTTCATGCGTAATTGGTTGTGACTCGAAAACCCTTTCCGATCACGGGTCGTAGCGGCTCCTAGTAGAACATAGCGATTCTCGAATACACACAAATTATATCGGACGAACCTTAATGCAATATGATCTACTTCCAGGTCCTCATCATTTACGACCAGGTCCTATCTCTATATGACCAGTTCGTATGTGGTCACGACCAGTTTGTAACTCCTTACGACCAGGTTACGACCACTCTGTGACTACGTTAGACCAGTCTACGACCAGCTCGTATCTCCATACGACTAGTCCGTAACTGATCGAACTAAGCGACCTACTCGTGTATACTCCCTTTGCCTCACGATGTCTAGTCGAACTCCAGGTGAGATATTGTGTCATCCATGGACTGTTCAATACTTTCTCGATCACGTTTCGGATAACTTTACGTGGTCGAACACTTGACTACTAGTGGCATAGCCATGCACTTTCTTTATCCGACCACAACGAGGGGCCTAGAGACATCTCTCCTGTTATGTTAGGAGGGCAAATCCCATATCCAACCAGTCACATTCCTCTGCATGTTTCATAGCATACCTGAAAGCTACATTTATAACTACCCGATTATAAGCGGCGTTTGGCAACCCCTAAGAGTGCTATTACATGTAGGAAACCATCTTGATCTCGTGTCTAAGGATTATACATCATCATTACTTGAGACCAACTAATGATACATAGAATCATAACAATCTCAATAGTGTCTCAAGGTGGGTCTTATCCAACATCATGTTCTCTAACATGTATCCATATTATTGGTTTGATATCTCTATATCCATGACCCGTGGAACATAGTCATCAATCAATACATATGCTAGTCTATTCATATGTGTCCTCATATGTTTCCGACCAGGGATCGTATAAAAATAATTATCGCAGAAATATAGAGTTTCACAATCAAGTCACATACTTGATAATAAATATTAACAATATTATTCTAGGAACAAGATAACATATTATCCAATATTATGAACATAATGAAATATAATCATCTCTATGATTGCCTCTAGGGCATATTTCCAACAAAGTATATGGAGCTGTGGTAAACCTCCTTACACCTTGATCTTCACAAAATGACTCAAACTCCTTTGAATTGAACTCCCCCCCACGGTCAGTTCTGAAAGCCTTCAGTTTGAGATTAGTTTCCATCTCTGTTCTTGTCTTGGTTTTCATGAATGCACCAAAAGCTTGGCTCTTTTCCTTTAGTAGAATTAACCACATGTATCTAGAGCAATCATCTACCATCAGTAGAAAATACCGATTTCCCCTGGGAGTTTCTAGTGAAATTGGGCCACATAAATCCCCATGAACCAATTCAAGCAAACTATCTGCCCGAAATATTGATTTTTGAGGAAATGGCTTTCTCTTTTGCTTATCGACAAGACAACCTTCACAAATTTGTTCAATGTGATCAATCTTTGGCAGTCCTACTACCATCCATACATGGCATACTTTCCAAGGCTCGAGAATTCAAATGTCCATATGTCTTATGCCAAAGCTAGGCTTCACTGTTATCTTTAGACAGCAGGCATATCGGTTTTGTCAGGTGTAGTTCCAAAACATATAACCTATTCCCCGATCTCTACACATTGGCTATCATTCTCTGTTCACCATCGTGAATTGTCAGATTTCCTCCAGCAATCATTATCTTGCAGCCACCTTCATCCAATTGACTGAGACTCAATATCGCTTTTTAGTCGAGGGATATAGTATCGTCCGTCACAAGAGCTTATGTTCCGATTCTTGCACTCAAATATCAGATTCCTCGCCACATATTTCCACAAACGAACCATCTCCAAATCTTCTTGAGCCTCCGATCGATTCATCAATCTCGGCAAAGACTATTTTGTCATCGGTCATATGATTGCTCGCACCTGTATCCAAATATCAGCGGCTATCACCTTCCTTCTTGCTAGACTTGAACTCCGGCCACACCTTATCTTCATTTAGTAAGAGCTGTTCGGTAAGTCTCTTGGTGTTTTGCCGGTTGCCACAAGCTTTAGTTAAGAGCAGAGTTGGATCTTCCTCCATCGGTTTCTCAACAAAGTTTGCTTTTTCCCTTTTTGGTTTTCTGCATTCTGATGCATAGTGTCCATAGACATTGTAGTTGAAACATTTGATTTTTGATTTATCAAGCTTTTGGCATTCCGCGGCATAATGACCAAAGCCATTGCAATTGTAACATTTGACACTTGATTTGTCACCTTTCTTGTATTGTCTTGGACCAGCACCTTGTAATTGACTTCGGCCTCCCCCTTGCCAATCGCCATGGCCTTCTTCACTGGTCTTTTTCCCTTCTCCTACCAGTGATTCCCATTGCGACCACGTGAGCATCAGCTGATCACCTATATTCTCTGTCTTCTCAGATCATCTCCCTTTCAAGCTTTCCTCGAAGGCCCTCAGACGACCAGTGGCTTCTGCGAATGTCATAGTGGTCAAGTCACCCCATTGCTCAATAGTGCCAACAATCGGCAGAAAACGATTAGGGACGGCACCAAAGAGTTTCTCAACCACAGTGCTATCTTTGATATCAGTACCGAGAGATCGAATTTCCCCAACCAATATGGAGAGCTTCTGAGAAAATGCAGTCACAGTTTCAGAATCCTCCATGATCAGCCGATCAAACTGTCGTTTCAAGACTTGCACTCTTGCTTTCTTGACTCGATCCTCACCAACATGTATTTCTCGGATTGCACTCCAAGTAGTTTTTGTTGTTTCCTTGTCAGCAATTGCCATCAGTACCGCATCTGGCACCGATTGTGAAATCGTAGCTAGCGCACCTTGATCGATCTCCTCCTCAACCAATGTAGTGCCTTCCATTGCCGCCCAGACTCCAAGAGATCGAAGGATGATCTTCATCTTTACTGCCCACAGGCTGTAATTCGACTCAGTCAGCATCGGGTATTGAATCGGGACTGCCCACAGCAGTGATCTTTTTGTCGTTGACGTTTCAACGACGATCTCTGCCGATGACTCCTCTCTAGGCGATGTTTCTCCGGACATCGTTCCTGAAGATTTAGGCTCTCATACCAAGTGTCAGGATCAACCTCTTGAACCTTGCGGTCAAGCTGATTCTGAACTTCTTCAGAGCTTCGGTTTCTTCGTAAATCTGAGAACAAAGTCTGAAACACAAAGAGAGCTGAAACGATTGAACTCTGAAATCTCAATTTGCCTTGTGTCTCAATCGATACAACTTTTCTGTTTTCATTACTATATATATGGAGGTTTCTCAAACCGAGTTTTACAGATCAAGATACAAAACGGACTAAGAATCCGAGTCTGAACCTAAGTGGTAAAACTGGATGAGCTACAGACCAAAACCGAAAAGAAGACAGACTCAAACCTGCAGACTCAACTCTGAAACCAAGTTGCAAATCTGAACTAACAAAAGACCAAAACACAAAACTAAAACAAATAGATAACAAGTTTAATCTAACAAAAATAACTCTTTATTTATTAGATATTACCGGATATATTATAACGATGGGTTTAGCTATTCAGCCTATTCTGCCCATGTCCACACTAACTGTTCCACAGGACATGCAAGCCCACGTGCATGCTGCATAGACGTCTAGACGATGCAGAGAGAGAAGCAAGGAAGGACCAGTCACCTGTTTATACTCCGACGAAGGTGCTTCGTTGCCGTTGCTACTGTTTGTATCTCTGCCTTCCACAGGCCATCCAGAGGGCTTCGGACGGTGGTTGAACTTGCAATTCATCCCGTACTTGCAGCTCCCGAACTTCACGTAGTAGGCGCAGTCGGGCTCCCCGGGCCGCCATAGGTATTCCGGCTCTGCCGGTGCCTCCTCCTGCTTCTGCTGCATCTCGCCGGCAGGGTCGGGCCGTCCAGAGGGCTTCGGAGGGTGGTTGAACTCGCAGTTCATCCCGTACTTGCAGCTCCCGAACTTCACGTAGTAGGCGCAGTTGAGCAGCCCGCTGCGCCGCGGGTACTCGTCCTTTTCCGCTGCCTGCTCCTGCTTCTTGCCGGAAGAGGGCTCCGGGTTCGGAGGGTCATCTGGACGCGCCGAATTGGCGAATTGCATCGAGAGCGATGAGACGGAATCGTCAGACGAGGGCGTGATTGGGGAGGCGCGGTGTTTGGCTTCGGAGTTCCCCATCGGATTGGGGAGGAGGCCGGTGTTGATGGCGAGAGAGAAGACACACTCCATAGACACATCCCCCGACACGAGCGAAGGAAAAGAAATGGAGAAAGAAAAACGTACGAACAGTGCCTTTTCCCAAAAGCCATGCCCGCCAACTTTCTGGTTCCTTAACGCATAGGGTCAGCTTCCTCCTCTTCATGCTAGTGCTGCCCAGCGGGCCGATATTTCACCCTCCCCTAACAGTATCACACTGGGAAAAATATTTCAGTTTGCATTTTTTTCGGTTGGCAGCGAAATGGCCGAAATGAATTTCTTTCAAACGGTTTGATTAAATTTGAATTTGAATATCTCAATATTTCAAAAAAAATAAAAAGACTCGAAGCTGGGGAGCCTAGGATTCAAACCTAGGTCATCAGGACAAAACGGATAGGGCATACCACTGGGTTATCTTCATCTTTGTGGGTTATTAACTGCTTTTACTTTCTTAAACTCTCAAAATTCAAACAAAATGAAAAAAATTTGAACGAAACAATTTTCTTTCGAAGCTAAAATTGTGAACCGTAGTATCACATCCATAAGCTAGAGCAATGTTGTATGCATTGACGCCCACCGTCCTTATTACCGTTAGGATTTTCGGGATGGATGTTGAAGTTACCAAAATATTGATCAATATAGAACATGAAGATGCACAATAGTAATAATCAAGTACTAACTGTTTGTACTAGAGATAACATCTCAATTCTCAAATATTTTGATGGAATTACAAAATAATTAAGAAAATTACAATTTAACTCGTGATTGCTTCATGTCTTAGAAGCGAGATATGGCGTCATTGTCCTTAACTTGCGAAAAAAATTCTCGCTCAAGAAATGTGACAAAAGCAGTCATTCAAGTATTGCTCACCCATTATATTTCTTAGCTTATTCTTCACATACTTCATTGAAGAAAATACTCACTCAACACTAGCAGTTGCTACGGAAAGAATTAGCACCAATTTGAGAAGCTTGTAAATAATTTTATAATGGAGGTTCTTCTTTGTTTTAACAAGCACAATTGATAGCTCGGCAAGATTTTTCACTTTTCTAAACCTTTCATCTCTCATTATATCGGTAATGAAGTGTGTAAGTTGAAAGGAAGATGCATCAATTATGTGCGTGATAAATATTTAGGATAAAACTGAGCAAGCTTAACCAAGTTTTCCTTGTCATAGGCAGTGAATGAATCAACAGGATTGAATGAAGACATGCAAAGAAGCAAATCCGTGTTTACCTCATCAAACATGTCATTAAGCTCTCGAAGTTGTCTATCAATGACGCTTAAAAACATTTCAACATGGAAGCGATGGAGATTCTTGATTTTTTTTAAGAACCTTTTGGATCTTGCAACCGGCTTATAGAAACCATCCATTTTAGCAACTTTGATGCCATACTTCACACAAAAGGAAGTGACATCATTAAGAAAAGTTTCCTATCCATCATCCTCCCGCAATAACTACAATTGAGTCTTTGTCAAGTGAATGAGAACAATTGCATTAATGATATCTTGATCCCTCTTTTGCAAAGCATTGTTTAAGTCATATGTGTACCCAAATATGGTTAGCAACAAGTTTGCCATCAACACAAACTCAAATGATGTCAACATAGTTTGAGATTGTATAGCCTCCGTGCTTGAAGTGTGATCTTCTCTAATCTTTATAAGAACTCGTCGGATTGAAGGATACGA
Source organism: Phyllostachys edulis (assembly GCA_036346405.1). Lineage (NCBI taxonomy): Eukaryota > Viridiplantae > Streptophyta > Magnoliopsida > Poales > Poaceae > Phyllostachys > Phyllostachys edulis. Next base: position 10,118,746 of record CM070552.1, read on the forward strand.
AAAGATGACATGCATAACAATTTTATAGTGGGATCCCCAACAAGTATCACACGACCTACCTAGGCCCATCTCTTGATTCAAACCTTGGCTAGTTTTAATGTCACCCAATTCTAATGCCTCTAAAATCTGCTGAGCTTGAGCGACTCGAAGCATTTGTATCTTTTTACAAGACACCCCTAAAACATTCAACAAATATGCAAGTTGATGAAAGAACCAAACACAATTTCTATACTCCTTAGGAATAGCAACAAGAGTTAACTAGAGTTGATGGGAAAAGCAATGAATATAATAAGCAGAGGGAAACTCATCCATAATTAGTTTCTTTAGACCATTAACTTGACCCTTCATGTTACTAGCTCCATCAAATCCCTACCCACGGACCCATGTCAAGCTTAATGAATGATCCATAAGCAAAGACTCAATTGTTGTTTTAAGTGTCAAAGCGGTAGTGTTTTCAACATGGACAACGGCAAGAAACCTCTCAACAACTCTTCCTTATTTATCAACATAACGTAAACAAAGAGCCAATTATTCATGTTGGTACACATCACTAGATTCATCAACAGGTATTGCAAAATAATCATCACCAAGGTCATATATGACTAGCCTAGTGGTTTCTTTGCCACAAGAGTTGATGAGATCTTTTTGTATCTTATGAGAAGTCATTCGACTAGTCTCTAGAGCATTTTTTAGAACGACCTTGTTAACTTCTTCAAAATTTTCTACCAACCAATTTAAAAGCTCAAGAAAATTTCCTTTATTTTGTGAGTCTTCACCTTCGTCATGTCCTGACAAACCAACCCTTGGCCGAAAAAGAAACCTCTTTAGGTTTAATGAAGAAATCATATTTCTCATTAGCTTCATTGTGGGCACTATTAATACCACCAACATGTTTGTCAAATCTATCTTTATGATTCCAATTTCTAAATCCTCGATTCATACAACTATCTCCACCAGCATAATTAGCTTTATCATTGAACAAATAACATATGAAGCAAAAAGCAGCATCTCGTTCCACACTATACTCAAGCCAATTATATTGGTCAAACCAACTAGATAAGAAGTGACGCATACCTCCAATATTTCTTTTTGGAAAATCATGAGCTCGTGATTGGCATAGCCCCAATGCAATGTATCCCTTCTCACGACATCTTGTTCATTAACATCATAGCTTTGTGATGGGAATTACATCGAGGACCTCGGATCTCTAAACCGATGTCAGACCCTCGGGTGTGGAATACCCGAAGATCTTATGTGTATACTGTGCTAGTCCCCGGATTAAAGGCTAGTACACACATTCACATCGTTTGGCATCATTTCCATACCATCACATACTATAGTAAAGCAAAAGGTGTAGTCTACTTAAGCCATTACAACAGTTATTACAACAACGGCCGACCAGCCAAATAAAAGCAGTCATCAGAGAAAAGTAAATAGCAGTGGAAAGCATAGTAATAGTAGCAAAAGTCCAACAGCATGCCCATCCGATCTCGTTGGCAACCGACAATGAAACAAGGCCTAAGTAGACCCGTCACTGAATCCCTCGGTGCCAGGTGCAAGGAACTCGTCGTCTAGCATCGGCTCATCTGCAAATTCTAAACCAACAAAAATAGCAAGATTGAGTACTTGTGTACTCAGGAATACTTGTAGTGTATCACAAAAATCATATGAGATGCAAGACTGTCAAATGTGTGGCTCTACTCTACATTGTTCCCTTCCCTTTGCCCTTTTGACCTCCTTACCTTCAGGACCTTGTGGTCTATTTGTAAAGACGACCTTTGCGGGATTTCCTCAGGACCTCTTTGTCCTCCCGACCTCTGGTCTTTTTGTAAATACCATCCTTGTGGGCCAAGACCTCCCTGTCTGCAGGACCTCTTTATCCTTTGGACCTCCTTGTTCGTTGGACCTCTTCGCCTTTCAAACCTCCTCAAAGATCTCCCTTGATCTCGTAGGAGCTCCCTGACCAACGGACCTCCTCTATGGTTTTTGCGAAGACCACCCTCTGTGGTCTCTTTGCGAAGACCACCCCTTGTGGTCTTTTTTCAAAGACCACCCCTGCAGGTCACGACCTCCCCTTGGGTGTGACCACTCCTCTTGACAGGATTGTTTTCCAAGTTGGTGGTTCCACTTGTGATCTTGCTTACCCTCATCCTTATCCGCCACCTAAGCCTTTGTGCATTTAATGCCATTTGAGCAGTATAAAATGCAGTCACTTACGTGGCCCTTTGCTTTCTCTCCTTATCTCCTTACCTCACAGCATATCTTGTCCTTTTTACCCTCTCCTTTCACCAGCTGGCCTTATTTTGTCCTGTTCTCTCTAGCCAGCTGGCCATACCTTATCTTGTCCTTCAAACTACCTTTGACCCATGTGTCGCTGAGTCTTAGTGACACTTTCCTCCTCTTTCTTCACCGGCTATTAATAACCTAAACAGTCCTTCCTCACCCTTGGCCACATACACTTCCCTCGCTCTTGCCCAGCTTTCTCCTTGCTTGGAGTCTCACCTAGAAGGCAACTGGAAATCACACCATCACCTCCTCGTCGCCAAGAAGACCACTGGAGATTGCGCCGCCACCTCACCGCCGAAAGAGCTCGCCGAAGCACTAGTGCCACCTTTAATCGTTACCACTATCTCTTGACCTCCTCTTTTACCTCCCTCTTGGCCTTGGTAAGTTCCCTCGTGCCTTGTTCTTTCTTCAATTCCTATGACCCCACTGTGTAGTCGTATCTTTCCTAGGACCTCCTCCTGAGGATCTCCTCAGGACCTCCCTGGTCTTTTTGCAAAGATGACCCCCTCGGTCCCTTTGCAAAGACGACCCTCTTGGGTTCTTCTCTGGACCTTTCCCTTTCAAAGACCTCCCATGACCTCCTCGGGACATCCCCCTCATGACGTCCCTTGAGCCTCTTAGGACCTCCCTTCTGGTCTTTTGCAAAGACCACTTGCTTTGATCTTTTGCAAAGACCACCCTCTCGGTCTTTGCTGATCTCTTTGCAAAAGACCACCCTTTCCCATGGGCCTCCCCTTACCTGTAGGACCTCCTCCTGAGAGCCCTTTTCCAGTACTTTTAGTTCTGTTCTTTGCTATTTGTTTCTGTTCGGTTTGTTTAGAGTTCCTTTGGATCTTATTTGGTTGTTATTTGATTCGATCTGCTTTGCTTTGTTCTCATGTAGATTGCGACTCTTTGGGGAGCTCGAGTTCTCCCAGTTAGTTCCTCAAGCTTTCAAGCCGAGCAAGTTACACTCGATCATGTTGCACCCAATATCTCAAATTATTTAAGTTACATTTCAAAAATTCTGCATGCTTATTTTAATTCAAGTATTTGAACCCTGCTTTAACTTTGTAGTTACTCCTAATTCCTTTGTACAACCAATCTTGAATATTGAATTGATCGCCTTGTCACCGTAGTAAAAGCTAGTTGGTACATTAGTATGAACTAGCATGCATTGCAAAACTTGAGGCTTAGTCATGCTTAGACCAAAATCTTGATTTGGGAGTTTTACTGCCAAAAGACCAATGTTGTCTAAATGTTTTAATCCATGACATTCGATTGTCGTGGTAGTTTGCAAAATGACTTTGAAAAGCAAAGAAAAGGAAAATTGGTTTAGACTTGGGCGAATTGATTGTTTGGATGGGTGCAGGTTCATGCATGGGATTGATCCATTTCTATGGATGAGGCCCAGGGTTTGTGGAAGTCACCCAAGTCAGTTGAGGACCGGCCTTTGAGCGTTCCTTTGCTATGCCTATAATGGACTATGCCTCACCGTGCAACCACATGTCCTGAGTATGGGGAGGGGAACTGGCCGATTAATTAATTGAGAGTTCCATCATTTGTTGATCTGTTGGTATGTGGGAGGTCTTTCATGGCCGTTCTTTTTGACAAAGTCTTTCATGACTATTGTTCCCACTTGGCGCAAGAGGAGCCTCCCTAAACCCTGTTGGGTTTCTATCCACAGGGGGGAGCGAAACCTTAGCGAGGGTGAACTGTGGTGGAATGATGCATTGTAAAGGCCTTGTGGTGATCCCTTAGTCGCACACCTTTGGAAGTGTGTGAGCGGATAGTACAAGCGGATCATCTCATGTGGGTAAAGTGTACAACCTCTGCAGAGTGTAAATCTGTTCGAATAGCCGTGTCCACGGTCATGGATATGCTAGCAAACCCACTCAAAGTTAGATTTTGGTTTTGGTTTCCAAAAGATTTTATTAAACTGTTTTGGATCTCTATCCAAATGGGTTTTTGGGTGGGGAGCCTTGTGACAGGAGGGTATCCTTCACCACCTTGTGATGAATGTTATCCAAACTGTAAAATTGATTTGAGAAAATGAGTTTTAGTTATTAATAACTACCTTGGAACTTAGTAGTTGTATTTTAATGAAACATGGCTTTAAGCAAATCAAGCATATTATGCCTTCCTTTGAGGTATCGATTATGCATGTCATTACATTAGTTGGTGTAACTTGCAAGCACGGTTGTTGTGCTCACTCTTGCTTGATTATGTTTTTGAGTAGGGAAAGAAAGCTTGAGGTGAGTATGCGATGGACCAAGAGGTCTGATCGACTAGGATCGCCCTCGGCCGATTACCGTGGTGTATCGGGTGGCCTATATGTGTATCTTCTGCTGTGTTTTGGTTGCTTGTAAGCCTCCCTTGTAAACAACTTTGTTGATATTAATAAAGTTCTCGTTGAAGTATGGTACCACTTTTGTATGATGTGAAGAGCTAGCTATTAATCCTTGGGACTAGCTTGGTTCACACTGAGGATTTGGGACCTTACCAGGCCCCACGACCTCCTCAGGCTTGGTCTCTCGACCTCCCCCGAGCTAGGTCGTGGCACTTGGGGACATCCAGGTGCCTCACGACCTCCTAAGACCTCTCGGTGATCTTGAAAGACCTCCCGAGGTGGTCCGATGGATCCTGGGTGGTCGGGAGGTCCCCTTGAGTGATCTGCTGGACCTCTGGGAGGTCTGGTGGGCTTTCGGTGGTCTTGGAGGACCCCTCAGGTGACCCCAAGTCGGGTCGTGACAAACATGCATGGCTAATTGTATAAAAATGGTTTGGGAAATAGCTAAATACCTACTCGACAGTATGACTCCTTGAATCCTTGTGTTTGACATGTTGACATGTACCCTTGGACACCTTAGGTTGGGTAATCTTAGTTGAACATCTTTGAGATACTAACATGGGTGCGTATATTGCTTAGACCTGCTTTAGTTATACGATGTCTCTCGATCACGTGACTCAATGTTGATGAATTTGACTTAATGATATATGGAATTGTGGCACGGCCACTATTGTTAAAAGATGTTGTGTCATGGCTAGGGTGGTTATTTGGCTGGGTTGAACCCAAAAATATTTTATACTTGGGCGAGTGATCGTGTAGTAAAGGGGGTACAGGAAGTACATTGGGATGTAGATGTCTCGCCTGAGTAATCCCTAAGGACTTAACCTTGCAAACCATTGATCTAGGTCATACTGTGCAACCACAAGTTCATTTATGGGGTGGACCTGGCCAATTAATTAGCAATACTTTGAGTCGGTTCTGTTTGGGTTGGAAATGGCGCAAGAGGGAGCTAGGAAGGCGAATCCTTAGCGAGCAAAACCGAGTCGAAGAGGAGCTTTGTAAGGGCCTTGTCACGTGCTCTAGACTGCTTACCTAAGGAAGTGAGCAGGGGCATCGACGGGAGCCCAACCAACTAGAGAATTCGTGTCTTGTGGGTAAAGCTGTACAACCTCTGCAGAGTGTAAAACTATACGAATAGCCGTGTCCCCGGTTATGGACAATGCCTGGTGATTTCGCGCAAGGGGTAGATTTTTCTCAAAATGTGGTCATGGTTGGTTCCGAGTGCTCTAAGAAGTGAACATGGTGTTCACGAATGGTCTGGGAAGTGGACAGGGTGTCCACGAGTTGTTTCAAAGAAAACTTGATTACTTATGTATTAGTATTTCAACTTGTGCTTTGCAATCCATTTATTGTATTTCCAGTAAATATTGCTTTCTGCAAAGTAACCATAAAGCTATCCTTGTTGAGCCTTGCACGAATACTATTTGCATACATTTCCCTACGGCTTGCTGAGTACATTCAAAGTACTCATGGCTTTATACCCTCTGGTTGATCAGCAGCTGAAGAGGACCCAGGGAGCTCCGACCTCTTTGAAGAGGAGGTCTTCAAAGACGTCTCGTGCTAGGAGACGTCCTCCACTCAGTTGCTTGTGGGCATGTCGAATGGTTTCCACGTATTATTTTGTTTTTCCGCTGTGAGCTCTCTTGTTGTAAGCCCTACGTGGCAGCTCTGTAACAACCTTGACCATAAGGTCTTTTGCTTCTATTAATGTTAATTTGTCTGCTTCTTCTATAGTTTGTTGAATGATTTTGATCACATCGATGTTGTATGCTGTGAGGACTAGCTCTTGATCATGAGACTAGTCGAGAATGCCTGAGAGGGTCTCGGGGTTGTCTACAGGTGTGATGATTCTTATTTGAACACTTCTTTGATCATTATTTCATAAAACAGAATTTGCTATTTAACTGATCTTCTTACTAGCCTAGAATTTCAATTTGCTAAATATATTGCTCACTTGACTAATTAGCTTATTAACTATTTGTATTAAAGAGTTATTAACCTACTACCAAATCAAACTTTCATCTACACTCCTTCCTATTCAATTTGCAACTAACGTAAAGCATTTAAGAAGCTGAAGGCTACTATCTAAACTTCTCTCAAATTTTAACATTAGGTTTTGCTAATTCATTAGAGTGGTCTAAATAATGATTACGGTATAATGTCCTATTGTCTTATTAGGTTTTTCATCAAAACACTCTTTTGTTCATAAATCTGACAACGGAACCTTCTGTTATGAGGTGCTTACTAAATCTGGCAATAGAAACTTCGTGTCAAAACAAGTTTTAATTTGCTAATTACATCTTTGAGTGACACACGTATTAGACAACATGTTTGTTCTTAACACCCTACAGGTGGGTTCCACTTTTCAGTGACAGTGGTTCATGCACAGAGACACAGAGAGGGTTGTCGCAGGGGAGGTCCAAGGCGGCTCGGGCTGAAATGGGCAACACCCATGGCCGGCGGTTGGAAGCGATGGCGGTGGCCGTTGTCAGCAAAAATGGATTGCCCAGGTGACAAGGAGGCTAGGGGAGGTCTTGGCGTGGCCGGAGACTCACTAGAGCGGGCGCGCAATGGCAAGCGGCGGCCGACCGTGAGAATGGAAGGTGGCCACGGCGCTCAAGTGGAGTTGCGACCAAAATGATGAGAGCATGAGCACTAGGGAGGTCAGTGGCTCTCACCGGAGTGGTCGCCGAGGTGAGCCGGTGGCGGTGGCTCGGTCTGGCGTGGCAGTTCAACGTGTGGAGCCCTAGGGAAAACGAGAGAGAAAGTGAGTGCTAAGAGGAGGTAAAGGGTGACTAGAGGGTACTCCCATGTGGAGGAATTGAAGGGAGGGTCGCCAGAGTTGAAGTGGTGGCGGTGGAGGCGGATTCAGCTAGAGCCGAAGAAGAAGCCGGGTGCACAGGCTCAAGTGGCTTCAATCCCAAAATTGACTTGGGGGAATGCCTCCTTGTGGCGTTGGACGCACCGTGACACGGTCACCCATGGATGGAGTTCACCGGAGCAACCAGAGAGCTCGGAGGCGGCTCGGCTCTCGGCATTCGGATCATGGCTCAACTGGAGCTTGGGGAGAAAGGGAAATGGAGTGGCAGCAGCGGTAGACCAAGCTCGGGGCTCCCTATTTATAGGTGAAAGGGCGAAGGAAGCATGGCATCGACGTGGGCGACAAGTGCAACGGCGCTGGAGCGTGGCATGCATGCAGCTCGCCCAGAGGCTTCGTGTCAGGAGCGGCCTAGCGCCAGGATGGGCAAGGGTCGAAACATGAGCAAGCATGTAAAACCAGGCGAGGCCGATGGCGTGGCGGTGCGCAGCAGCGTGGCCATCGTGGGCGATCTTGGCACTAAGGCGATGGCAGTGGAGATGAAAGACTACCGTGGGGCTGGGTGGTCGAGTTGGAGAAGAAAAGGAATTAGTTTCCTAGATTTTTTCAGAAAAAGGCTGAGCTTTAGATAATTATTTGACCAAGAAATATAGCTCTAAAAATTATGAAAATTTTAGGGTAGCCTTCTGATATGATGTAGATTTTTCAATATTTGTTTCAGAATTTTAGGTGCTCTCCATAATTCTCCAGAATTATGTTAAGCTTCTCCTGTTTGTATGTATTGTTATGATTTTATTTGAGAAAAGTTTGTGAAAACATGTTTTATTTATTTTCCCATTTGTTTTATACAATCATTATACCAAGTTTGGATTTTTGTTTATCCTATTTTGTTTCAACTTATTTTGATCCTTAATAAATTTTGTAAAGCTAGAATTTGATTCTCAAATTCTTTTTATTAGACAAAAAGTCTTTCAAATAAATCCAGGAAAACAAATGTCAATAAAATCCATCAAAAGTTTTAAAAAGTTCACATTTTTATATTTTTGAAAATAAGCCCAAATTTTGGGCTGTTATAGACCTACCCCCCTTACAGAGAATCTCGTCCTCGAGATTTAGGTAGAATGGACGGTAAGGAGATGGGACGGGGAGGAATGATGAAGTAGTGTGAGATGCTGACGTGTTTATTGTTGCTTCATCGGCTCTTGTCACTGCGAGATCCCGAATGGCTTGAAAGCTTGGTTGTCACGGTGGGGTTTTCCAAGTGCATCTTTCAATCGTTGAATGGAGTCGTGGCTTGATGTGGCAGAGGTGTCTTTTAAATCAAGAAAGGAAAGGTTAAACAAAGCAATGGAAAGAAAAATTGTGTCAGCATCACCATCTTACTTGTCAGAATCTCTCAGCTTCATCTTTGAAGGAAATCAAGACAACAGATTGTGCATTTCGTTTAGAGTTGAAAGAGACATTGCTCTTTCCTTGTCGTAGTGACGACAGTCTTCTCTTGAAGCTGGTGAGAGGAAGAAACCTCGCATGGGAGTAGGTTAAGGATACAGAAAAGACTTCACAAGGTAGAGAAATAGGTGAATTTGGGTCTAAGGCGGTCTTCTCGTTCCCACGTATCTTTGTCTTCGGTGTGGTTGCTCCACTGGATTCCTCAACATTTTGATCACACAGCTATGGGTGTGTTGTGAGGCTTCATTTAGAGGTTGAATCGGTGTTCTCCATAATAAAGATATGGTTGGAGATCAATGTTCTCCAACTGAATGAATTCGGTGGGAGTTCAAAGCGTAGCTCGAGATGTGATACATGGAAGGCGTTTTGCACATCCGAAAGTTGAGGTGGCAACTTTGATTGGTATGCTACCTCGCCTTCTTGGCGAGAATCTAGTATGGTGATATCGAAGTGCCGACTTCCCATGGATTGGGAAATGGCGAATACCTCGTAGTGGTGAGACTTTGAGATAAGAAATTGTTTACTTCAAAGTTTAGCTCTTAGCGGCATGTATCCAACCATTAGTGTCGAGAGGGTCAACTACTGAAGCAAAGGTCGGTGGCGAGTTCGCATAAACTCGCCCATACGAAACGATGGTTGTTTGGTAATAGCCGTTTCCTCGCAACAGCGCCGAGGTCCATGATTCTGTACCAATTGTAGGAAGGTGTTGGTCTGTCACCCTTGCTCGATCATGGCAAGCACTTGTGCGTGATGGGTGGCGGGCAATACTTCCAATTCTTCGGCAGACGTTGGCTGAGGTTGCTCAGCTGGCATCGTTGAAGTAAAAGGATGCTATGGGCTAGGTTGCGAAGACGTAGGAACTTCGCTTTCCGGTTGATGTGATTTGAAGGTAGCACTTGTCGCCATGAGCTAATGAACAGAGCACGTTACCGATATCTTGATTTTTATGCGCAAGATGAGAGAGAATAAGCATGAGTTAAGTGGGTTAGCAAGAATTATCATCCCAAATAATTTAACTAATCTAAACTGAAAATATGTATATTTTTAGACTTCAAGGGCAGCACACATGAATTTTAACCTAAAGGTCAAATTTTACATGGCACATATGCCCGATACTTTTACATTACAAAAGAGGCAACTAAACCAACATAAGTAGTAACTTACATCCAGATTATAGCAATATTATACCTAAGTTATTTATACAATTTGAGAATAAGGAAAGTCTGGTGAACATGTACTAAGAGACATAGATAAGAAATGATATTAGACAAGACAAGAATTTCAGCACAAGTTTTACCCATTAAGCTAGTTTATTTAGCTAATCCTAAGGCTCAATTTCAGGGTATTTTACCCCTTGGTCTTCACATACTATTAGACCTTTGTAATAGCAAACAATTTAACTCCAAATGAAGTAGGGGAGGTTATAAAGGATATTACATCACATAAATTTCAGCAAGTACATGTTCTGAAATTTTGAGGAAAGGTACATCTGAAGCAGCATCTTGTAGCTTGATGTAGAATCTTCAAAGAACTTTGGGTAGGATGTTTTAAAGACTTTTTGAAAACATTTTTAGCTTAGTTTTAAGGTCCTAAAAGTTGAATATACACTGTTATTTTCAGAGAGCATCCCATCTCTCAAAACTAAAGCTATTTTGAACCAGATGAGAGGAGATGATCAAATAGAGACTTCAGGTAAGAAAAGAATGCTAAGAGGGATAAGTTTAGCAAAATTTTCTAAATTTTCAGAACCATTACTAAGGTTAAATTAGATTGCAATTTTATCTCCAAGTCCTAATCTATTAACCATTCCACTTAGGGCTTATCCTCATCGACATAGCTCGATGCAGTATTTGTCGGACCCCGGGCATGGAATACCCGTGGATCTTATGTGTATACCGTGCTAGTCCCAGGATTAAAGGCTAGCACACACATTCACAATATTTGGCATCACATCCATACAATCACATACTGAAGTAAAGCATAAGTGTGTAATCTATTTAAGCTATTACAACAACGGCCGACCAGCCAAATAAAAGTAGTCATCAGAGAAAGTAAATAGTAGCGGAAGACATAATAGTAGCAAAAGTCCAGCGGCATGCCCATCCGATCCCGCATGCAACCGACAAGGAAACAAGGCCTAAGTAGACCCATCACCGAACCCCTCGGTGCTTGGTGCAAAGAACTCGTCGTCTAGCATCGGCTCATCTGCAAATTCTAAACCAACAACAATAGCAAGATTGAGTACTTGTGTACTCAGCAAAACTTGTAGTGTGTCACAAGATCATATTAGATGCAAGGCTATCAAATGTATGGCTCTACTCTACAAGTTCTTTTACTCAAAGCCAAGTTTATTTGCAATAATCATAAGTAATAATTTGCAACGGAATTTGAAAGAGCAGTTTAAGAAAAAGCAAGTACAAGACAATAAGTAAAGTAACTAAACAAGTAACAACAAACATTCACAACCCTACTCAGTTGTAAGCAAAAATATAATTAGGTTTTCCCATAGACATGGCACTGACAAATTCATGCTCAACCATAGAAATGGCAGTCTTGCTATAGAAATAACAAATCAGTCATAGAAATGACGGTTCCACTATAGATATAGCAACAAAGCCATAGAAATGGCAGTTAACTCAATAACTGAAAAATCCCGTGCCATTTCCCCAAGCTTTTGTGACAAAACAGTTTGGAAAAACAAAACTACCACCATACTAGCCGCACTAAGCATGCTCATGACCGCGAGCGTGGCTATTTGAATAGTTTATCACTCTGCAGAGGTGTACAACTTTACCCATAGCACGCGATATTCTAGTTGCCTGGAATATCTCTAGTTTGTTTGGCATCCGTCAATGCCACTGCTCACAACCAAAGGTAAGCAGTCTAGAGTTCGCAACGCAGCCTTTACATTATCTAGTCCTAACCCTACACTAGCCCTGCGAACGATTATCCCCAATTACTTGGATAGAAACCCGTAGTATGAGGAGTCCTCACTTATCGGATAGAAACCCGATAAGGAGTCCCTCACTTGACGGATAGAAACCCGTCAGGTGAGTCTTTCACTACACCCGGATAGAAACCGGACGGAGTGAGCCATTCGTAGTTGTGTCGGCATGCCAGTCCTTCAGCAATGCGTGCAATACTTCTGCCTACTATCATGCAAGGCTAAGATTTTGATAACTTAGTTAGCTACGGCTATCCCATACTAGCACATATGGTTGTACGATTAGGTCTTAGTCCCAGATTTGCTGGCTTCAGTCCGTAATCGACTACGGGCGAGAACTCCACGCTATCTACTAGTGAGTCACAAATCCTCACTCTTTTAGAATGCAATATAACTCGCCCGCGTGTAAAGACTAAAGTTTTCATTTTGTTTTCACACAAAATCACAGAGGTATCTCCTCTGGTCATTTTTCAAAATAATCCCAAACTCACAAATTAACTTGTCCTTTAATCAATTTTTAGAAAGTATGGTGTTGAGCATTCCTAAGAGGTGAACTAATGGGATGTAATTGGAATCTATGTTTACATGATGGTGGAGTGGTAGGATAATAGTATGTTTTGATGAGAAGGTTGTTTATTAAAAATTCTTTAGGTTGCTAAACCTGTTGAATTACTTGATCTCAATGGATTAATTTAAATTGTGTAGAAAGGGAGAGGTACGAATGTATTTGCCTGTTGTCTTAGTGGATAATAATCTGGAAGTTTTATTTAATTTGCTGCTTGATGATCTTATATTTGCTAGTGGGGATGCAAATAAAGAAAGGATCATAAATTTTTCCATGACTGAATAATCATTAAATGTTTAGGATGACCGCTAGATTGGATTGGCGTGTACTAAATTGATGTTGAGCATTGCAAATAGGTTAATGATTGGAATTTAAGGGTGATCTATATATGTGTGTTTTACGAGGATAACCTAGGCAGCATGCCCCTACTAAAAGATGGTTTACTTCGATAGTGAGGACTGTGCATTAGATATTCTCTTGACTAAGTTGAGTATTGCTACCTGTTAGATAACCTAGGCAGCATGCCCCTACTAAAAGATGGTTTACTTTGATAGTGAGGACTGTGCATTAGATATTCTCTTGACTAAGTTGAGTATGGCCAAGGTTTGTACAGGGGTGCCACTCAGGGTTAACAACAAAAGAGAACAACAACACAGCGGAGGCAAAGACATAAACACAAGGTCCATTCAGCCAGCCCATAGGCTACCAAGTGGAGGACGCCACCTACTGCGCAAGGTCTTCAAAGGTGCTCCCCTCCTGAGAGCACTGGACCACCTGGAACTCCAACCTCTGCTGGTCAAAACAGCAGGGCACAAGCCAATGAGTACTTTGAATGTACTCAGCAAGCCATGGGTAAGGTATGCAAGTAGTATTATGCACGGCTTGACAATGAGAGTTGTATGATTAGTTTGCAGAAAGCTAAGTTTGACAGCAAATAATATAATAGATTGCAAAGCTCAAGTTTAGAAAACATAATACATAAGTACATTTGATTTTCAAAGGGGACAGTGAGCACCCACTCACACCCAAGGCACCAACCCAAACCTCTCTGGAGCACCCACTCCAGAGCACCACAAGACCAGCCCCTGGACCACTTTGTGAGCCAGCCATGACCCCTCTGGAGCCGGCCAAGGTCTCTTCGAGGTAAAAGCCATGACCTCTCACCAAAGCGCCAGAGGAACACCATTTCAAAAGCAATTCTACCCTCATTGAAATCTCCGAGCATGTCCATAACCGAGGACGCGGCTATTCGAATAGATTTACAATCTGCAGAGGTGTACAACTTTACCCACAAGAGGTAGTCGCTTGATATTACACACGTTACCTTAGACATGTGAATCAAGTGGAGACTACCACCGGGCTTTTACAAAGATCAGTCCCAACTTAGCTTTGCACGTTAAGGTTTCCCAACTCAGTTGTGCGTATAGCACCTGGTGGCCCCCTCTTACGCCAGCGCTTCAACGACTCATCTACCACAGAACTAAATCAGGGCTTCTCTAGTTATTGCTCCCGGTCCACCCCATAATGGACATGTGGTTGCACGGTTTGGCCCAGATCAATGGCTCCCAAGGTTCAGTCCTTAAATGGCTGCTCAGACGAGGCATTCCACAACCCAAATGTGACCCCAGCAACAATTTGGGGCACCAGTGGCTCCATGGCTGCAACCTGGATCAACGGTGACTCCATGGCAACAACCTGGAGCACCCACTACTCGCCTCTGGCCAACTTGCCCGAGCAAAAGCGGCTTTTAGGTTCACCTGGCCAAAGACTACCTAGTCCTGGCATAACAAATTTTAACAAAGTGGTCTCGCACCACAAACAACACAACTTGCGGCTCCAACCACAGTTGCTTATCAGTGGCACCAACCAAAGTTCTATAGTTCAATTAGTCAAGTTCAGCAATAAAAGAATGATTCATGAGGAGACCAACGTCTACTAGAGCAAGGCTAAGCAGGAACAATACCCATGTTGGCAATAGCAATAAGAGACCAACTAACAGTACCATCCTGAGGTTTTCAAGGAAACATGTCAACATGTGGATTGCCAAATAGACAAGGAGGCATAACAACTAGTAGGTATTTAGCTAGAGCCCAAACCATTTTATACAAATAGCCAATGCAGGTTGTAGAAAAACAAAGTACTTTTTGTAAAGATAGGTTCAAAATGATCAAGGACCACGACTTGCCTTCAGTGGCGAGTGCTTTGAAGCTTCAACCGGCTGCTGGATCTTCACGCTCCTCAGCACCCACGAAATCTACACGACGCAAAGAGAAACAACTAAATAAAGCAGCTCCAAAAGGAAACCGAAGAGAACTAGAAAGAACAAAAAGAAAAGATTCACAGAAGGGGAGGTCCAATAAGGGAAAGGAGGTCCAAAACCGAAAGGGTCCTAGAGGAGCAAGGAGAGCTTCTCCAGAACCGAGAGAAAGAGAGAGAGGGAGAAGAAATGACGAACAGGGAGAAAATGGGTGCCCCTGGTGCTCTATTTAAAGGGGAGAGGAAAACAGAAACACCACCAAAAGGAGACGCCCAGGTTCAAGGCATCAGTACAAAGGCACACTGCCAAAGGGTACGAAAAAGGACAGCAACAGGGCTAAGGAGGTGACAAAAGGTAGAAATAAGTACAAAGGTAGGTGACAGCATTTAATGTGACTCAACCCACATCAAATGCACTTAAGGCTATCAAGGGAGCCAGTCGAAAGGTGCACAGACCAGTCAAAGGGCATGGTCCATGGTCCAAAGAGGAGATCCAAGGAGGAGGTCTAAGGAGGAGATCCTGCGAGGAGGTCCTGCAAAGAGATCCCACGAGGACAGACAGGGAGGTCTTTGAGGACAAAAGGTCCTAAAGGCCACAAGGAGGTCTAAGGACAGGAGGTCCAAAAGACGGGGGGTCTAGACCGCAAAGGTCTAAACACAAAAGAGGAGGTTTAGGCCACAAAGGTCTAAACACCAAAGAGGAGGTCTGAACCTAAGGGAGGTCCAAACACAACACAGGGAGGTCTGAACCTAAAGGAGGTCCAAACGCAACAGGGAGGTCTAGACCACAAAGGTCTAAACACAAAAGAGGAGGTCTAGAGCACAAAGGTCTAAACACCAAAGAGGAGGTCTGAACCTAAGGGAGGTCCAAACACAACACAGGGAGGTCTAGACCACAAAGGTCTAAACACAAAAGAGGAGGTCGAGGTCCAAAAGACACAACACAGGGAGGTCCTATGGACAGGAGGTCCAAAAGACACAACACGGGGAGGTCCTATGGACAGGAGGTCCAAAAGACACAACACAGGGTGGTCTTAATCAAAAGGGATTCTCTGGACTAGGAGGGTGGTCTTTACAAAAAGACCAGCAAGGATCGAGGAGATGGTCCTTACAAAACAGTCAAGAAGAGGTCCTGGGAACAAAGGAAAACGTGCAACAAAACAGGGTCGTCCGATTGGAATTGGGTGGTTCAGAAAGGAAAGGAACGTTCGGACCATCCAAACGTTATATCTCAGTTGAGCCGTTCGATAAGGATCGGGCGACCCACACACCTGAGAACGTTCGGACCGGCCGAACCTTTCATCTCGATCGGGCCATCCAAAAGGATCGACGCCCACGAGGAGAAAAGGCGGGGTTGGCTTGATCAAGCGAGGTGTGAGGGAGGTCCGAAACCAAAAGGAGATCCAACGGAGGAAAACCAAAGGGAGGTCTGAGCAGGTCGATCAAGACCAAAGGATGTCTGACCAAAAGATCTCCAAAAGGGAGGTCCGACGGTCAAGATCTCAAAAGGGGGGACTCAGTCGATCAAGATCAAAAGGAAAAAGGAGGTCTGGCGCCAGATCTCAAAAGGAGAACCTGAACGGCCAAGATCTCAAAGGGAAGGACCTGGACGGTCAAGATCTAGAGCAAGGAGAGGTCCGCGGAAACAAGGATGCGCGGGAGGAATAGGGGCCGTCTGATCTTGATCAAATGGGGCAAGGCAACTGGGCCGTTCGGACTAAGCGAACGAGCCAACAAGATTGGGCCGCCCGATGCGGATCAAACGGTCCTAAGGCAAGGAAGGCAAAACTCAAGCGGTACAGCCGCAAGAGCCAGATCTCAACAAGGAGGTGGTCTGAGCGGTCAAGATCTCCAGAGAGGAGGTCCTAACGGCGAGATCTCAACAAGGGAGGTCTGAGCGGCTAAGATCTCAGAGAGGAGGTCCTAGCGGCCAGATCTCAACAAGGGGAGGTCTGGCGGCTAAGATCTCGAGAGAGGAGGTCCTAGCGGCCAGATCTCAACAAGGGAGGTGCGAACGGCTAAGATCTCGAGAGAGGAGGTCCTAGCGGCCAGATCTCAACAAGGAGGTCTCGAGGCTAAGATCTCCAGAGAGGAGGTCCTAACGCGAGATCTCAACAAGGGAGTGCTCGAGCGGCTAAGATCTCCAAAGGGAGGTCCTAGCGGCGAGATCTCAACAAGGGAGGCGAGCGGCTAAGATCTCGAGAGAGGAGGTCCTAACGGCGAGATCTCAACAAGGGAGGTGCGAGCGGCTAAGATCTCCAGAGAGGAGGTCCTAGCGGCTAGATCTCAACAAGGGGAGGTCCAAAAAGAGCTCAAAGAGATCCAAAGGGCACGGGGAGGTCCAAGACACAGAGGGAGATCTAGATCAAAGAGGACCTAGACAAGGGAAGAAGGTTTTAGACCAAGGGAGGTCAAAAGGGAACACCGGGAGGTCTATTTAAACACAGGGGGAGATCCAAAAAGGCAAGGGGAGGTCCTAAAGGACGTAGAGGAGGTCCAAAGGACAAAGGGAGGCCCGAAAGGACTCAGGGAGGTCCGATTGGGCTTGAAGGGAGTTCAAAGAGGGTTCCAAAAGGGCACTGGGAGATCCAGAGGAACTCCGGGATGCCCAAAAGAACTCGAGGGTTTCAAAAGAAAGGTAAGAGATCCACGGGGGAGGCCAAAACAGGGAAAGGGGTCTAGATAGAAGGAGATCTAGCAGAGAAAGGTTTAGGCCAAGAGGAGGTCTAAACACGAGATTCAAGCCAACAAAGGGAGGTGCGGACTAAGAGAAGTCCAAACAAAAGATTACAAAGAGAGGTCCAGAGAAGCAAGGGGTTGAACCTATAAAGAGGTCCGGTGAAAAGGATGTCTGGTGAGGAAAAGAGAGAGAACGAGAGAAGAGATTAGACACAAAAGAGGTGCGGAAAGGAGAAACCAAACACAAGGGCACACAGAGCGTAAAGAGGGAGAAAGGAAAACTCCAACAAGCAGCGAGAAGGCACCCAACGATTTAGTTCAAGTTTGGTTTAATCAATTAAAGCTCTTTTGAAAACTCAAATTAAGCTTTGAACTGCAACAAATCTAAATGGTTATTTTTAAAAGCTTTTTCAAAACTCCTAAAAGCGGGACGTTACATGTTAGAAAGATTAATAGTATATGGTTGCGAGAGAGATGTCGATTCCTTTAAGAGGAGAATAATCTGGCTGTTTTTTTGTGATATCCCGTAAATGAAAATATTTCAAGTTTTGCGTTTGTGATCATTTGGATCTCATGATTTATGTGGTAGTTGAAACTGTTCCGAGCAAAATGACTGTTGAAAGATTTTATTGGTTCTTAAGTAGTTCTGGTGGTTTAGTCTTAAGAACTTATCTTGTTCGAGCCGGCAAAGTGTTGTTGTAGCCAAAGGATTATTTTCTGTGTTAAAGAAAAGAGTGTAGTAAGAGTATTTGAGGATTGGAGTCAAGTTTTGTAACTTGTGATTTAATTGACACGTACCTAAACTTTCTGCTTTTTCCGCACAAGAATTGTCGAGTTTCAATAGCAATGTCTTATTCTTATTGGCTGAGTTTTGCTATTCTCTTTTTGAGGGGCATGTGCCCTCAACTGTGATCTCATCTTTTGTTTTCTAAGATCATCACTTTTGGAATATTTATTTTAGTCTCGTGCTCACTGCGAGGAGTAACGTTTTCCTGTGTGCCAAAATTTGTCCTTGTTCGTCTCTTCTTTTTGAGGAAGGATCAACATATTTGAGTTGCAAAGTATTATAAAGCGTAATCTGGCAACTGTTTGGTGGTGGTTAAGTAAATGTAGTGGTGAGATTTTGGTACCAATGTAATATCCCGAAACGCGTTAGAGAGAAAAAAGAGAAGGATTAGTTGGGTTTTCTGAAAATTACTCTCGTGGGGACCTTTGCGTAATTTGAGACAAAGGGATATATGAAAACGGGATGTTTTGGAATTTTTTTTAGAGATAAGTTGTTTTTCTGGAAACGGATCATACATGAGGAGTTGAATCGGATCGTGCCGTGGTAAAAAGAGATGTGGGGCGAGGAGGTTCCAAAAACCAGAGATAAAAAAACCCTAGCCGCCGCACTGTTTCTTTTCTTGTGCGCGGTCACCAAGATTACCTTCGACGATCGCCACGCTTCCATCGCTTTTCACCGGTGGTCATTGTCTCCTCACGCCACCGTCACCTTCTCGCGACTAGCCGCCGCCCGCGTGCATGGAGTCGACCAACCGCCGGATGCGCTTTCGGTCTTGCCCCTGCCGCGCGTCGCCGCGTGGAATCCATCGCCGAGTGCACCGCCTCGCTTCAGCTGCGGGTGGCCGTTAACGCGAGCGCCCGATCTTTGGTACGAGCGATCCGCCAAAAACTCCTACACGATCTAGTTGGTACAGCCGAATTGATTATCGCCGACCTGCGTGCATGCTAGCAAAGCACGACTAGATTCCTAGTTGCATCTTGCTTTGTATGCGGTATCAAGCTTGGAGCGATGAGGAGAGAAAGGGCGCCGCAAGAAAAGCACGATTAGATCTGTTTAGTCTGCTGTTTTGTTGTACAATTAATTCGGATACTTTAATGGCAAATTTTGGAAATGTTATCTACTAGTTAATTAAGATAATTTTGTTAGCTTTTCGTAGAATATTTAATCATATCGATCGGACGATTAAATTTCGAGTTACGAATTTTGTAAGCCTGCTGTATAGGGAGTTGTTGTCTTTTGGCATCATCTTGATAGACTATAGATAAAATTAGTAAAGAAGCTAATTAGGGTTTTTGATCTACATGAAAAGTGTAGATAATTGTTTAAGGATTCTAGAGAGTCCAAGAACACAAATTTTGGTTGGGTAGAACGAAGTTATGATATTAGTAAACCTGCTGTCCAAAAGATATGAGAACTATCTTGGGTAAAAAGCGGGGGTTGAAAACGGTGGAATCGAGTTTTATCACAATTAAGAAAATGTAGGTGGTTTCGTAAGGATTCCAGAAAGTCTTGGATGGCCGAATTTGGAGTTCATATGATTAAGTTAGAGACGTTTTACTACTAGAACAGCGAGTAGTGCATCCGGTACATTTGGATTAAATCGGTTGGTTTGGCGTAATAATGCGAGATCGATTAGTGTGATGGGTTGGTGCTGTGATGATGTGATTTTGATGATGTTTTTGAGTGTGTGTTATTACTTGCTTGTTCAGGGACTATGGCCTCATGCGTCGTGCCACAATTTCGTCATCCGGCTTCGAAAGGCTAAGAGGCAAGTACATGGTAGAGTGGTGAACAACGGGTTGTTCGCCACTGTTATTGATATTATTTATCATGCTATTTGTTATGCTTTCGTTAAGCTTATTCTTATGCATGATATTGATGACATAAAGTGAACGAGATTACGATATGGAGTTAATGAGAATGAGATATTGAGCTAATGAGATGAATTATGTTGATGAATAATTAAAGATGTTGCATCATTTACATTCATCATGACAGGAGTTGCACGAGCAGTCGGTGAGAAAGTTATGTAACTATTAGGTGAAGTCGGTGAGAAAGATACATGACTAGTACGGAGTGCTCTAGATAAAATCCTACTTCGGTGGGGACTTCACTGGAGTGAAGGATAGAGTGTGTCATCAACGGGTGAACACTCCACTATACCGGTATCAGCTGATGAGATGCATATGAGCGTGAGTATGTTGGTGCATTCGCATAAATGAGTAAATTGTTAAGATATGCACCTTTACCTATATAGAATATGGCTTGAATGTTTGAGTATGAGAATGGCATTAAATAGATAGATGATGATGATAACCTTGATTATGGTTGATAAATTGTCATTTATGGCTTTATTATGTATTTGCTGAGTCTTGGACTCATTCTTGCTCTATTGTTGTTTTTAGGTGATCATTGATGAGGTTTCATTCGGGAAGGGTTAGCGCACTTGGAAACACAACCTACACCCAATTATTTGATTCATTGGACATGAGAAATTTTCATTATAACCTGATGAATTATATTTAGGACATGATGGTATTGAGTAACGGTTGGAGTTGAATATTCAATCAATAGACTTTATTCGATTAGTTTTGTGTTGTTTGTGAATTAGTATCTTGCTATGCTTCCTAGAGATCAATTAGTTATAATTGTTATATCTTTATACTTATTTTTGTGTGACCCGTGGATGGGTTTTATCGTTTAGATGCTTGCTGTAATTTATTATAAAATGATGTTAAAATTGATAGTTAGTGCAGTTAATGGCATTCTGGGCTCCGTGTTGGGCCGAGGTGTTACAATCAAGCTATTGGAGGAGTAATAGAAGATGAATCGGTTTTGATCTATAACTCTTGGAGAAAATTTGATTCAAATAGAATGATTGTTGCTAAAGTAAAACTGATTGGTGTTACGATCAAGTAGAACATATGGTAAAGTGTAATCTCAGAACCTTAGTTCATGTTGAAATATTAGGATCGTCGAAAGTATGGAAATCTTGATCAAGTTATAAAGTGTCGTGATTGGGCTGTATTGCGAGGTTATGTATGTGATTCATGATGATGTGATTTGATGAGATTGGGATTACAAAGTAGTTTAGTCGTTATGGTAATTAATAGGATAGAGGGACATGTTGAGTTAATGTCAAGAATGACTCAGTCTTATTGAGTAACCCTCTGAGAGTTATAATCTTTGTAGAGGTAATTTGGTCAGGAAAATGTTTCCATAATGAAGTTAATGAGCGAGTATAACATCCGTTTCGTACTCTCAGGAGTATGTACTCCCACTTCCAATATACCACTTAAACAAAGATATTATACTTCTTTATCACTTTCAGTATACTTAAATACCAATAATAAGATACTACCATGTGATTTGATTGAAAAAAATTCTTTGGAGCCCTTTATTTTTATTATATACCATTTTCATATAAAAAAGAAGTATATATACAAATTTTTCTATAAAAAGCGGATTTTAATGAATATTTTTATGAAACTCACTTTGGGATATCTTATAACCATTATTGGAGTATCCTCAAATAGATAAAGAAGTATAATCATACAATTTAAGTAGTATATGAGAGTAGGAGTACATACTCCAAAAAAATACCATACCATTTTCATATATATATACTCCAAAAAATACCAAACCATACCATTTTCATATATATATATATATATATATATATATATATATATATATATACACACACTCGGACTTGAACTAAACTTAAATCAAACAAAATGGGAACACGGCCACCATGAAGTTCCTCTCATAAAGCGACTTCGGACGTGGCGTCGGATGTTGATTGAAGGAAACTAAGAATGCTAGTCTCATGCAAATCCTTTTAATCAAGATGTTTCCATCAGCAACTCCGATCCACGATCTGTTTGAACCGTAAGATTCCTAACATCCTTATCTTGTCTTCCAGATATGTGGTCCACACCCACGTAGCCTAGTGGTAGAGCACAAGACTAGTGGTTAAGAGTTCAAGATCACTCTCCCCACTTTTAAATCAATGATACACATTTCTTGTTTCTTTTTATGTATGCCGAGCTAGCCCTAGTGAATCAAAGGCACTCCTTTTCGGATAGTAAAAGCAACTAGGATGAAAGCACGTCGGTGTTTCAGTTTGTAAAGGATATATACATATAGTTGGGGATGTATATATATGCTATTCCTTACTTAAGTGGGGAAGCACACGGAGATCATTGTAGATGGAATTGGCATTGCATGGCGGTTCTCTGGATGCTTCTTTCTGAAACCACTAGTTCAATAACTATGTGTTGCTACTGATTAAAAATAACATATGATAAACTCTAGAAGTTTAGAACCACAAACCTTTTGCATTTCAACCCAACAGTTTTTGTCTCAATATTATATTTCCGTTACATTCAATGTCCGTGCATTGCTATGGATAAAAAGAATCATATTACCCCACCGAGCAGCCATCCATGGGCTCAGTCAACATGTCACTGTCGGGAGCTCTATTACAGTTCATGCCGCACCTCTGTTGTGATTCCCAAATTGTGCCGCATCCTTGACCCCTGCACCCCACCCACTTGCATCGGCATTCTTACGTCGCTCCCCTCACGGACAAATCGGTCTTCTTTGGATCCATATCTTTGTGAGCAAACACCATAATACTATAGTTGCTCCACAATATTTAGGTTATAGCGCAAGTTGGAAAAAACAGATTTATAGAATAAAATTTTGTATTTAAATTTGTTATGCAAATAACCATGATAGCCATGAATTGAATACGATAATATGCTCAAGGAACAAGCCTAATTAATCTATGGTATCGATATTAATATCCACATTAACATCTCCATTCAGTAGGTGGCAACGTCTGAGTTGCTCCTCAGTGAATTAGAAATTTTCGGAAAGAGAATATTCCATCTACATTATTGCCGAATCTCAACCATCATTATTGGCTAGTATGTTTCCTAGGTCGCCCACATGTTGCTCATCGTCAAATGGTGCTCCATGGGACTTATTATGAGGATTAAAATGGATCCTATTAAGCGAAGATATTTCATTAGCACAACATAAAATTTGCACATACATGACTTTTCCTTGTTTAGAACTTAATCGTGATCTTTAGAACATGGTATTTGCAAGAAGTACAAGGTCTCTTGATCAAGTTCTATATGTAGATAGCTTAAATAAAAAAGATAAGATGCTCATTTAAAAAAGCAAGGCACCACATAAAGAAGGCGACTCGAGATCAAGAGTCAAAATGCATTGAAAAATATTCTCCTAAGAACATACTCAACGCCCCATCTATTAGGAATCTAGTAGACTAATATGAAGAGGACAAGAGCCAGAGTCAATTAGAAGATGTTTCTAAAAGCAAATGATTATTAGAAGGAACAGCAATTCCACATTGAAAATTATTTCCAGCCAACATTGAACTTGCACTATGCTTTGCAAGTTTCTTGCAAGATCTGATGCAAAGTGATTATTGCCCGTTCCATCAATGATTGTCAAGTAGTTCCATTTGTCGTCATAGGTTTAGTTTTCCATTGGCAAGACAAAAGCATCGCTGAGACCATTGTTGGGGCATAGCAATTTATGTAGTACCCACATATCTATAGAAACAAAAATTACACACATGGCACTTGTCTACCAACTAAGCCTACCGTTTTGGCCATTCCTCATTTGTTAACAAAATTATAATACCGGGACATCCTTTCCTCGTATCGTGTTTGGATCGGTAGATAGATGAGCTTTATTTCCAAGCTGGGATAGTCATCTCAACTATGTTCGCTAATCAACTCAACTTAAAAGGTGTACAAAAAAAAACAGCTTGAAAGAACTACACCACCAATGTCCTTGAATACATGAAGATGATGATACTATTTTCAAATACACAAGCATTTAATGAATGGGAAATAGATGAAAGTTGATGATATCACCATTCTTGAGCAAGATCACGATTGTCTGAAAGGCTTCATATGCCTTGCCACGTAAGAAACATATAGTGATTTGATCGGCAAGCACGAATCACAATAATAAGCGATCATCATACCACTTACTCAAAGCGAGCGAGAGAGAGAGGCACACGCGCACACACACACACACAGAGAGTTATCACACATTGATCTCGTGATCTTTGGTATCCTTATCAAAATAGAGGTCACTGCCATAATCCTAATCAAGAACATTTCCATGCTCATCTACTTTGGCATCTCCGAGCATCATTAAACACTGATGCCATTCTTTCAACTCCTCTTGACCAATGAAAAAACCTGTGAAGCGATGCAGCATATGAAAAGATCAAAGATAAAAACTTGTTGCTAAGTTAACAAACTAAAATAACCTAGAAATAGACAAATCAAAAGCCTTCAGCTTTCGATAATAGACGATAATGTATTGTATATAAATCATAAATCAGACAATTTTGTACTACATCACAAACTTTGTATATGCTTCACAGTTCCATTGTTAGGAGAAATACATCAAACTACACCACTAATTCCATGCAGGTCTTTTGATCCTTTCCCCCATAAGGAATTTAGACTTTTGTTTTAAGTAGCAGGGAGATTGATCAAATAAGAAGTCAAAAACACATAAATAATTTATTAATACAAATTCTCTTTTTTCTAGCAATCCAAAGCAGGAAGCATGCAATCTGCTCAATCAAAAGCTCAAATCAAATCAGCTAATCAGAACTGAGCTCAAGCACCCAATATGTTTGATGGAATACTAAAGCAAAAAAAAAGTCAGTAACACACCAACATCTATTTCAGGTCCATGATAATCATTTTCTAAGTTATGCTAAGGTTCTGGAGTCTGGACCAATAGAATCAGTACAATTAGTTACACTGCCAAAATAGAAATAGGAATATAGAGATTGAAATGCTTGGAAAAATAGAACGGCAGTTTGTACCTTGGAAAGAGCATACATATTCCTCTACTTTGATGCTGAAAAAGATAACTGCATTAGAGGAAGATAGCAACATGTCTGCATAGGAGATTCAATTTGACATCCACGATCTACTAATTGAGAACATGTTGGCATCCAATGCCCACATAGATTCAATTTATGCTATAATATCGCTGGCTGGCACAAATAGGACTTCAAATTCACACAAGTCTCCAAGCATATATGATCATCGGGCATGCATTAAAATACTAAGAAACAATTCTAAGTTCCCAACAGAACATGTTTGGTCAAAGCCAATTTCATTACACATCTCCACTAATTGCTAACAATGAATGTATAATTATTTAAAAGTAGTAAAACCCACACGAGATGGAAGATATTGTCCAAACAGAACAAAATGTCCATACAAAAACATTCCTTTGTAACTTACCTTGATTGTATCTATGTTTGTACTTCCAGTTGCATGCAATGAGGACCCACGAGCCAAATACAATGCCATTTCTTCTTTTGACTTCACCTCAGCCTCTGTGACACCAGCAAGGGTAATGCCGCCATTCGCAGTCTCTCGAGTCTGAATTGGCACTCTGGAAGGAGTTGCTACTTTGGCAAGAGACTCTGAATCAAGTTTGAGAGCAGCATGACTTGCATCGATCAAATCAAAGACTTCCTCTTTGAATATCTTAAATGTGCATCAACAGACCAAGAAATGACAACAAGCATAATGGTTGTTCGAACCAATAAAATAAATGCTATTGGCTCTTGTAACTCAATGAAGGATACCCTAATCAACAACTCTGTATCATCCTTCATGGCATCAACTTTTCTGAATATTGTCGCAATCGGTGCAGCTGAGGACCTCCGGCGTGATGAGCAGCTGGATGTTGACGGCCACCTTGACGCTATTCTTCTGTTTTTGCGGTGCAGCCTTCGAGCCCTCCATCGGAACCCTAACCATGAATCCCCCAAATTGATCAGATTAGTACTCGAAAACCCCCCAAAAATCACCCGAAAAAGCAAAAAAACATCACCCCAGACCAGCGGATCTGGCCGGATCGGGGGGAAAGCTAATTATTAACAGGGGCAAAATTAATGGGGCCGTATAGGATGCTAAGGATGAGGCCACAAACCACTGCGATGACCCACATGAGGGTGGTCCTCAGCTTGCGCTTGGTGGAGAGGATAGAGGTGGGCTCAAGGATTGGGCCCGCCTCGCTCTCCTCCCACCTCGTCGTCCCCATCCTCTACATTGTGGCATCATGTAACAACCCAAAAATTCATAAAGGCAAAAATACGGGATTTTTAAAAACTTTTTGTATAATGTCTGTTGTCGTTCCGTTCACTTGCATTTTTGGGAGTTACTTGAGTGCCTTTCTCCTTTTCTGCTATCCTTATTTGTCTATTATCGTGTAAGAGTTCCTTAAAGCTAAAATCAGAATTTTAGCAAGTCTAAAATTCTGTTGCTCTATCTTTCCCCATTTCTTTCTAGCCTTCCTTCCTTCTTCCTACTAAGCACTGTTGGTCTGGTTCAGTCTGGCCCAATAAGCTCCCGTGCATTCCCTCTCCCGTCCTTCCTAGCTGAGCTAGTGCTCGTGCCAATGCTCCCCTCTCCTATTCCTCTAACCAAAGATTTTGGTCCAATCATTGTGGGACCTCCCTAACTAGAGACTAGGGCAGCCATGCCCCTCTCACCCGTGCGCTGCATGCACCAAGAGGGAGCTCCTGTTGGAAATATGCCCTAGAGGCAATCATAGAGATGATTATATTTCATTATGTTCACAATATTTGATAATATGTTATCTTGTTCCTTGAATGAATCATCATCATGAAGATTAACGAGTATGTGACTTGTTGGTGAAGCTCTTTTTAACTTATGATGATGTCGTTCTAAAAATATCCACTGGTCGAAAATCCTTTGGTGGAACACTAGTGACTCTCGACCGACACATGTATTGATTGATGACCATGTTTCACGGTCATGGATATAGGGATATCGAATCAATAATGTGGACACGTGTTAGAGAATATGGTGTTGGATAAGACCCACCTTGAGACACTATTGAGATTGTTATGATTCTATGTGTCGTTAGTTGGTCTCAAGCAATGATGATGTATAATCCTTAGACCCGAGATCGGCATGGTTTCCTACATGTGTAATAGCACTCTTAGGGGTTGCCAAGCGCTGCTAAATCGGGTGGTTATAAAGGTAGCTTTCAGTATGCTATGAAACATGCAGAGGGATGTATTTGAGTGGGATATGGGATTTGCCCTCCTAACATAACAGAGAGATATCTTCGCCCCTCAAGTGGTTGGATAAAGAAAGTGCATGGCCATGCCTTTGGTGGTCGAAGAGTTCGACCACATAAGGTTATCCGATACTCGATCGAGAAAGCATTGAGCAGATCCATGGATGACACAACATCTCACGAGTTCAACCGGATATCGTGAGGCAAAGGAGAATACATGAGTAGGTAAGCAGTTCGACCCACTCTTGTTGAGTCGTCGTATGGAGATACAAGCAAGTCGTAGGCGGTCGAGCGTAATCACAGAGTGGTGAAACCAAGTCGTAAGGAGTTACTGAGTTGGTCGTGATCGAATCTGAATCGGTCAGTATAGAGATAGGACCTAGTCGTAAGTGATGAGGACTGGTCGTAGATCATATTGCATCAAGGTTCGTCCGATATAATTTGTGTGTATTCGAGAATCGTTATGTCTGCTAGGAACCTTCGACTCGTGGCGGAAAAGGTTTCCGAGTCACAACCGAACTACACATGAACCTAACGGGTCACACACTTAGCAGGTTGGAACAAACCCGATGCGAATCTGATTCAAAAGCGTGTTTGGATAGGATCCATCACGGGCACTATATAAGGAGATGCATGAGGTTTTGGGGAAAAGAGGTTGGGCGTGAGTTACCCTACCGAAACCCTAGCCGCCATCTTCTTGAGAGCCTCCGTGCGATTTGGTGCTAGCACTGCTGGCGTCTGGTTGTTCCTTCCACGGGCGTGTGGATACCATAGAGGCGCTTCTACGTTGTTGCGCTTAGGGCGATCCGCGATCTTCGCTAGGGGCTGCAGAGGTCTTTGGAGGAGGCGATCAACCAACGAAGACGCTGGACGATCGACTACGACCAGTACATCGACGCGCTCTTCGTCGGACCAGGCTGCTCCGACACTTCTTCCGCTGCTCTGCGCGTCTAGTGGTAACGATCTGTGATCATCTTCTTGCTTGGCTTCCTGGTTTACGTGGTAGAAATTTTGATTTGTCGCTATCGTAGCCTACCCGTATCCCAACAGTGGTATCAGAGCCATCCTGCGTAGTTTTTGATCTGGATCGGTTGCATATACTTGATATGTGGTAGTAGTAGATTGGATCTATTGCTGGTCGTATCTAGAAACCTAGGCCCTGGTCGATTAGATCGATCAGTTTTCAGTGGTAGTAGATGGGTATACGAGGAGGTACAAGTTAAGAGCACCAGATGATTCACTCGACTTATTTTTCGACTACCTTGCATAATACTCCTCGGTCGGAATTCGCCATCGGAGTATGTCGCATTATAATAGTCGTATCAAAGGCAAGATGTCGATTAAGCGGGACCGTCGTCTTTGGCTAATCATCTTTGCAGCGTTATAGGTAATATGTGTTCATGTCGTCCGATAGAATTGGATTCTATCGTAACTTGTTTTTGCGAGGATTGATGTGAATAGTATGGCCCATTGTGTATGTGATGCATGTATGGATTTTCATGACTGCGTGTCATGTTGTGACATAACCATCGAGCTACATATTATTGTATAACAGTGCGTCTTGAGCATGTGATGCTTGATATTATCCTATGTAATTCATTACTAGCTCTTAGGAGTAATTGCTTAGTAGATGAATGCGGTGGAGACTTCAAGCATGGTGGTCGGGAGGGCAGGAAGCATCTTGATGGAGATCGTCATGTTAAAGGCCATACTATTTCACGATGATATGATTATCTGTGAATGTTTGTGTTTATTCTGTCATGATATTAAGTCATGTTTTTCATTAGATACTTTTAACATGATAAAATTAAAATTCCCTCACATAATGTTAAGTTAAAATTGATGCCCCTCCAATAAGCTACACCATCAAAAGTCTTGTATTTTAATGGTAGGTCTTGCTAAAGTGGAATGCCATTAACTTTCCTTGACTAGATGGGTTTGTGTCGGACACTTACACGTATTGCATTGGTTTAACTTGACAAGGTCATCATAATGGTTATGGACCTTGGGGCATAGGGTTGGGTGCGAAGCATAGAGATCTGACCCAACAACAAGAGTCATATAGAGATATGATTAGCAAAGGGTTGCTTACGAATTCACTAATCTTCTAGCAAATGATGCCAAAGCTCACTAGTAGATTACGATTGTGGATCTTGAATCACTAAATGTCATAAGAGGATATGGTATTTAGTGGGAGTATCTTTATTCAATTGTTTAATAGAAGTTACTTTTTGAACATATGTCTTAGTTTTGCGTATTTTATGTTGTAGATCATGGCACCAATCATTGTACCAACATCGGTTTTGCTTTTACGTTCGATACTTGAAAAGGAAAAGCTGAATGGAACAAATTTTGCGGATTGGTCCATAACCTAAGAATTGTTCTTAGGCAAGATAAAAGGAACATGTTCTAGAGGAACCAATTCCAGATGTGCCTGGCGATAATCTCTTTGCTACTCTTAAATCCGCCTATAAAAAGGCATGTGATGAATCCCTTGATGTTAGCTGTCTCATGCTTGCTGCGATGAACTCAGACCTTCAGAAACAGTTTGAGAACATTGAGGCCTACGATATGATCGTGGCGCTCAAAGGCATGTTTGAGACACAAGCAAGAACCGAGAGATTTGAGATCTCAAAGAACTTGTTTACGTGTAAGCTAGCTGAGGGTAGTCCGGTGAGCCCACATGTGATCAAAATGGTTGGTTACACACAGAGCTTGGAAAAACTTGGTTTTCCACTGAGTCAAGAGTTGGCTACAGATTTGATTCTTGCTTCGCTTCCTGCAAGCTATGGTCAGTTCATTCTGAACTTCCATATGAATGGCTTAGACAAGAATCTCACCGAACTACATATGATGCTTAAGACTGCAGAGGACAGCATTAAGAAAAGCAACAGTCATGTGATGATGGTGCAAAAGAGTACAAGCTTCAAGAAGAAGGCTAAGACTTGGGTCAAGAAAAAGGGCAAGGCTAAAGTTTCGGATGAGATCCAAACCAACAAACCTAAACCCAAGACTAAGTCTGGCCCGACTCAAGAGAATGAATGCTTTTACTGCAAAGAGCTAGGCCATTGGAAGAGGAACTGCAAGAAATACCTGGCTGATCTGAAAAAGAATGGTGGGACTAAACCTTCCACTTCAGGTATTAATGTTATAGATGTCTTACTTGCTGATTCTTCTGTTAACTCATGGGTATTTGATCTACGAATTAGGTTGCTCATATTTGCAATTCGATCACGAGTCTAACAAAGAATAGGAGAATTGCAAGAGGCGAGATGGATCTTCGCGTCGGGAATAAAGCAAAGGTTCTTTGCATTAGCCGTCGGGACTTTACCATTGGTTTTGCCTTGAGATTTATTATGGAATTAAATAATTGTTATTACATTCCGACCATGAGTAGAAACATTATCTCGGCCTCATGTTTGATGGCGAGAGGTTATAAATTCATTATTGAGGACAATGGTTGTTCTATATTTTTGAATGATATGTTTTATGGCTATGCTCCTGTTTTGAGCGGGTTGTTTATTTTAAATCTTGATGATGCACCCATCTTTAATATTAATGCAAAGAGGCTTGACCTAATAATATGAATTCCACTTTTATCGGCATTGTCGTTTGGGTCACATAAGTGAGAAAGCATGAAGAAGCTCCATGATGATGGAATTCTAAACTCATTTGATTTGGAATCATTTGAAACATGCAAGTCTTGCCTACTCGGAAAATGACCAAGACACCTTTCATCGGTCGGAATGAGAGGCGTCCAGACTTGTTGGCACTCATACATCTTGATGTGTGTGGACCAATGAGCACGACGACTAGAGGTGGTTTTCAGACTTCATTACTTTCACCGATGACTATAGTAGATATGGATATATCTATTTAATGAGGCACAAGTCGGAATCCTTTGAAAAGTTCAAAGAGTTCCGAATGAGTCTGAGAATCAACTTGGCAAGACAATCAAATCTTTGCGATCGATCGTGGAGGTGAATTTTGAGCGAGAATTTGGCAATCATTTGAAACAATGTGGAATTGTTCCACAACTTACGCCACCGGTACTCCACAATGGAATGGGGTGTCGAAGCGGCGTAATAGGACCTTGTTGGACATGGTTCGATCGATGATGAGCCAATCTGATCTACCATTGTATTTTTGGGGTTACGCTCTAGAAACAGCCGCTTTCACTTTAAATAGGGTACCATCTAAATTAGTAGATAAGACACCATATGAGATATGGACTGGGAAGAGTCCTAGCTTGTCTTTTCTAAAGATTTGGGGATGTGATGTCTATGTTAAACGTTTGACGTCGATAAACTCACACCTAAGTCGGAAAAATGCTTCTTTATAGGATATCCTAGAAACCAAAGGATATTATTTCTACAACCAAGAGGAGAGCAAAGTGTTTGTTGCCGAAATGGTGTCTTTTTGGAAAAGAGTTTCTTTCCAAAGAAGTCGATGGGAGAAAGGTGCAACTTCGAAGAAATTAGGAAACATCTGAAATTGTTTCAACTCCTATTGAAACTCTAGGATGAACAAAATATTGTTGAACACAGTAGATGAGGCATCGACCTCACGAGATCTAAAAGGCCACGTCAAATGCCTATAAGGTATGGGCATGACGTATTATTATTGAATAATGATGAGCCTAACACTTATAAGGAAGCGATGATGGACCCGGACTCGAGAAATGGCTTGGAGCCATGAAATCCGAGATAGACTCCATGAGAGACAACCAAGTTTGGAACTGGTCGATCCACTTGATGGCGTTAAAACCATTGAGTGCAAATGGATCTATAAGAAAAAGATTGATATGGATGGAAATGTTCACATTCATAAAGCTCGACTAGTCGCAAAGGTTTTCGACAAGTTCAAGGAGTTGACTACGATGAGACCTTCTCACCGTAGCGATGCTTAAATCTATACGGATCATTCTAGCTATCTTTGCATATTTCGACTATGAGATATGGCAAATGGACGTCAAAAGCGGCTTTCCTTAATGGAAACCTAAGTGAGGATGTGTACATGACACAACTTTGAAGGTTTTGTTGATCCAAATAATGCTAATAAAGTGTGCAAACTTGAAGTCCATTTATGGATTGAAGCAAGCATCTCGAGTTGGAATATACGTTTTGATGAGGAGATCAAAAGGTTTGGTTTCATCAAAAACAAAGAAGAACCTTGTGTTTACATGAAGGTTAGTGGGAGTGCACTTGTAATTCTAATCTTATATGTGGATGACATATTATTGATTGGGAATGATATTCCTATCTTTGGAATCATTAAGGCATCATTGAAAAATAGTTTCTCTATGAAGGACCTAGGAGAGGCAAACATATATCTTGGGAATAAAGATCTATAGAGATAGATCGAGAAGGCTAATTGGATTAAGCCAAAGTACTTATATTGACAAGGTGTTGATTAGGTTCAACATGCAAAATGCCAAGAAAGGGTTCTTGCCTATGTCACATGGCATAAGTCTTAGCAAGAGTCGGTGTCCTTCGACTCTTGATGAGCGAGACCGCATGAATGGTATTCCATATGCTTGACTATTGGATCTATCATGTACGCCATGATATGTACTCGACGGATGTATCATATGCTCTAAGTGTTACAGTAGATACCAAGTCGATCTGGTGAATGTCCTTTGGACATTTGTGAAAAACATTCTTAAATACTTGAGAAGGACTAAGGATCGTTCTAATTTATGGCGGTGATGAAGAGCTGGTTGTAAATGGTTACACCGATGCAAGCTTTCAAACCGACAAAGATGATTATCGTTCGCAATCTGGTTTTGTATTCATTTTGAATGGAGGTGCGGTGAGTGGAAAAGTTCAAGCAAGAGGCGGTGCTGATTCCCTAGAGGTAGAGTACATTGCGACTTCTAAGTCGCAAAAGAAGGTGTTTGGATAAAGAATTTTATTGTTGAGTTGGGTATGGTTCCGAGTGCCTCAAGCCCAATGGATCTCTATTGTGACAACAATGGAGCCATTCTTGTGAGCTAAGAGCCTAGATCTCATCGAAATCAAGCACATACTCGAGCGTTATCATCTCATTCGCGAATTGGTGGATAGAGGAGATGTTAAGATATGCAAAGTTCATACGGATTTAAATGTTCTTGATCCGTTGACAAAGCCTCTCACTGACCAAAGCATGAGGCGCACACAAAAGCTATCGGTATTAGATACTTAAATGATTGTCTCTAGTGCAAGTGGGGGATGTTGGAAATATGCCCTAGAGGCAATCATAGAGATGATTATATTTCATTATGTTCACAATATTTGATAATATGTTATCTTGTTCCTTGAATGAATCATCGGTCATGAAGATTAACGAGTATGTGACTTGTTGGTGAAGCTCTTTTTAACTTATGATGATGTCGTTCTAAAAATATCCACGGTCGAAAATCCTTTGGTGGAACACTAGTGACTCTCGACCAACACATGTATTGATTGATGACCATGTTTCACGGTCATGGATATAGGGATATCGAATCAATAATGTGGACACGTGTTAGAGAACATGGTGTTGGATAAGACCCACCTTGAGACACTATTGAGATTGTTATGATTCTATGTGTCGTTAGTTGGTCTCAAGCAATGATGATGTATAATCCTTAGACACGAGATCGGCATGGTTTCCTACATGTGTAATAGCACTCTTAGGGGTTGCCAAACGCCGCTAAATGGCGGGTGGTTATAAAGGTAGCTTTTGGGTATGCTATGAAACATGCGAGAGGATGTATTGGTGGGATATGGGATTTGCCCTCCTAACATAACATGAGAGATATCTCTGGCCCCTCGAAGTGGTCGGATAAAGAAAGTGCATGGCCATGCCCTTTGGTGGTCAAGAGTTCGACCACATAAGGTTATCCGATACTCGATCGAGAAAGCATTGAGCAGATCCATGGATGACACAACATCTCACAGGAGTTCAACCAGATATCGTGAGGCAAAGGAGAATACATGAGTAGGTCACTTAGTTCGACCGACTCTTGGTCGTCGTATGGAGATACAAGCAAGTCGTGGGCTGGTCGAGCGTAATCCGAGTGGTGAAACCAAGTCGTGAGGAGTTACGAGTTGGTCGTGATCGAATCTGGCTGAGTCGTATAGAGATAGGACACAGTCGTAAGTGATGAGGACCTGAGTCGTAGATCATATTGCATCAAGGTTCGTCCGATATAATTTGTGTGTATTCGGGAATCGTTATGTCCTGCTAGGAACCGCTTCGACTCGTGGCGGAAAAGGTTTCGAGTCACAACCGAACTACACATGAACCTAACGGGTCACACACTTAGCGGGTTGGAACAAACCAAGATCGAATCTGATTAAGAAGCGTGTTTGGATAGGATCCATCACGGGCACTATATAAGGAGATGCATGAGGTGTTGGGAAAAAGAGGTTGGGCGTGAGTTGCCCTACGAAACCCTAGCCGCCATCTTCTTAAGA
This sequence comes from Phyllostachys edulis, assembly GCA_036346405.1. NCBI lineage: Eukaryota > Viridiplantae > Streptophyta > Magnoliopsida > Poales > Poaceae > Phyllostachys > Phyllostachys edulis. The sequence goes on from CM070552.1 coordinate 10,153,427, forward strand.
GCCTCCCGTGCGATTTGGTGCTAGCACACCGGCGTCTGTTGTTCCTTCCACGGGCGTGTGGATACCATAGAGGCGCTTCTCGTTGTTGCGCTTTAGGGCGATCCGCGATCTTCGCTAGGGGCTGTAGAGGTCTTTGGAGGAGCGATCAACCAAGCGAAGACAGCGGACGATCGACTCGACCGAAGACATCGACAGCGCTCTTCGTCGGACCAGCCGCTCCGACACTTCTTCCGCTGCGGCGTCTAGTGGTAACGATCTGTGATCATCTTCTTGCTTGGCTTCGGGTTTACGTGGTAGAAATTTTGATTTGTCGCTATCGTAGCCTACCCGTATCCCAACGGCTCCAACACGGTGTGGTCCGACAAGCCGATAATGGCGATCATCTAGGATGGCATTCAAGCGCCCTATCTTGCCCATATCGTCCCTTGCACCAACCACTCCTCGTCGGTTGTGCCAAGGTGCATGTATATATGTTGCTTCAAGCCCTTATTGCTCTCTTTTGCCATTAGGAGCTAGCCTCATTTTCTTCCTCCTCCAAGAATGCTTGAGCTCGATCGGGCTCAAGTACTTGTCCATAACGTCCGTTTATCCTAGAGTTTTGCGATTTCAAAACCAAAAAGAACCATTCGGTTTATTTGCTTCCTCAAGCTTAACTTAAAATTTTGGGAAATATCGGAGGTTAACTTGACTTAACCAAACTTCAACTAAGTCCAGTTGGTTGTTGCTCCCTGTTGGTTGAAGTTCTTTAGTGTTCTTTGGCTTTTGTTTTCCTTTCTTCTTTTTGCTCTGTGTGCTCTTAGGCCTAGTCTCTCCTTCCCAGGACCTCTTCTGTGTTTGGACCTCTCTCTCTCGGTCTAGACCTCCCTTGTGTTGGACCTCCCCTTGTCCAAGACCTCTTTGTAGGTCTAAGACCTCCCCTTTTGGGTCTTAGACCAGCTCGGGTTTGTGTTTCAAACCTTTTTGTTTCGAGGTCAAGTTTGAGTGGTTTCCTCTTTTGGACCACCCTCTTATTTGACCTCCTCTCCTTGTTCTTCTCTTTAGATCTCCTTGAGTTTATCCTTTGGACCTTTTCCTTGGACCTCCTCATTTTGAAATATCCTCCTTGGATCTCCTCTTTGAATCTCCTCATTGTTGGACATCCCTTGTGTTCGTTTGGACCTCTCTCAGATCCGTTCAAGCCTTCCGCTTAATCAGGACCTCAACCGCCTTTGTCTTAGTTTGATTTGTATTGGACGGCTTGATCTTGTTGGCACGATCGGCCAGTCCGAACGTCTCACCCCTTTTTGAGTCATCTGATCTATGTGGGACGGACCAATCACTTTGCTCCGTCCGACCGAGATCTGATGGACCCAGCCTTCCCCACATTTTTCTCGCTTTCGTCCACCTCTCTTGTTTAGATTTTGACCATTGAGACCACCCTTTGTGGTCAGAACTTCCCCTCTTTTGTCGTTTAGCCGTGACCTCCCCTTGTGGATATAACCGTTAGGACCTCCCCTTGTAGATCTTGATCGTCAGGACCCCTCCTTTGAGTCTTCTTTGCTTTGGACCTCTCCATGGTCTTTTTGCAAAGACCACCCTTGCGAGTTAAGACCTCTTCTTTGAGGTCAAGACCTGTGGTCGTTTGTGAAGACCTCCTTTGCGGGTTAAGGCCTTCCCCTTTGGGGTCAAGACCTGTGGTCTTTTTGCAAAAACCACCCTTGCGGCTGAGACCACCTCTTTGACCGATCTGGCCGCCGAGTTTGACTGGCCCCACTTGTCAGTCCGACTCACTTTCTCAATTCCTTCGCCTCTAAAGCCTTAAGTGCATTTAATGCTTGTCGCATCACATTAAATACGGTCACTTACGTGGTCACTTGCGTGGCACCTTAATCTCCCTCCTTGTTCCCTTCTTTTCCAGCACATCCTGTTCTGGCTGTCCTCCACCAGATCGGTCGTGACACTTGCCCTGACTCCTACCTACCTTTGACCCGTATGTCTGTGAGTCTCTTTGTGGCTCTCTCTTTCACTCTCTTTCATTTTCGGCTATAAAAATAGCCTAAGGGAGCCTTCTTTCATTATTCCTAGCCTCTTGGCCTAAGTTTTCTTCATGCTTGAAGCTTCACCAAGAAGAGCCCGAGGAAGTTGTGGGAGTTGCCCTCATCGCCAAGAAGGATCTTTTGGAGCCTACGTCATCGACTTGCTACCTCAAGAGTTCGCCGGAGCGCCATGCCAACCTCGACCACCGCAGCTGTCCCTCTGATCTCCTCCTTTTTCCGTCTCTTTCTTGGTTTTGGTGAGTTTCCTTGTGCCTAATCTTTTCTTGTTCATACAACCACTTTGTGTGATCGTATTCTTCTCACAACTACGTTACGTGGTCGTGTTCTTTTTACGACCACGTGGAATAGTCGTGTCTTCCTCAAGACCTCCACCTCGGGATCCCCTTAGGATCTCCTTTGGCAAAGACCACCTTCATGGCCTTTGTCGGCTCTTTTGCAAAGACCACCCTAGTGGTCCTCGCTAGTCTTTTTGCAAAGACCACCCTCCCGCTCATGGCCGCCTCCTGGTCTTTTTGCAAAGACCACCCTCTCGTCCATGATCGCCTCTCAGCCATGTCTTAGTCTTTTTGGAAAGACCACCCTCTTTCGGGTTGGACCTCTCCTCTCGCTGAGACCTCCTGCTTTCTAGTTTTTGGTTGAGATTTGCTTAAGTTTTTTTGAGTCCTTTAAGTTCTTTTGTCGAGAGTTGTCTTGTTTATTTGGTTCTTTATGTGCGTGTAGATCCAGGAGTTCGAGGAGGAGTACTTGGACGGTAGTCTCTCTGAAGGCTCACCCGACTCAACGAAGGCAAGTCGCAGACCTTTGATCATGTTGAACCCGACATTTCAAAAATATGTTGTTTTACATTATCATGCATGACTACTTTTATAAGAAATGTTTTGGGCGGTAGCTATATCCCACTTGATAATTATGCCTCCTTGGATGATTGAACTCAACATGTTGACATGATTCCTTGGACACTTTAGAATGGGTAATTTTAGTTGGTATAAACGATATTTCCAACATGGGACCGTATGTTTATGCTTAGCCTTGCTTTAGAACCGTGGGTCTTGAAAATCATGCTTCATCATTAATAATCTTGACTAATTGAACTATGGAACTATGGTTGGTGCCACTATTGAGCAGCTATGGTGCTGATTCTACAGCTGTGTTGATTGTGGTGCGATGCCGCTCTTGTTAAAATTTGTTGTGCCAAGACCAAGCTGGTCTTTGGCCAGGTTGAACCTAAAATGTTTTCACACTCGAGCAAGTGATCGAGCAGTAAAGAGGGTGCCATGCGCACACTGGGATGAGGTTGTCTTGCCTGAGTGGATTAAGGAATTAACTTTGTGTTCTGTTGATCCGGGTATTACCGTGCAACCACAAGACCATTTTATGGGGGTGGTCTAGGCAAAATTATTGGCAATAAGTGGCTTGGTTACATTGTGGTGGAGCATCTTGATTTGCTAGCACAAGAGGGCACCCATTAACGGCGAGGGGATCTGCGAAACCTTAGCGGGTAGCTCCGAGCCAGTTGAAAGCTTTGTAAAGGCCTTGCCACGCTCTCTAGACTACTCACCTTCGGAAGTGAGTAAGGGTTACGACAAGAACTCGACCCACTAGAGAGATTGTGGATTGTGGGTAAAGTTGTACACCTCTGCAGAAGGAAATTCAGTATCAAGTCTGCTACTACTACGGCAAGGAAGGGCACCTCGTCAAGCATTGCCCCTTGCGAGCATCTTTGGTACCACAAGCAACCTCAACACTTGAAGACAGAACAGAAGAACCTAAGGCATCCCACCAGCAGGAAATCATTTGCTCAAACCGCGAAGGTAAGGATTGTTTGTAGACATACTTGACATATGTAGTCCAACAGCAGTGTGTAGCTGAACAAGCCACCTCCAATCAAGCCAAGAAAGAAAGGACCAAGGATTCATCTACCAGGACGTCCTAAGAATCAAAGGAACTGAGTTTCAACAAGATATCAGTCCTGTGGCACCCAATCTAGGAATCATCGGCCATCAACAAGACAGCAGTCACAAGAGGAAGATGGCAGAGCAAGAGCAAGACTTTCCAAAGAACTCTAAGACTCGGGTAATGCAACCCCAACCTGACCTAGCGATAGTAATGACCACACTCATGCCTTGAGGATCGATGATTGACCACCAATCTGAGATGTCTCGACAACAGCGATAGTCAATCCCAATAGAACAAGACATCAAGGGCAGAAATTCAGTGCTTTAGTTGTCAGGATATGGGACATTATGCCAACCGATGCCCTAAAAGATATCTAGCTCTCACCCCGGATAGCATTCTAGAAGCCACCCTAATTGCAACAATAACACCAGCTGCAGGGAGAAAGAACAACAAAAGGATCATGTCACAATAACCAAAGTATAGGAGATTGGGCTTGCCAATGCCCCAAGATAAAGGCGTTGAGTCACCTAGTCGGCTCGGCACCACCAAGTTACTGTTCAAGGCCGGTCGAAGAAGTCATCTCGTCTTTGCAAGTGTCACGTGCTTCCTTTATCGAGAGTTGGGACATTATGCAATAAATGTCAAAGAAGCGTGCAGACAGTGAAGCTAACCATCAAGCAACAAATCCAGTTGAAGACTCCTTGCACCCACCTCTTCTCTCTAGCCTCTCGAATCTCGAGGTCGAGATTCCCTTAAAGGGGTAGGTTTGTAACACCACTCGTTTTACGAGCTTTTGAAAATTTTCAAAATAAAAAGAACCATTTGGTTTTGATGAGAGTTCAAAGCTTAACTTGAGATTTTCAGAATTTGAGTGTTTAAAATGACTAAATCAAACTTCAACTAATCCTAAAGCTTGGTATATTTTGAGTTATTCGAGCTCTAGAGTAGTCTCTCCCTTTCTCTGTAGGTTCTGCTCTCCCCTTGCCCAGCTCTTGTGCCTAGACCCTTCTCCCTCCATTCTGTTTGGACATTCTCTTATGTCCAGACCTCCCCTGCGCCTAGACGTCTCTTGTGGTATAAACCACCTGTTTGGTTTAGACCTCCTCTTTGTTGGTTTGAATCTCTTTTTGGGTTTTAAGCCTTCTTTTGATCTAAACCACCTTCTCTATTTAGACCTCCTTGTGGCCTAGACCTCCTTCTCTATTTGAATCTTCCCTTGGTTCCTTTGGGTCACGACCACCCCAGGGTGTTCTAAGCTCAGGTTTGTGTTTCAAATGCCCTTTGAAATCTAAGTTTCAAATATGGGTTGAATTTCCCCTTCGTTTGAACCTTCTCTTGTCCATTTGAATTTTCTTGTACTCATTTGGACCTCCCCGTGTTCATTTGGACCTCCTTGTGTCCCTCTGAACCTCCCTCGCGTCCGTTCGGACCTCCCGCTTGTTCCATACCTTCATCTCTTATGGACCGTCTGATCCATGTTGGACGGCCTAATCTTGTTGGCACATTCAGCTGGTCCGAACATCCTCATCGCTTTGCTCGTCGATCGTGTCTGGAAGCCCGCTCCTCGCGCCTTTCCTCTCTGTTGCTCCATCTCCTTTGGCTCCATCTTGACCGTTGAGACCTCCCCTGTGTTGGTCTTGACCGTCGAGATCTTCTTTGGTTCCATCTTGACCGTTGAGACCTCCCCTGTGTTGGTCTTGACCGTCGAGCTCTCCTTTGGTTCCATCTTGACCGTTGGGATCTCACCTGTGTTGGTCTTGACCGTCGAGATCTCCTTTGAGTTCATCCTGATCATTAAGACCTCCTTTGGACCACTTTCTGTGGATCTCCCCCGTTGGATCCCTCTCCCTTTGAAACCCCTCCGTCCGGACCTCCCTTCATTTGGATATGATGGTCCAAACCTCCCTTCGTTTGGATCTGATGGTCCAGACCACCCTTCGTTTGGATCTGACGGACCAGACCTCCGCACCTTCATTTGAAACCATCCGATATGTATCAGATGACCCGATCTTGTTGGCACATTCGGCTGATCCGAACGTCCCATCCCTTTTGAGACCTCCTTTGATCCCATTTGACCGTCAGAACCACTCTCTGAGTTGATATGACCGTTAGGACCTCCCTTGAGTTGATCTTGACCTTGAGGTCCTCTCCTGTTCCTTTTGCAAAGACCATCTTTGCGGGTTAGACCACCCTTGTGGTCTTTTTGTGAAGACCACCCTCCTGGTCATGACCACCACTTGTGGTTAGGACCTCCCTTTGGAGTCGCGACCTCCTCTCTTTTGTCCTTTAGCCGCGACCTCCTCTTGAGGCCGCGACCTCCCCTCTTTTGTCATATTGCCGCGGCCTCCCTTTGAGGCTGCGACCTCCTCTCTTTTGTTGTTTTGTCGTGACCTCCCCTTGAGGCCGCGACTTCCTACCTTTTGTCGTTTTGCCGTGACCTCCTTTGGTCGGGACCTCGTTGGGGTCTTTTTGTAAAGACCACCCTTCCCAGTCTCTTTGCAAAAACCACCTCCTGGCTCTTTGCAAAACCACCTTCTTGGTCACGACCTCCACAGGTCACGACCACTCCCTAGTGGGACCACCTTCTCGGAGTCCTCTACTCCTTTCCTTCTTACTCTCGTTGTATCTCGGTGCCAGAGAGTTCACTTGATAAATCTTAAATGTCACTAAAAGACATTAAATGTTGTCTTTTCCCTTGTACCCCTTTTGCCTCTGTCGTCTCCTCCTTTACCTGCTCCTAGCTTTTCCTCCACTTACTTTTGGGACACGCGTGTGCCTTGAAACTCACAGAAGCTCTGGCTATAAATAGCCTGAGTAGCCCTCCTTTCCTCACCTTTGGCCACTTAGCTCTCCAACTCTTTTCCATCTTGCTTAGTGCTTGAAGCTTCGCCAAGGAGTCAGTTGAGGCGATGGCGTCGCCTCCTCGTTGACAAGCGATTAAATCGAGCACCTTGCCCGTCCTCAGCAAGTAAATCGCCAAGCCCTCGACCTCCTCCCTCTCCTCTTCTATCTCCCTCTCAGCCTTGGTGAGTACCTCCGTATCCTTTTTGCATTCCTTCCATGACTATGTTGCGTGAGTCGTGTTTGTCTTCGACCACTTGACATAGTTGTGTCCTTTGTTGAACCTCCTCCTTTGGATCTCCAGAGATCTCCTCTTTGCAAAGATGACCGTCTTGGTCTTTTTGCAAAGATGACCCTCGAGGACCTCCTAAGGATCTCTTCCTCAAAGACCTCCTTGACCTCCTCGGGACATCTTCCTCGGGATGTCCTTGAGCTCCTCAAGACCTCCCCGGCAAAGACCACCCTCTCGGTCTTTCTTTGGTCTTTACAAAGACCACAATCTCTGAGGATTTCCCCAACTCGTTGGACCTCCCTTCAACCTCTTGGACCTCCTCGAGAGCCCTCTCTTAGTTCATCTTGTTACATTCTTTGCTATTTGGGTTTGTTTGAACTTTATTTGGATCTTATTTGGTACATTATTTGATTCTGCTTTGTTTTGTTCTCGTTTAGATTGTGTCGTCTCCGGGGAGCCCGAGATCTCCCAGTAGTTCCTCAAGCTTTCAAGTCAGGCAAGTTACACTCTTGATCATGTTGCACCTAGTATCTCAAATTATTTAAGTTCTGTTTTAAAATTACTGCATGCTTATTTACGCTAAGTATTTCAATACCTGTTTTAAAGTCATAGCTATGCCGAATCCTTTGTATGGCCCATTTTGATATTGATTCCACTCTGTTGTCACCCTACTTAAAATCTGGTTGATGCAATAGTGTGAACCAGGATCTCTTGAAAAATATATGCTTAGTTATGCTTAGACCAAAATCTTGTTTTGGGAGTTTTACTGCCAAAAGACCATTGTTGTCTAAAATATTTTAATCCATGACATTGGGTTGTCATGGTAGTTTGCAAATATTTTTGAAAATTAAAGGAAAAGGAAAATGGTTTAGACTTAGGCGAATTGGTTGTTCGGATGGGTGCATGTTCATGCACGGGATCGATCCATTCCTATGGATGAGGCCCAGGGTTTAGTGGAAGCCGCCCAAGTCAGTTATGGACCGGTCTTCAAGTGTATTTTGCCAGGCCACACTGTGCAACCACATGTTTAGGGTGGGGTGGACCTAGCTAATTAATTTGCAGAGTTCCATCGCGGTTGATCCTGTTGGTACGTGGGAGGTCTTTCATGGCCGTTCTTTTTTACTAAGTCTTTCATGACTATTGTTCCCTTTGGCGCAAGAGGGGCCCTTGATCTCACGGTTTTTATCTATAGGGTGGGGCAAAACCTTAGCGAGGGTGGACTGCGGTGGAATGATGCTTTGTAAAGGCCTTGTCATGAGCTCTAGACCACTTACCTTCGAAAGTGAGTGGTGGCATTGCCGGTCGCCAAACAAACTAGAGAAATTATGTCATGTGGGTAAAGTTGTACACCTCTGTAGAGTGAAAATCTATTCGAATAGCCGTGTTCGCGGTTAAGGATATGCTAGCAAAGCTGCTCCAAGTTAGATGTTGGTTTTGGTTTTAAAAAGGACTTTTGATAAATTGGTTTTGGATCTCTATCCAATCGAGTTACAAGCCTTGAGCCTTGTGACAGAGGGTATCCTTCACCACTTGTAGATGACTATTATCAAGCGAAAACTGAAATTTAGAAAATGAATTTTAATTATTGTTATATGCCTTGGAACTCAGTACTTGTATTTGAAATAAACTTGGCCTTATGCAAATCAACCATATTATGCCTTCCTTTGAGATATCCATTTATGCATGTCATTCTGTTATTTGACGGTGTAACTTGCGAGGGCGGTTGTTGTGCTCACTCTTGCTTGATATTCTTATTGAGCGAAGAAAGCTTGAGGAGGTCTTCGCGGTGGACCTAGAGGTCTGGCCGATTAGGATCGCCCTCCACCGATTACTGTGGTGTGTCGGGTGGTCTACTTATTTACCTTCCACTGTATTTTGTTTGCTGGCTTGTAAGCCTCCCCTTTGTAATCAACTCTGTTGTCAATAAAGATTGCATTTAATGTATGTTACCACTGTTGTATGCTGTGAAGAGCTAGCCGTTGATCCTTGAAACTAGCTTGGTTCACACAGAGGACTATGGGGTGATCCCTGACCACCACGACCACCCTGGATGCAGTGGTGGGAGGTCTTTGGGGAGATCCCAGCCCTCCACGACCTCCTTGGGGCTGGTGGTGGGAGGACCTAGGTCACCTCGGGTCTCACGACCTCCTTAGGATTGGTCTCTCGACCTCTCTTGGGTTGGAGTCGTGGCACTTGGGATCTTCTCGTGGTGTCTCGAGCTCACCTTGGAGACATCTGGGTGGTCTTGAAGGACCTTCTGAGAGGTCTTGGAGGACCTCTAGGTGGTCTTGAGAGACCTCCCTGGGAGACCTCAGGTCGGAGCGTTACACTCTGGTCGATGGGGCTTACAGACGTGTGGGCCTGGTCGATTAGAGAGTCTCCCATGCCATATTTAAAGATAGAGCCTAGTCACTCTGTTGAGTTGTCATTAGATATGTTTGTTATCCTTCGAAGTGCTTTCGTTGGTTTCAATGCATTTGGATTTATTGGAATTCTTTTGGTTATTTTGATTGTTACGAAGTTCAATCGTATTATGCGTAATTAGCATCCGAAGATATCATGGAACAGCAACCCCAACAAGGACAAGATTGCCATAACACTATACAGGATGATTATCAATACATTGAGTGAGATTATTACTAGGATATCGAGAAGGGCGAATATCAGAATATAGAGCTTTATCAGAACATTGACCAAGGTGAGTCAACACTTTGACCATATTGTACCTACCTTTTGCAAATTATGTTGCTTCAAATTAAGAAATTGCATTGCTATGTTTTATCAAACTAAATTGGTCTAGCTCATAGTTAATGCCTTACTTGAGAATTATGTATAAACTCCTACCCTTGAACTTGGACACTATTCTTTGTCACCCTAGACTTAATGGATTACATACTAGTTGATAGGTCTGTATCTAAGTGTCATGCTTAGCCTTGTTTAGATACATTATCATGTGGGCATTAAGTTGCTGACCACAATTCTTAAAAACTTTGGAAAATGATTTGGGCAATAAAATTTGGGAGCACGGCCATTATGTTGAAGTAAATGGTTATTTTCCAAAACAAACAAAACCTAAAAATTGTTTTTTTTTGGTAATTTGGAAAGTGGTGGTAGTCTTTGAAACACGAGAGGATGTTTGTATGTGGATGCCCCACCCTGGTCAATTAAGGACCGAATCTTGTGATGACCTCTTATGCAAAAACAGTGCAACCACAAGTCTATAATGGGTACGACCTTGCCGACTAATTTGCTCGCCTCGGCGTAGATCCGCCAGTTGGGTTGATTCTTGGTGGATAGCGGGGGAGAACAAAGCCACAAGAACGCATTGGCACAAGAGGGGCCTCGAGAGAGCCTTGGGAGTGGGCTCGAGGTGGTGGAAACCTTAGTGTAGCGGATGGAGTGCGTTGAGGGCGAGCATTGTAAAGGCCTTGTGGTAATCTCCCTTGATTAGCATGTCCAAGGAAACATGTGAATATATCAAGGTGATTACCTCTTGTGGGTAAAGTGTCACGAACTCTGAGTAAGAAAACTATCTAGATAGCCGTGCTCATAGTCAAGAGAGTCTTGAGAACTTGCTTAATATAGCTTTCGTTTTATAAAACCATTTGTCTTTGGAAAAGAAAGATGGGGTGGGACCCTAGGGATTTGAAAGGCACAGTGGGGACCCGTGGTAGTCTGGGAATACCCGAGCATTGAGTGGATGGAGCCACTCAATGGTATAGGAGGTGGGACCTCCACTAGTACTTTACAAATGAAAACTCATTTATGAAAACAAATTTGTTAAAAATGCTAAGTCTCAGGATTTTCTACTACTCCTCTATTTCAAATTTGGCTTTGTGCAAATAAAATAAACCTAAAGCTTCCTTGACTAGCCTGCATCTATACAAGCTGCATTGTGTGTTGGCTCACGAAATGCGGTTGTGTACTCGAGCTCTGCCATTTTAATCTTTTAGAGACCCATATGATTGAGACCCTGTGACCACTACTACGCAGAGGTGAATCGGATGGCGTGGAAGAAGATGAAGCTTAGGCAGGGACCTCCGATCGCTTGCCTATGTGCAGTGAATGGATCCACTATGACTTGTTACCTTACGCCCTTGTCTTTGTTTTTGTATCTGGCTTTTGTAAGATCTACGCCTCGTGGCTCTTTTGTAAAACAATTGGTATTTGGCCTTTATATATATATATATATATATATATATATATATATATATATATATATATATATATATATATATATATATGAATGTTTATATTATGTTGCGGGTTTGCACTATTCTTACAAGCGTTACTACACCAAGCATGATCTACATCAGGCGTGGTCATATCTCCCACGGCCGGGTGCGGTCTCCAGGACCTCCTCTTGGACCTCCTCCGAGACCTCCCCAAGACCTCCGCTTGGACCTCCTTCGAGACTTCTCCAGGGACCTCCTCATTTGGACCTCCTCAGAGACCTCCCCTTGGACCTCCTCTGAGACCTCTCCGGGACCTCCCCTTGGACCTCCTCTGAGACATCTCAAGACCTCCTCTTGGACCTCTTCTGAGATATCTCTAGGACCTCCCCTTGGACCTCCTCTAAGATATCTCAAGACTTCCTCTTGGACTTTCCCCGATACCTTTCTAAGACATCTTCAGGATTTCCTAAGATCTCCCAAGACCTCCGGGATCTCCATGAGACCTCCTGGACTTCCCTTGACCTCTGAGGATCTCCTAGGAACTCCCTTGACCTCTAGGACCTCCTTTGGATCTCCTAGGACCACCCAAGACCTCCATAGGACCTCCTTTGACTCCCAGGACCCCCTAGGATCTCCACATGAACTACAGGACCTCCTTCGGATCTTCTAGGACCTTTGCAGGATCTCCAAGACCTCCTAAGATCTCCTAGGACCCCCCCTAAGATCTTCCCGGGACCTCCAAAGATCTCCCAGGACCTCCTCATGAGCTATAGGACCTCCCTTGACTCTCCAGGACCTCCTCTCAGGACCTCCCCTCAGGATCTCCTCAAGACCTCCTTCGACTTCTTAGAACTTACTTAGGATCACCCCAGGACCAATACTCGAAGGGAACAGTGACTAGCAGAAGTAGCACTCTAGGACCTCTTCAAGATCACTTCAGGACATCCTCAGGATCTATTTTCCCGAACCTTCTCAGAACTTCCCTATAGGACCTTCCTAGGACCTCCTTTGACCTCTACAGGACTACCCCAGGATCTCCACGGGACCACTACAAGACTTCTACAAGACCTTCTCAAGACCTTCCCAGGATCTCTGGGACAACTCCGGGACCCCTAGAGACTTCTTTAGAACTTCTCCGGGACTCTGAGGACCACCCCATGACCTCCCTAGAACTTCTTACAAGAACCACCCAGGGACCTCCTCTACAAACCGGTGTGGTCGTGAGCTTAAACCGGCGTCCCCTACACGACACGGCCACAACTATCGGCCATTACCTAGTCATAGGCCGGCCTTGGGCTGACTATGTGTGCGAATCAAGGCGAGAACAAGAAGGACATGGATAGTTAGGAGTCTTGATCAAGACTAAGGGACAAGAAGGCTACATGGATAGCTATGAGTGTTGAATAAGGCTGAAGATCAAGAAGACCAAGAACTAGGTCGTGAGCCCCGATCGATTGCCGGTAGGCATATCGTGAGGGATTCCATGACGTGCTTTGGCACTTATTCATTCTTTGAATCTCTCGAGAATATTTGGACTATTCGACCATTCCGCAAGACAAAAGCCCTAGGTATATTTGTGCTTTGTTTATTATTATGTAATAATTGAATAATTTTGGGATATGTATTTGAATCAACAATGTAACTATGTATGTCAGCTACTGATCTAGGGAATGACACAACCATACACAGTGGAACCCAAGTTCCAAATTTGGGGTCCGACACATAAGAACTCTGTGGCACAAATCTATGGCGGCGGATGGGCCGACCTGGGCCATGGGCTCGATGGGGGAAATGAGGGTGCCAGTGGCGTCGACGAGGATGGCCTTGTGTGTGATGTCACCATAGATGGCCCTCCGGTAGTCATAGTACTCCCGCGCCCCATCGGCTCCCTCTGCCGTGGCCGTCCCGAGCCAACGCCTCTCACCACGACCCGTGAGTGTCGGTTGGAGCCCCGCCGTCGAGGCTGAGCAAAGCCGTGCCACCACCATCGCCTCAGTGATGTTTACTCCTTATCTCCTTCCATGCTAATAGTCATGTTTACTCCTTTAAGGAGGTTGCGACGCTTGGTTTACGCTGCGGTGGCATGGCGTGAGTCTCCTCTCTCCCCACCGCCCAGCCAGACTTCACATCGAAGCTACTCATCGCCCTCATGTATCCGCGAACTCTGCAATTAAACCCAAAAACCTGAATCACACACCACCACCCTATCAAGAGAGGAACCAACCAAACTGCTCAGACACCTCTAGGACTTACGAATGAGGGAGAAGGAGTCAGAGGGGGGAAAGGACGGCTCATCGGGCTTCTTGCCGGTGAAGGTGGAATCCTCCCTGCGCCTTACCTGACCGGTTTGGGACGCTTCTCCAGCCAGGCATCCTCAACCTCCACCTCTGCCTCCTCCTCGTTGTACTCCTCGTCCTCCTCTGGAAGAGGGAGTCCAACATCTTCGGGCGTAGGGAAGAGGATGGGGCTGCAGCCGCAAGGGGAAGGAGAGTGTGCGTCATGGGGAGCGGTTGGGGAAGAGAAGGGAGGTGGGCGGCGAAGGAAGCGGTTGGGGGAGGAGGAAGGCTTCGGCGGCGTGGGAGAGGGAGGAAGAGAGCGGAAGAGGAGCAATCTGGGGGCGACGGCAGTAATAGTGGCACGGGCGAAGTGGAGGAGGTGCACGGTGCGGTGCAGTGCGGGCGAGGGCACGGGAGGAAGAGAGCGGGAGTTGAGTGAGCCGGCGGCGAAGGCGGTGGTGAGGAGGTGGGTGAGGTGACAGTTGGAGGGGAAGGCGGTGGATGTTTGTGCGAGGGGAATGGGGTAGCGCAGAAAAATTGAGGAGAACCCGATTTTAATCTTACATGGCTGGTGTCGGATGGTTGCTCCCCACGCTAGTTGATCTGGTTCGTTGGTGATTCGAGCGTCGATCTGGTGGACGAGAAAGCTGGTGGGAGGACGAATGACCACCAATTGCTTCTTTTAAGTAATAGAGATATGTATAGGGAACTCCCGAACTAAGCTGCAAGTGGAAAATGCAAATTGCTGGTCAGTGATAGACAAACGGATGACCATGTATTATTGTTTTAAGATGGGTGTAACGCGAGAAAAGATGCGTTGGGCCAGAGGCCCAACCAATGCGTCGAACGGCTGCTGCGCTGCCGCGTACAACTTGGAGAATGATCCAGCGCGTGCACCACGAGAAAGGCAAGACGGATCACCGCGCAAGCCCATCGAAGATCAACAATTGATGCTGCGTTGGTCAATCCAGCCGGGAAACACGGTGAAGAGTCTCTACGTCCTATCCAATTTTGTTTAGCCCAAGTAAGCCGATCAATCTGTACACGGCGACTGCAATGGGCGGCTGCAATGGGCCTATGCATCTGATCTTACAGCCTTTTCACATAAATTGCTATGGTTGACTGTTCCTGTTCTATTCTTACAGCCTTTTCGCATAAATTGCTATGGAGTCTGGGCACAGGATAATCACGAAGAATTCAGATGCGACCATGCAAATGCATATCGGGAGCACAGGACAAACAGAGATAGGAGTACCATAGAATGTTATCGGGAGCACCTATCGATTAGGGTGATGTATGTATTATGCCAAGACTGGCAAGCCTGTCCCAGGAGGCAAACGGTGTCAGGTCTGCGTCTAACAAAAGCAGCCACCATTAGGTATGAGAACGTAGCGTCATGGTGCGGACGTAAAAGCTATACACAAAAACAGCAGCATTTGTCAGCACTCAACGCGTACACGAACAAACAACACACGCACACCTGAAATTATTTTTTGGTGCCGCACTGAATACTTCGTAGCATTTCATTTTCTTCTCCTTTGTGCTTATTAAGCACAAAGGTAACTGATTACATGCTAAGCACAAAGGTAACTGATTACATGCCCGCAGTCAAGGCACACATGGAAATCCAACGGTAAGGAAAGGCTACAGATGGAAATAGTCTACACTATCAATTCCCGGACAAAGGAAAGGAAATAAGCAAAGCTACCAAATCAGGATTTCAATCCCGGACAACAGGAAGGAAATAAGCAATGAAGGACATTCCTAAACAAATCAATCACTCAATCAATGCCATGTAGTTTCGCTGTTCTCTGCCAATCAAAGTCCAACGTTCTTTCTTTGTTTCCAAAAACAAATCACACGTGAACAAGCAAGTTTGGCCGGCACATACACCAGATTAGTTTAACAAATCACCCTCTAATCTTGTGGCTCCTTCTTGACTTGGACCAAACTAATTTTGGCTCGCAACTCCAGGAACTTGACGCGCCCCAGTGGTTTTGTAAGAATGTCAGCGAGTTGATCATCTATGCTAATGTACTCGACCTCGATCTTCTCTTTTTCAACACATTCACGAATAAAATGATAATGAGTATCAATGTGCTTACTTCGATCGTGGAAGACGGGGTTCTTGCAAAGGGAGATCGCCGACTTGTTGTCCACCTTGAGACTTAGACGGCTGGCCTCCTTGTTCATTAGGTCGCTGAGCAAGCGTCCAAGCCAAATATCATGACACACCGCGGTGGTGGCTGCGATGTACTTGGCCTCGCACGAGGATAAGGCCACCATATGCATTTCTGCGATCGCTAACCGGCCGGCTTCGACCAACAAAAAATGGTACCCTCGTAGTGCTTTTGCGATCATCCACATCTCCCGCCATGTAGGAGTCGTTGTACCTCGTCAACTGTAGCTCCCCGCTGCTTCTTGCATAGAAGCAACCGTAGTTGAGCGTCCCGGCAATATATCGAAGCATGTGCTTCACTGCTCCAAGATGTTCGGTGGTAGTTGCCTCTATGAACCTGCTGATGTAACCCACAGCATAGGAGATATCCGGCCTTGTATGAACCAAGTACCGAAGACTCCCCACGATGCTTCGATAGTGGGTGGCGTCTATAGGAGAACCGCCACTAGTCTTGCTAAGTTTGAGCCGTGCCTCAATCGGCACCTGGCACGGATTGCAGCCCACCATGCCCCTCTTCTCCAGGATCCTAAGCGCATAGGAAGCCTGGTTCAATGTGATGCCGCCGTTGTCCTGGTGCACCTCGATTCTAAGATAGTAGCTTAGCAATCCCAGATCACTCATCGTGAACACTTTCATCATCTCCTCCTTGAACTTGGTGATCTCTGGCAAATGTGAACCGGTGATGGTGAGATCGTCCACGTATACACCCACAAGTAGATGCGATGAACCAACTCCTCGTGTGTACACAGCGTGCTCCAACGGGCTTTGCTCGAACCCAAGGGACTGCATGCTGCTGTCGAGTTTGGCATTCCACGCCCTTGGTGCCTAACAGAGACTGTAGAAGGTCTTCCGGAGTTTGACCACCTTGTGCTCGTTATCATCGCTAACATGGCCCGACGGCACGTTGCACGACGTACACCTCCTCCTCAAGCTCACCGTTGAGGAACACTGATTTGACATCATGTGGTGCACACCCGGCCCTTTTGGGCGCAAAGTGCAACCGGTAGCGCGATGGACTCCACCCAGCGGCAAAGCAAAGAACTTCTCGAAGTCGACACCTTGTCATTACTGCACGCCCTTTGGCGGCGAGGCACGCCTTGTGCTTCACCACGGCTCCTTGTGAGTCCTTCTTGACCTTGTACACCCACTTGAGGTTAATGGGATGATGGCTAGCTGGCAGATCGCACAGCTTCCACATGCCGTTCTCTTCAATAGACCTCATTTCCTCCAACATAGCTTGGCGCTAGCACTTGTGCTGCTCAGCTTCAGCAAATTTCGTGGGGTCCTCTATGGCCAGAAGACACAGCCTGTAGTCCTCGACTGAGACCTTGTCGGTGGTGTCATAGAGGTCCGCTATGGTGCGGTACCGGTCGCGCGCTTCATCGATGGTCGTGACACGTTAGTGGGAGGTGAGGCCGGCGTCGACGACCCTGGGATGGGTGTTCCAGCCGTGTCACCCCAATGCTCCAGTGTATCATCTTGTTTGTCACCTGTCACGGGAAGAAAAAATGTGTTCCACGGAGAAAATTTCACCGGGAGCGGTCAATGGATCATCAACTCCAGGTGTGCCCCAATCCCACTTTGCCTCTTCATCGAACACCAACCACATCACGTGACACGTGAATGCGATTGCCCATGGGATCATAGACCCGGTATGCCTTGGACCCTGGTTTGTAGCCGAAGAAGACCACGGGTACGCTTCTGTCGTCAAGTTTCTTTAGGTTCGGCTTCACCACCTTCAGATGCGCCACACACCCAAACGTGTGGAAATAATGCACATTCGGGCGCCGCCCATACCACGCCTCGTAAGGCGTCTTGCCGTGCACACTCCGTGTCGGTGCACGGTTGAGGAGGTAGACTACTATTGTGACAGCCTCGCCCCAAAACCTTCCTGGCACGCCTTTCACCTTCAACAGGCTGCGCGCCATGCCGACCACCGTCTGGTTTCGGCACTTCACGACACCGTTCTACTGAGGTGAGTACGATGCCATGAACTGCCACTTGATGTCGAGGTTCGCGTAGTGCTCACCGAATTCCGTGGATGTGAACTCACCATCGCGATCAGTGCGCAGCGCCCGCAGCTTTCTTGTGGCCTCTAGTTCAGCGTGGGTCTGGAAGCTCTTGATGGCTGCGAGCACCTCGTCTTTTGACGTTAGGAGCATCAGCCACATGTATCGGCTGAAATCAGCCAACAGGAGAAGAAATTCGCTTCCCTCCTGGTGTCACCGACATGACTAATCCGCACAAGTCACCGTGCACCAGCTCGAGTTGATCCTGGGTGTGGTAGCGTGCCTCTTGCGGGAATGGAGCATGTCATTGTTTCTCGACCAGGCAAGCATCACAGACTCGATCCACTTGATCGATTTGTGGCAACCCACGGACCATCTCGTCGCGACACGAGGCGCCACAGGATCGAAGTTCGGATGGTCAGTAGCGTGTGCCAGACCACACATCTTCGCTGCAGACCTCACCGCAGACACGCAATTTGTGCCAAAACCAGATCAAGCACATACATACGGTTTCTGGAGCATTTTACCTTGGGTCGTAGTTGCTGCTGCTGATCATGATGCCACAGTGTGCCGTTCTCGATCAACATCTGACAGTCGTTCTCGTCAAGCTGTCCGATGCTGATGATATTACTCCATAGTAGTCGGATGTAGTACACCCCGGTGAGCGCGCGATGCTCCTTGGTGTGGTACGTGAACAACACAGTCCCATGCCCACATATGTCGACGACGGAGTTGTCGCCAAACTTCATGGTCCCCTTTACGCCGACGTCCAGTTCGGCAAACGTAGCCTTGCACTCAGACATGTGATTGGATGCACCTGTGTCTAGGTACCAGGCGCCGTCATGCTCGTTCTCCTTCCGGCCAAGCTGCACTTGCACGTGCACCTCGTTCAACACAACATCAGTGGGCACGCCACGCGTGACCTTCGTCAGTGTGCACACCTAGGCCATCAACAGCGTTAGCTCGTTGTCCTAGCTCTAATGAGATCGCTTGCTCGTTGGGCTCACCGTGGTAACTGCGGCATTCTTGAGTGAAGTGCCCAAGGTTTCCACAGTTGAAACACTTGAGCTTGGACTTGTCACGGCCACCGCTGGACCCAGTGCTCTCCTTGCCATCACGGGGCAGCACCTTGCCTGCCTTGCTTGCCGTGGCCATAACATTGCTTGTTGCAGTTCCTAGCGCCGCCCGAAGAGGAGTTGCCCTGCTCCTGCTTCTTCCTATGCACTGGTCACTCCTCCTCGGTGAGGAGAAGACAGCCACTAGTCTCACGGCCATCGCCATTGGTCGCCTCGTCTGCATCGAACCTCTCCTCTGTAGACTTGAGCTGGCTCACCAACTCTTCCACGGACAGGGTCCATAGGTCGATCAGCTTCTCGATGGATATTGCCACCTCCGTGAACTTTGGAGGAACGACGCGGAGGAGCTTCTTGACTACCTTGACATCCTCCAAGGTTTCGTCGAGCGTGCGGATGTTGTTGACGAGGCCGGTCAACCACATGGCAAAGTCATCTACAGGCTCGTTGTTCTTCATGCGAATTCTATTGAATTCCTTGAGCAAGGCCTGTACCTTCACCTCCTGGACATGTTCCACGCCCATGCGCATGGTTTTGATGGTGTCCTAGGCCTGTTTGGTGTTGTCCTTCACCGCTAGTGTTGCCAGCATCTCCGGCGGCACCCCCTGGAGTATGGCCGCCAATGCCGCCTGGTCAACCCGGTACTCGGTATCTCCTAGTTCAATCGCCTCCAAGACTCCCTGAGCCTGCATGTTGACCCTCATCAGAAGAGCCCACTCGATGTAGTTAAATGCGTGTGAGGGTCGGGTGGCGCACCGTCACCGACGCCTCCACGATCCGGTGCACCACCATGTTCCGGCGTTACACGGGCGTTCGCGCCTTTGCCATCTGCAGGGGCTCACGATGTGTTAGGGGACTCCGATCGTGTGCTCCCAGACATCGTCACCGCTTTGATACCAATTGTCAGCACTCAACGCATACACGAACAAACAACACACGCACACATGAGATTATTTTTTTGGTGCCGCGTGTTGAATAATCCTTGATTATTTCCATTTAGCAGTCTTTGATTTGTTTCCGTTTCTTTTGCATTAATGCAGTTTTAGTTATTAGCTTTAGTATGCAGCATTAGTGATTCATTAGTGCATTAGTGCAGCAGATCATGGGCAACAATCGGACATGGGATAGCCGCACATAGTAAATCGCATGTAGGAATTGCATGTAACGTGTTAGTGGGTCATCACTGCATTGTAACGGTTGTGTTAGTGGTTGCATATAATCACTGCATTGTAATGGGTGTGTTAGTGGCTCATCAGTAGGTCTTTTGGTTAGAATAAAAGGAGAAGAAAGAAACTTGAAATCTTTGCAGAGTTTAATGAACACCAAAATCTTTGTCTCGCTTGCAAACTCATTCTTTGTGTTTCGAGTGTGTGTGTCTTGCTGCAGCTCTCAGTACCAACAATTGGTATCGAGCTTCGTACTCTCTGCACTCGGAAGATGTCGTGCGCTGCTCGAAGTCTCCATCGATACTAGGACCCGCGACGAGGATGGCGCGAAGCGCGATGTAGACCGCCATGCATTGGTGGTACCGCCAGTGAGGGAGGGAGCTGTGACCCACCAATGCCCCATGCTCACGGGGAGCAATTACGGGGTGTGGGCGGTGAAGATGAAGATCATCATGCGTGCGTAAGGAGTATGGGCGGCAGTGGAGGGCGAAGAATTGGTCGATGAGAAGAAAGACCAGATGGCTCTCACCGTCATAGTCCAAGCCGTGCCGGAGGCCGTTGTAATGGCTATATCAGATGGCTTGGGACGCGCTCAAGGAGATGCATGTCGGCGAAGAACGTGTCAAGAAGGCGCGCGTTCAAACTCTCAAGAGAGAGTTTGAACGCATCTACATGGGGGACTCGAAGAAAATAACTGAATTTGCCTTGAAGCTCACCACCATGGTCAACAAGATACGTGCTCTCGGTACCAAGGTGGAGGAGAGCGTTGTCGTGGAGAATCTCTTACGCTCCGTCCCCGACAAATTCCTACCGATTGTCGGCACCATTGAACAATGGGGCGATGTATCGGCGATGTCGGTGATGGAGACCATTGGACGCTTGAGGGCGTACGAGGAGAGCTTGAAGGGGTGGCGACGCGACAAGGAAGAAGGAGAGAACTTGCTGCTCACGCGCGCCGAGTGAGAGACCAAAGCCGCCGAAGAAAAGAGGAGCGGCGAGGACTCCGACAGCGGCACAAAGAAGAATGGCGGGTGCGGCAATGGTTGTGGCCGTGGCCAAGACAGCGACAAGAAGAAGCACCGCGGTAAGTTCGACAAGTCTGTGACGACCCAATCCTAGGGCACCCGAGAGATCCTCCAGGACCTCTGGAAAGTCCACCAGGACCTCCCAGGAGGTCCATAAAGGACCTCTCGGACAGTCCACCAAGACCACCCAGGAGGTCCAGCAAGACCTCCTAGAGGTCCAGGAGAACATGACCCGAGAGAGAGTCTTTGAACCGAGGAGCACCCACGGCCTGCTATGTCCCCACGTAGAAACAAACGAGGAGGTCCGAGGGCGTACCAAGACCTCCCACAACCCTCCAGAGGAGGTCGTGGAGGTCTGGGACCACTCCAGAACCCCACATGTTCATCCCTTCATGAGGACATGGTGGACCGAGCCTGCTCCAAGGTCCTCTGTGAAACTTGAGCTAGTCCCAAGGATCATGGCTAGCTCTTCACAGCATATACACAATGGTGGTGACATCCAGAACACACCTTTATTCAAACAAAGCATTTACAAAGTTGTTTACAAGGTGGCCTTGGGCCAAACATAAATACATAAAAGCAAAAGAACTCAAAAGGGTCCATCAACACGCCACAGGCAGCTGACTGGAGGGCACAACCTAGCTGCTTTGATCTTCTTCATCGACAAGATCTTCTCCTGGCAAAGATTGCAATGAGCAAGAGTGAGCACAACAACCGTGCTCGCAAGTTACACCCGTGGGTTAGCAACATGACATGCATAGATGGATAATCAAAGGATGGCATAATATGGTTATTTTGCACAAAGCCAATTTTCTTTCAAATACCATTACTAAGTTCCAAAGCAGATCTTTAATAGCTAAAATTCATTTAGCAAAGCGGTTTTTCAGCTTGAGTAGCATTCATCAACGAATTGGTGAAGGATACCTCCCGACATTAGGCTCCTGCCCAAACCCATGGGATAAAATCCCAAAAACAGCTTTTAGCAAACATTTCGAAACCCCAAATCCAACATCTAACTTCAAGTGGCCTTTGCCAGCACGTCCATGACCGTGGACACGGCTATTCGAATAGATTTAACTCTGCAGAGGTTGTGCACTTTACCCACACGACATGAGTACTCTAGTTTGTCCGGCATTCGTCAATGCCACCTCTCACTTCCAAAGGTAAGAGATCTAGAGCTCATGACAAGGCCTTTACAATGCATTGCTCCACCACAGCCTCTCCTTGCTAAGGTTTCACCCCCCTGTGGATAGCAATCCGGCGGGAAGCCCCCTCTTGCACCAGTGGGAACAGTAGGTTATAAAAGACCATTGGCCAAACAAGACCTCCCACACCTCCAATGGAGCAGCATATGGTAGAGTTTTGCAAATTAATCAGCCAGGTCCCACGCCCCATTCTGGAGACATGTGGTTGCACGATTGTGGCATAGCCCATTATAGGCATGGCATTGGTCGCTCAAAGACCGGTCCTCACATGACTAGGGCAACTTCCACAAACCCCTGGACCTCCACCTTAGCCAGGATAGAGTCCGTGCATAAACATTGCACCAGCCAAGCAAACCAATTTGCCCCAGTCAAAACCCATTTTCATTTTCTTTGCTTACCTAGCAATATTTCCATACCTCCATGACATCCCAATGTCATGGTGAAAACATTTAAAACATTATTTGGTCATGTTGGTAAAGATTTCCCCAAATCAATAAGTTTGATCTAAGCATAACTAAGCACATGTTTTTCAAATGATCTTGGCTCACACCTCTTGATCAACCAAGTTTGACCTAATGGTGACAATAAGCTCAATCCAAAATCAACGGGGGTCATACAAAGGAAATGGGTATAACTATGAAGTTAAAAGCGGTATTGAACTATCTTGATAGAAATAGGCATGCAAAGACATGTTAAAAGCAGGACATAAATAATTTGAATTCTTGGGTGCAATATGATCAAAAGTGTAACTTGCCTTGCTCACTATCCTGTGAATCCTCCTCTTCAAGACACTCTGACTCTCGAGTCTTCACGATCTACACGTATGAAGGAGCAATTTCAAAGAAGGTTCAAATAAAGATCCAATTAAGAACAATAAGAAAACCAAAAGAACCCCAGAGGAAGTCCAAAAGCGCAACCAACGGGAGAGGTCTAAACTCAGACTAGGTTCTTAGGGAGGAGGTCTAAACTCACGGAGGAGGGTGGTCTTTAGCAAAAGACCCTGTGGGTGTGACCTAAGCGATGAGGGCAAAGAGGTGTTGAGCAATGGTTCTTGCGCAAGGTCGAGAGAAGAGGTCCTCACACAAGGTCCATAGAAATCCACAAGAAGTCCACAAAAGGAGGTCCTGTGAAGGACACGATCACTTCAGTCTTGATGATAAGAACAAGAGTGGAGCAGATCACCAAGGACTTACCAGAAAAAGAAGAAACAATGGATGGAGGGAAAGTCGAGAGCAAACAAGGCTTTCCGGGAGCCACCGGTCGAGAGCCGGGATAATAGAGTGTGAAGAAAGGTGATATGGTGGAATTTCTTGGTCTAATTGTAATCAAAATGGTGAAGAAAACTAGAAACATACGTGTCAAGGATAAGTATAGAAATGGGTCAAAAGGTAGGTAGTGGCGGCAGGGTGTCACTACAATTCTGGGCAAAAGGTACGAGGAAGGACAATGTATGTTGCTTGGGAAGGAACAAAGAAAATGTCGTGAATGCGGTTAAGTGACCCAATTCAAAGTAAAACACCACGTATATGGATGCATTTAATGTGACAAGACCGCATTAAATGCTCAATATAATGGCGGAGGAATTGAGAATGGTTAAGAAGGCTGGCGGGTGGGGCGATCAATTTAAAATAGTCGGGTCAAAATAGGGAGGTCTTGCCCTCACAGAGAGGTCCTTGAGGAGGTCCGAACGTGGGGAGGTCCTGACGGTCGGGATCAACAAAGGAGATCCCGACGGTTAGGATCTCATCAAAGGAGGTCTCAGCGAGGAGGTCCCGAGCCAGTTTAAGAGGCCACGGGATGTCTCGGATAGGAGGTCCAGAACTTCACGAAATCCGTGGTTGAGATTAAAGGCAAGTTGAGGTCGAGGCGGTTGGATCTCCAGAGGGAGGTCCAACGACCAAGATCAACGCCAAGGGGAGGTCCCAAGAGAGAAAAGATGCACGGGAGGTCTGGGCCTTTGATTCAAAGTGAGGGAGGTCCAAACCGTTGGATTCAAAACAAAGGGAGGTCCACGAAGGGACATAATGCATGGAAGGTGCGGAACTTTGGATTGGAAATGGGAGGAGGTGCGGACCGCAGATCAAGTATAAGGGAGGTCCTTTCGCCAAGAAAGGATATCAAGGGGTTTATATGAATTGAGGAGGTCCGCAGCGAACAAGAAGCTCCTTTGGAACACACGGAGGTCCCAATGAAAGGAGGTGCAGGCATAGAGAGGTGCCCAGACAAAGAAGAGGTTTAGACTTAAGAGAAGTCGAGCAGAAAAGAGGTCTGAACCCTAAGAGATTCAAACCAACGAGAGAGGTCCAAGTGACCAATTTCAAAGAAAAAGCCCGACGAAGGATACGCCCGGGCCGAGAAGGTTTAAGCCTTGGGAGGCTTAACCTCACGTGCCACTAGGGAGGTCTAGACCACAGAGGAGGTCTAAACCTACACAACCAAAGAAGATATGCTAAGGGGAGGTCTACTGGGCACACCAAAAGGAGGTCTCAGCAACTCAAACCTCTCCAACCGAACCAAACTTGTAATTCTCATTAAAATAAAATAGCTTTAATTTATTTTACACATTTAAAAAGGATTTAGAAAATCGAATGTTACAAACCTACCTCTTAAAGGAATCTCGACCTCGAGATTCAAATGAAATCGACAAAGAGGTAGGGTAGTTAGTCTTGAGGTCCTCTTCTTTTTCCCATGTAGCTTCACTTTACGGATGATGGCTCCACTTGCACCTTGTATGACTTGATAATTCTACTCCTCGTGACTCGCTCTGCAACATCCGTAATTTTAATTGGTTGCTCCACATAGGTGAGGTCTTCTGTAAGTCTATATCCTCAACTAATGTGTGATCTTTAGAAACCGTAGGCATTTCCTTAATTGTGATACATGAAAGATGTTGTAATCACGACAAGGACTCGAAGTTCCAGCTTGTAAGCTACTTCACCTTGTCTTGCTAAAATCTTGTAGGGTCCTACAAATCTTGGTGCTAATTTTCCTCTAATCCAAATCTTCTAACTCCTCGAATTGGTGTTACTCGAGGTAGACAAAGTCACCAACCTCAAAAGATAAGTCTCTGCGTCGGGTGTCAAGATAGCTCTTTTGTCGGGATCGACCACTCTCAATCATTCCTTAATCAATTTCACTTTGCTTTCGACTTCTTTGATCGTGTCCGCCCATAAAGTTGATGTTCTCCAACTTCATCCCGGAGGAGAGGTGTTCTACAAGGTCTACTATACAAAGCCTCAAATGGAGACATTTGAAGGCTAGCTTGATAGCTATTATTGTAGGAGAATTCAAAGATAGGGCAAGTTCTTGTCCCGCTTTTCCCAAAATCCGGGCACATGCCCTAAGCATGTCTTCCAATATTTGATTTACCCTCTCTGCTTGCCCATCTGTTTGAGGATGATAAGTCTGTACTAAAATTGAGTTTAGTACCTAGAGCTTCATGTAAACTTTGCCAAAATCTTGAGGTAAATTGAGACCCTCATCGACACTATTCTTTTGGGCACTCCATGTAAGCAAACAATTTCGGCCATATATAGATCTGCCAAGACATTGCTATTATAGGTAGTCTTAAGCGGTATGAAATGTGCTACCTTAGTTAGCCTATCAACCACCACCCATATGGAGTCATACCTGATCGGGTCCTAGGCAATCCAAGAATGAAATCCATGCCCACTTGCTCCCATTTCCATTCGGGTATGGGCGGGGGTTGTAACAAACCATGGTGGTTTTGGTGTAGAGCCTTAACTCTCATACACACATCACACTTGGGCTACATACTTAGCCACATCTTGCTTCATGCTAGTCCACCAAGATCTCTCCCTAAGGTCTCGATACATTTTGGTCCGCCGGGTGGATAGAATATGGTGATCCGTGTGCTTCCACCAAAATGAGCTATTTGATCTCTGGTTGTTTGGCACACGATTCGCTACCAAACCATACTACTCCTTGCTCGCCCCTCTGTGAAGCCCGGGCTTTACCCTTCTCATATTTCTCTTAATTTCTTGGATGTCTTCATCTTTTTCTTGTTGTTCTTTGATTTGGTCCAGACAATTGGATGTACCTCCAAGGTGTTCACTGACCTTGCTCTACTATCTCCGCATTGAGGTACCTCAATTCCTCATATAGTCTTGGTTGTTGTTCTTGGACCGACAAGGTATTACAAGAACCTCTTCGCTCAAGGCATCTCGCCACCACATTGGCTTTGCGGGTGGTAGTGTATCCCAAGGTCATAGTCTTTAATTAATTCTAACCACCTCCTTTGTCTTAAGTTCAAATCGATTGTGTGAAAATGTATTTCAAACTTTTGTGGTCCGTGTATATCTCACAACAGTTGCCAATAAGGTAATGTCGCCAGATTTTTAAAGCATGTACAATGGCTGCTAGTTCAAGATCATGTGTTGGGTAATTCTCCTCATGAGGTCTCAACTGTCTAGAGGCATATGCCACTACCCTTACATCTCAAGATTAGCACACATCCAGTCCTTGATGGGATGCATCACAAAATACTTCAAAATCTCTTTGAATGTCTAGAAGGATTAATACAGGAGCTGTGATAAGTTTCTCCTTCAATCCCTGAAAACTTTGTTCACAAGTTTCAGTCCATTCAAACCTCTTTTTCTTTTTCAAAAGTTGAGTAAGAGGTCTAGCAATCTTGGAAAAGCTCTCAATAAATCTTCTATAATAGCCAGCTAGACCAAGAAAGCTTCTTACCTCAGTCACTGTCTTAGGAGGTCTCCAGTCTAGGACAGCTTCAACCTTTGAGGGGTCTACAGCCACTCCTTTGGCCGAAATAATATGACCAAGGAAGGCTACTTGACTTAGCCAAAACTCACATTTACTAAACTTGGCATAGAGCTGCTGCTCTCTAAGTCTTCCCAACACCATTCTAAGGTGGTCTTCATGCTCTGCTTCACTTTTAGAATAGATGAGAATATCATCTATAAACACCACCACAAATTTGTCAAGGAAGTCCATGAATACTTTGTTCATCATGCTCATGAAATAAGCTGGGGCATTTGTCAACCCAAATGACATCACAGTGAACTCATATAGACCATACCTTGTGGTAAAAGCAGTTTTGGGAATGTCCTCCGTCTTATTTTCAATTGATGATAACTGACCTTAGGTCTATTTTGGAGAACACACTTGCCCCTTAAGTTGGTCAAAGAGGTCATCTATCCTTGGCAATGGATATTTATTCTTAATGGTGACCTCATTGAGTGATCTATAATCTACACACATTCTCAAGCCTTGTCCTTCTTTTTGACAAATAGCACAGGTGCTCCCCATGGTGAAGAGCTTGGTCTAATAAATCCTTTCTCCTTCAATTCCTGGATTTGTTTCTTTAATTCCACCAATTCATTTACAGGCATCCTGTAAGGTCTTTTAGATATAGGTGCAGTCCCAGGGACCAATTCAATTAGAAAAGAAATGTCCCTATCGGGTGGCATTCCAAGGAGTTCCTCAGGGAACACATCCATATATTCTCTGACCACTGGGAGGTCTTCCACTTCACTACCTCCTTTACATTAGTTAGAAGAGGTCTTGTCTTAGGGAGGTCTTTGGTTTAAACTCCACTCGACTTCCTTGTTCACTTGTGAGTGTTATAGACTTAGTAGCACAATCAATCTGCCCTTTATTCTTAGCCAACCAATTCATTCCAAGGATTACATCCAGTCCTTGAGTTAGCAAGACTATCAAGTCTGCATGAAATAAAACTCCAGAGATCTCTAAGGTGAGATTTGGGCAGAGGGTATTAGTCCTCATATCTATGCCCGGGACATGTATTAGCATGGGGTTTACCAAAGGAATTGTAGACAACCCACATTTTCCCACAAATTTGCTAGAAACAAAAGAATGGGAAGCCCAGAGTCAAATAAAACTAAGCGGCACGGAATTGACAGGAACGCACGAGAACTACATCAGTGCATCATGTGCCTCTTTCGCGTGACATGGGTGACACGCCCTTGATGACCTTAGTTGCAGGCTTCACACTCGAGGCACTTCCTTGAACCGACGCTCCTTGTTCAGATCTGACTGGTGCAGCAACTTGTTGCTTCTTTGGGCACTTATTAGCATAGTGCCCAATTTCATTACAAAAGAAGCAGGTCACTCCAACCGAGGAGGTCGTGGTTGGCTTCTTTTGAAATTGGCTCCTGAGGAGGTCCTATGATAACTTGACTCCTTATACTGTTGTTTCGACCCGATGCCCTTGAGGAGGAGGTCCGTGAGGACTTAGCCGAGAGGTCTGGACCTGGAGGTCCTAGACTTAGGAAATCCTCGAGGTTAAACCTCTGCAGCTTTCTTCCTCTTCGCCCTCCATCTTTTGGAGTTTATCCTCTTGTCTGATGGCCTTACTCACCAATTGTCGGAAGTCAAGATGTTCTCGGGAAACAAGGTGAACTGAAATATTATCATTCAACCCTTCCAAAAGTGTTCTTGCTTGCTTTCATTAGTAGCAACATCCCTGGAGCATATCTTGCTAGTTAGTTAAATTTATGCATATACTCATTGACAAAGACGAACGCTTTGCTTCAAGGTACGTAAATTGTCCTCTTTAATGACATCATGGGTGGGAGATGAGCACGATGAAATGCTTTCTTGAACTCATCCCATGTGATGGCTCGAGGATCAAGATGAGATTGACTAAATTGTCCCACCACTCGGAGGTCGGGTCCACCGAGTTGGTGAGAAGCAAAAGCACTCTCTCATGGTGCGTGACATTGCACCATGTCTAATTTCCTACTCACGCCTCTTAACCAATCATCGGCCTCCATTGGCTCAAGCCTTCTTGGAAAAAAGTGGAGGGCGCAACCTCATAAATTTCGCAATGCTAGACCTTGGTGGAGGTGGAGCTTGAGCTTGAGGTTGGCATTCTTTGCTGCACTCGCAGGACCGAGTGTTGGCAATAGATTGTGAAAGTAGGTTTATCAACCGAGTTTGATTGGCCAATAATTGAGTCCAAGTAGGGCCTTCTGGTTTGGAGGTGGGGGTGGTGTGTTGTTGGTTGCCCTTGCTCACCCTCAACTCCTCTATTCTCGATTGGTCCATATAGCAGGTTCTCAGCCTCTTCCTCAGCTTGTCAGCTGTGATGGCTTGAGTTACCACCGCCATTCCTAGAGGTGGCCATAATGTCCAAGCACCCAGTCGAAAAGAAAAGAGAAGAGGCTAAGGAAAACTAGCCCAATCAAACATTTCGGCAAAAGAAATCCAATGCAAAGGAAACAGCAGTGAAAACCCTTTTTAGAACCCATAATTACCAAGCATCATACTACACGTGTCTTACCTTTTTGAGGGAGGTCCTAAGCTCCAGACCTAACTCAAAAGACCTCTAATAGAAGTTGCAAAGGCAAGGAGGTCCATTTAATATTGTAAATGGGTGTGTAGAAAGAAACAAGATAAGATGAGGTTAGGGGAAGAAAGAGAGCCAAAGGAAAGATAGAGTGAAAGGATGACCCAGGTAAGAAAGCACATTTTATTCTTCTTTCTCTTCTTTTGTTATAAATTAATTTTGAAATTCTATAACCATTCTACTAGGTTACGACCTACAGTCAGGCGGCTCTGATACCACTTTTGTGACGACTCCAACTTAGGGCACCGAGAGATCCTCCATGACCTCTTGAAAGTCCATCAGACCTCCCAGAGGTCCATAAAGGACCTCTCTGACAGTCCACCAAGACCACCCAGAGGTCAAGAAGACCTCTGGAGGTCCGGAGAACATGACCCGAGAGAGAGTCTTTGAACCGAGGAGCACCCACGCTCGCTATGTCCCCACGAGAAACAAACGAGGAGGTCCGAGGGCTCACTCAAGACCTCCCACAACCCTCCGGAGGAGGTCGTGGAGGTCTGGGACCACCTGTAACCCCACATGTTCATCCCTTCATGAGGACATGGTGGACCGAGCCCGCTCCAAGGTCCTTCTGTGAAACTTGAGCTAGTCCCAAGGATCATGGCTAGCTCTTTCAGCACTATACACAATGGTGGTGACATCCGAACACACCTTTATATAAACAAAACATTTACAAGGTTGTTTACAAGGTGGCCTTGGGCCAAACATAAATACATAAAAGCAAAAGAACTCAAAAGGGTCCATCAACACGCCACAGAAGTCGATCGAGGGCACAACCTAGTGCTTTGATCTTCTTCATCGACAAGATCTTCTCCGCAAAGATTGCAATGAGCAAGAGTGAGCACAACAAACGCGCTCGCAAGTTACACGTGGGTTAGCAACATGACATGCATAGATGGATAATCAAAGGATGGCATAATATGGTTATTTTGCACAAAGCCAATTTTCTTTCAAATACCATTACTAAGTTCCAAAGCAGATCTTTAATAGCTAAAATTCATTTAGCAAAGCAGTTTTTCAGGTTGAGTAGCATTCATCAACGAATTGGTGAAGGATACCCCTCGACATTGGGCTCCTGCCCAAACCCATGGGATAAAATCCCAAAAGCAGCTTTTAGCAAACATTTCGAAACCCCAAATCCAACATCTAACTTCAAGTGGCCTTTGCCAAGACGCCCATGACCGTGGACACGGCTATTCAATAGATTTAACTCGCAGAGGTTGTGCACTTTACCCACACGACATGAGTACTCTAGTTTGTCCCAAGATTCGCCAATGCCACCTCTCACTTCCAAAGGTAAGAGATCTAGAGCTCATGACAAGGCCTTTACAATGCATTGCTCCACCACGCCTCTCCTTGCTAAGGTTTCACCTCGTGGATAGCAATCCATGGAAGCCCCTCTGCACTAGTGGGAATAGTAGGTTATAAAAGACCATTGGCCAAACAAGACCTCCCACACCTCCAATGGAGCAAAGATATGGTAGAGTTTTGCAAATTAATTAGCCAGTCCCACGCCCCATTCTCGAGACATGTGGTTGCACGATTGTGGCATAGCCCATTATAGGCATGGCATTGGTCGCCAAAGACCGGTCCTCACATGACTAGGGCAACTTCCACAAACCCCGACCTCCACCTTAGCTGTGATAGAGTCCGCATAAACATTGCACCACCAAGCAAACCAATTTGCCCTACCAAAACCCATTTTCATTTTCTTTGCTTACCCAAAGAACATTTTCATACCTCCATGACATCCCAATGTCATGGTGAAAACATTTAAAACATTATTTGGTCATGTTGGTAAAGATTTCCCCAAATCAATAAGTTTGATCTAAGCATAACTAAGCACATGTTTTTCAAATGATCTTGGCTCACACTCATTGTGATCAACCAAGTTTGACCTAATGGTGACAATAAGCTCAATCCAAAATCAACAGGGTCATACAAAGGAAATGGGTATAACTATGAAGTTAAAACCTGTATTGAACTATCTTGATAGAAATAGGCATGCAATACATGTTAAAACAGACATAAATAATTTGAATTATGGGTGCAATATGATCAAAAGTGTAACTTGCCTTGCTCACTATCTCGTGAATCCTCCTTCAAGACACTCGGACTCTCGAGTCTTCACGATCTACACGTATGAAGGAGCAATTTCAAAGAAGGTTCAAATAAAGATCCAATTAAGAACAATAAGAAAACCAAAAGAACCCCTGAGGAAGTCCAAAACGCAACCAACGAGAGGTCTAAACTCCAGACTAGGTTCTTAGGGAGGAGGTCTAAACTCACAGAGGAGGGTGGTCTTTAGCAAAAGACCCCTGGGTGTGACCTAAGCAAGAGGCAAAGAGGTGTCGAGCAATGGTTCTGCAAGAAGGTCCAGAGAAGAGGTCCTCACACAAGGTCCATAGAAATCCACAAGAAGTCCACAAAAGGAGGTCTGTGAAGGACACGATCACCTCAAGGCAAATGATAAGAACAAGAGTGGAGCAGATCACCAAGGACTTACCAGAAAAAGAAGAAACAATGGATGGAGGGAAAGTCTGGAGCAAGCAAGGCTTTCTCGAGCCACCGGGTCGAGAGCCGTGATAATAGAGTGTGAAGAAAGGTGATATGGTGGAATTTCTTGGTCTAATTGTAATCAAAATGGTGAAGAAAACTAAAACATACGTGTCAAGGATAAGTATAGAAATGGGTCAAAGGTAGGTAGTGGCGTAAGGTGTCACTACAATTCGGGCAAAAGGTACGAGGAAGGACAATGTATGTTGCTTGGGAAGGAACAAAGAAAATGTCGTGTACGGTTAAGGACCCAATTCAGTAAAACACCACGATATGGATGCATTTAATGTGACAAGACCCGCATTAAATGCTCAATATAATAACGTATGAGGAATTGAGAATGGTTAAGATCGGCAGTGGGGCCACCAATTTAGAAACAGTCGGGTCAAAATAGGGAGGTCTTGCCTCAAGAGAGGTCCTTGAGGAGGTCCGAACGTGGGGAGGTCCCGACGGTCAGATCAACAAAGGAGATCCCGACGGTTAGGATCTCATCAAAGGAGGTCTGGGCGAGGAGGTCCCGAGCAAAGTTTAAGAGGCCACGGGATGTCTCTTGATAGGAGGTCCAGAACTTCACGAATCCCGTGGTTGAGATTAAAGGCAAGTTGAGGTCCCGGGCGGTTGGATCTCCAGAGGAGGTCCAATAGCCAAGATCAACGCGAAGGGGAGGTCCCAAGAGAGAAAAGATGCACGGGAGGTCCGGGCCTTCAGATTCAAAGTGAGGGAGGTCCAAACCGCTGGATTCAAAACAAAGGGAGGTCCACGAAGGGACATAATGCATGGAAGGTCCGGAACTTTGGATTGGAAATGGGAGGAGGTCCTGACCGCCAGATCAAGTATAAGGGAGGTCCTTTCTGCCAAGAAAGGATATCAAGGGGTTTATATGAATTGTGGAGGTCCGCAGCGAACAAGAAGCTCACCGAACACACGGAGGTCCCAATGAAAGGAGGTCAGGCATAGAGAGGTGCCCAGACAAAGAAGAGGTTTAGACTTAAGAGAAGTCTCAATGTAAAAGAGGTCTAAACCCTAAGAGATTCAAACCAACAGAGAGGTCCAAGTGACCAATTTCAAAAGAAAAAGCCCGACGAAGGATACGCCCAGCCAGAGAAGGTTTAAGCCTTCACGGAGGCTTAACTCACACGCACATCGGGGAGGTCTAGACCACAGAGGAGGTCTAAACCTACACAACCAAAGAAGATATGCTAAGGGGAGGTCTCTCATGGGCACACCAAAAGGAGGTCTCAAAGAACTCAAACCTCTCCAACCGAACCAAACTTGTAATTCTCATTAAAATAAAATAGCTTTAATTTATTTTACACATTTAAAAAGGATTTAGAAAATCAAGAATGTTACAAAGTCGAAGATCCAAATTAGCTTCAATTGTCGTGAGTTCAAATGCCATTTTCATGTCCGGAAAGTGTGATGAGTCAAGAAAGGACGGGATAGGTGTATCTCACCAACGCCCAAGAGGACAACGAGCGACTCTCCTAATGATCGTGGGCATGTGAGCATGCCGCAGACGCTGCCTCATCAAGAAGGAGGAAGAGGAGGAGGAGTGGTTTCAGACGCCGCCAAGAAGAGGGACCAAGGCGGCGATTCCTCGAGTGGTAGTGACAAGGGCGGCGGCAAGAGTGGTCACAACCGCCGCAAGTCGGTTGCGATCGAGCAGGCCCACCGACGAAGTCGACGATTTACGCAACCCACGCTTCGCGTGGCGCAGGTGTGCGCACTCACGGAGGTATCCGTGGGTGCGAGCACTGACGTGGTGCTCAACGAGGTGCACGCGCAGGTGCATCTAGGGCGCGAGAAGGACGCCCACGATGACGCATGGTACCTAGACACCGGCGCCAAAGAATCACATGTTTGGGTGCCAAGCAAGCTTCGCGGAGATGGACGAGGGCGTCACCGGCTCTGTCAAGTTCGGCGACGGCTCGGTGGTGGAAATACACGAGCGTGGCACCATCCTGTTCACTTGTCGTAACGGGGAGCACCTTGCGCTTATGGAGGTGTACTACATCCCACGACTACGTAGCAACATAGTGAGCCTCGGGCAGCTCGATGAGAATGGCTACCAGACGCTTATCCAGGATGGCGTGCTCACAATCCGCGACCGGCAGCGTCGCACACTTGCTCGGGTAAACCACACTCGCAACCGGCTCTATGTGCTTACCCTTAGCATTGCACAACGCGCAATGACACGGCGGAGTGCGAGCGGCCCAAGGAGAACACATGCAGTGGGCGCAGGCACGATTTACACGGGAGCAGCCGCGATGCACGCAAGATAGCCAAGCGTGAGGCGTGGCAGTTAGTATCGAACACGCAGCACGACGTCAAAGTCGGCAGAAAGCCAGCAAGAATGGGCGCTACTGGTGTGGTACGGAGGGCACGACGAGCTACGACAAGAATCGCATCGCCAAGAAAGTGCATCAAGGATTAGGGCGGTGTTTGCTGAATAACCTTGATTATTTCCGCTTAGCAGTTTTTGATTTGTTTTCGCTTTTGCATTAATGCAATTTCGGTTATTAGCTTTAGTATGCAGCATTAGTGATTCATTAGTGCATTAGTGCAGCAGTCATGGGCAACAAACGGACGTGGGACAGCTGCACATAGTAAACTGCATGTAGGAATTGCATGTAACATGTTAGTGAGTCATCACTGCATTGTAACGGTTGTGTTAGTGGCTGCATGTAATCACTGCATTGTAACAGGTGTGTTAGTGGCTCATAAGTAGGTCTTTTGGTTAGAATAAAAGGAGAAGAAAGAAACTTGAAAAGCTACCAGAGTTTCAGCAGCACCAAAATCTTTGTCTCACGTTTGCAAATTCATTCTTTGTGTTTCGAGTGTGTGTGCACGCTGCAGCTCTCAGGGCCAACACCGCGCTGAATACTTCGCAGCTTTTAATTTTCTTCTCTTCTTTATTTAAGCACAAAGGTAACTAATTACATGCCGGCAGTCAAGGCACACAAGGAAAACACCAGTAAAGAAAGGCTGTTGTTTCGCTGTTCTCTGCCGATCAAAGTCCAACGTTCTTGCTTTGTTTCCAAAAACAAATCACACGTGAACAAGGAAGTTCGGCCAGCACATACACAAGATTAGTTCAACAGCCATGTGACATCATCAGCACGGCCTACAAAATATCGAGGTAAAGTCAATGCAGGGAGCAGCAGCCATGTGACATCTGTATAGGAAATACGTCTGGAACAGCCTATATGATAGGAATTGACCGGATTTACCGTGCAGTGATGGGCTTGCCGTCGTCATCTTTGAACAGCTTCTTAGCAGTCTTAGAAATGCCTCCAGAGGAGTAGCGTCTGTAAGCACAATAGAACGATATTAATCGGAATTATCCATATAGCATTTCGTGTGGGCAGCTATTTGGTAGTGGAGAGCAGTCAAATTTTTTGACTGAATAGAGAGCAGTAAATTAAAGCCGAACCGTACCTTTTAGAGGCGGTATGTGGAGCAACACCTTCAATTTCCAGTGGGGTTGTCTTTTGAATTGCGAGGCATTTTTCAGCGGGCTGCAAGGGAGTCAGCTGCTGTAACAGACAGATATGTGGAATCAGCGAATGATACGAGTTCTGTAGCAAGGCTCCGCTGATGGTAAAAGCAGGGTGTTCAGCATAAGTAATGATTAAGAGCTGTAACATATACCTTTATGGAGCTTAAATGTGCAGCCTGCAAAAATAGCAACAATACGTGTCTGAGCATCAAAGTTCTGTGCGTCTGCTTCCCAAAGGGCCAAGGTGGCGTTATCCCTGCAGCAACAATAAACCAGAAAAAAACATTACACCACTGAAAATACACGTACAAAAGACCTTTGATTGCCTGATCCAAAATTGATGAACGCCGGAAAACCTGAACGTGTTTGACATATATGATTTATGTATACGAAATTTGTTGTACGATAATAGCATGTATGTTCTAGTAACCAGGTTGGAGTGATATAAATGTTATGTAGAATGGAAGTCTCCATAGGGAAAAACCAAAAGCATTATATCTGATAAGCGAACAAACCTCCCATCGTTCAGCCTGATCTGCCGCCATGGTATGAGCTGACCTTTTGATTTAACCATCGCAACCTCTCCTATGAATGTGATAACTCCAATGACATCTAGAACAATGTCAACAGAAAATAAAATATCATGGAAATGTAATAGGGTAGAAAACAGGATAGAGCAAAACGAAGGAAAGCTCCTGTGGCGATTGATTGAAGTGAAGGACTCAAGGACGAAAGTAGTATCTATAACAACCTGCAAGGCATGTCTTGTCATCCAGCCGTCCGAGAATTTCCCGGAATGTACGCAGCTTGTATGCAAACATCGGAAATCCCTGTGGAACAGGATGAACCTCTCACTTTGGTCCACCTTGTGAATCTTGCCTGGAGGTAATTATCAACTGCACGGTACTGGTCCTTTGCCTCAGTCACCTCAAAGTGTTCAATATAGTAGACATGGTCGTCCACGATGGTGTCAGCGAAATGATCCACCTGTGCTCTTGGTATATAGCCTTCCATTGTACTGCCCTGCGAAAGCAAGAGGTGACATGGGGTTAGAGGTAGCAGCGCACAAAATGTCTATGCTCTAGTTTGGATAAATATAGTAACAGGAATAACTTTGCTGTATTCCCTAACAGAGAAGCTAGGCAAAATGCAGGATTAACTGAGTAAATATGGAAATCATGACTGCATCAGCACAGCCAAAATGTCTATAAGCATGCAATGCATGCAGTTTATATATAGTGTAGATCAGTCATTGCAGTTTGTTAATGTTGTCTGACAAATGGAATTATCGGTGATGGACAGGAGAAGACAGCACATAATGGAAAAAGGTTATGGCCATAACACTTATATCCATGTAAAAAAAAAGCAAACAAAAGAGCTGACCTGTTCATCGAGCATCACAAAGTTCTTTCTGGTTATCCTCTGTAAATTTTTGGGGTCACGCGTTTCCCATAGCCGTGTTATCCTGACCCGGACTCGCCAGTGTTGTGTCTCTTGTGAGATGTCGGCAAGCATAGAGTAGGCCATCTGCAACACAATCATTTCTAGCAGCAAGTTATGCATAAGTCAAGGAAATAGGAAGCAAAAGAGATGCCTAGAGTTTTATCACAAACATTTTTCAAGTACTTCTAACGTCCTAAAATTTGGGTTTTCAAAAAATCTTTTGAGTAGTTTAGGTCCCTGAAAAATTTCACTAATCTTCCTTGATTTAATAAAGCTTAATTGAAAATTTCTAAAACTAAAACTATTTAATTTGACTAATATAAACATCAATTAAATGAAAAACAGTGTTGGTTGGGTTCCTTGTGTTCCCAGGAATTTTCCTGTATTTTCTTGCATTTTTTCTGAATTTATTTGAGCTCCTTTGGATTTTCAGCTTTTCTTTTATTTGAAAATCAAATTCCTAATTCTGAAAGTGTTCATGAGCCAAATCCTTCTGGCCCATTTCCCTTGTCGCTTCCCTCCGGCCCACCTAAACCCCAGTCCAGCCTAGCCTAACCCTAGCCATCTTCTTCGTCAGGGCCACTGCCACGTCACACGCCGCCTGCTGCATTGCGCCACTCAAACTACTCCTCTGCGCTGTTCTAGGTGTCCGCGTCCCACCCACATCGCAAGGCCCACGCCGGATCCCATCCCATGTGGATTTTGTCCATGACAGACCAAGCCTATGACGTGGACCCACATGTAAGTGCACTATCCTATAAACCCGTGAGCCATAGACCTATGGACCAAAATCCATGAACCCGGTCTATAGACCGTGGGTCTCACTTGTCAGTCTCTATTTTCTATTTTTGGGATTTTCTTTTAATTCCGAAATTTACTGTTGATGCAATAATTCGGAATTTCCTTTAGAAAGAAAGTTCCAAAAAAATTTGAAATAGTGCTTTCTCTCTCTTTTCTTAGATTTAAATCTTCCGAGAGCCTGTTCTTCCTCATACGAACTCTGATTGATATCTACCTTCCTGTGATTTTTGTTAATTTTTGGAGTTTATTTGTTACCTTGTTTTGTATTTATTTGTGTTTTTGCTTTCGTTTGTGAGTAGACGTTGATACTTCAGGATCTTTAGAGGAAGGAGTTGATCAAGCTCAAGACTAGTGCCAAGAATTGTTTCAAGGCATGTTGTACCGTTGACCATGTTGAACCTAGTTTTCCAAAAGAGCTGACTTGTTCATCGAGCATCACAAAGTTCTTTCTGGTTATCCTCTGTAAATTTTTGGGGTCACGCGTTTCCCATAGCCGTGTTATCCTGACCCGGACTCGCCAGTGTTGTGTCTCTTGTGAGATGTCGGCAAGCATAGAGTAGGCCATCTGCAACACCATCATTTCTAGCAGCAAGTTATGCATAAGTCAAGGAAATAGGAAGCAAAAGAGATGCCTAGAGTTTTATCACAAACATTTTTCAAGTACTTCTAACGCCCTAAAATTTGGGTTTTCAAAAATCTTTTGAGTAGTTTAGGTCCTTGAAAAATTTCACCAATCTTCCTTGATTTAATAAAGCTTAATTGGAAATTTCTAAAACTAAAACTATTTATTTTGACTAATATAAACATCAATTAAACGAAAAACAGTGTTGGTTGGGTTCCTTGTGTTCTAAGGAATTTTCCTGTATTTTCTTACATTTTTTCTGAATCTATTTACTATTTATTTGAGCTCATTTGGATTTTCAGCTTTTCTTTAATTCGAAAATCAAATTCCTAATTAAAGTGTTCGTGGGCCAAATCCTTCTGGCCCATTTCCCTTGTCGCTTCCCTCCAGCCCACCTAAACCCCAGTCCAGCCTAGCCAAACCCTAGCCGCCTTCATCATCAAGGGCCACATGTCGGCGCCACGACGCCGCCGCTACCCGTGCACCACTCGAACTACTCCTACGTGCTGTTCTCGGTGTCCGCGTTCCACCCGCATCCCAAGGTCCATGCCAGATCCCATCCTATAATGTCTCAAAATTTGGCTTTTCAAAAATCTTTTGAGTAGTTTAGGTCCCTGGAAAAATTCACCAATTTTATTTGATTTAATAAAGCTTAATTGGGGATTTCCTAAATTAAAAATATTTAATTTGACTAATCTAAATATCAATTAAATAAAAACATATGTTATTTGGTTTTCTTGTGTTCCAAGGAATTTTCTGGTATTTTCTGAGTTTTTTCTGAATTTGTTTGCTATTTATTTGGCCTCCTTGATTTTTGAGATTTTCTTTAATTCCAAAAATCTTTCCTTTTCTCTCTCCTCTCGGTTGCTACAGTACCGCATGGTACTGTTCATCAGCGATCTCAGCCGATCGGCCAAACCGATCAGATCTCCTTTACCTACGCGTATCACAACCAAAATCTCCGAAAATCTTGTTTATTCTCTCTCCTGCCTACTTGCTACAATCATGCGCGGATCACATCGCCGCCAGAGTCTGAATGTATTCGCTTCCAACTCAAACTTTCCAAAATCCATATCTCCCTCTACAATACGTATAAAGGTGAACCGCTTACGCCACGTGTCCGCTTTTGATCTTCTTCTAATCCTCAATTGGTTTCTCCAAACCAATCTATTTTCATCGTCATCCGCAGAATACCGAGCTCTACGCAAAGATCTTCTCCGACGAGTTGCAGCTTCATCCGACGTCCGCCGGCCGAACCATCTGCGACGTTGGCTTCGTGTCGTCGTCCTCTACGTCATGGTTCCATCCACTTCGCCCGAAGATCGCCGGAGCTATGTTAAGTCGTAAAGCCGAACCGCGTTCGTCGCGTTGCTTACTTCCTCAGTGAGTTTTTCCAAAATCCGATCGTGCCATCGCATCCGGCTCGTCGTTTCCTTTCCGTTTTGCCCCTTCGCCGCCACCACGTCGCCTCCAGCCGCCGGCCATCATGTGCGCCATAATCAGCCTGTGCACTATTCATGTCTTCGGTCCAGTACGTGAATTCTGTTCGGTTGCTTCTTTGCCTTTCTTTCTGTCTATATGGTGTGTGGCCAGG
The DNA here is from genome assembly GCA_036346405.1 of Phyllostachys edulis. Classification (NCBI taxonomy): domain Eukaryota; kingdom Viridiplantae; phylum Streptophyta; class Magnoliopsida; order Poales; family Poaceae; genus Phyllostachys; species Phyllostachys edulis. Next base: position 10,193,403 of record CM070552.1, read on the forward strand.
CATCATCAATCCCCCTTGTTAATTCTTTCTCTAATCTCTTGCATGTAGGCTATTATATCTCTCTGTCACTTTGTGCCATGCAAGTTCCAACTCAATCGGCCGAAGCCCTGTTCTCTGGTGGTTCCTCCTGCTAGTCAATCTCTACGTTAATTCTCTTGCCGCCAAGCCGATGCCTATTCCATACGCAAGAACCGGATGCATGGGATAGTCCCTGTTCATGTATGTGTTCGGTTCCGTTGCTTCTACACCAATGCAGGTAGTATTTTCCCTAATACATGCTCCCTATTAATTCTTTGTTTAACCCTTGCTTGGCCATTTAAATCTCAAAATCTGCCATCCTACACCATGCGCCCTATTCAGCATGCTCCTGTTCATGCATGGCACTGTAGCGTTGCTTCGTTCATGTGTTGTCTTTAGAACGTGAAATCCTCTTCGTATTCTTTTCTTCCTTTGCTGTAAAGAAGTATCTCTTTCCATCTGTTAATTCTTTGGTAGCCATCTCCATACCGAACAAGCTTCTCGACAATGCATGACATGCCGATTATTTCTTCCAACAATGTAATTGGCTTCTATCTCTCTCTAACTCCTTTGCCCTCTGTCTTTCTTCTCTATTTGCCATGCAGTGCCATCTCCTACACCAAGCCAATCGCCCAGAGCCCCTCACGCCTGCTCGCATTGATTCACATGCTTTGTTTCTTCTCTAGATCAACAGACCACGCACATGCTATTGTTGATTGTTCTCTGCTTCACTGATAGGTGGGCCAACCGAGCTTCTGTGTGCTTTCCTGTTCTCTGTGAAGCACGTCCATCTGTTCGGTTCCGAATCAGTTCCTCTTTGTTAACTCTTCCTCTCCATAATGTATGGACCCACTTGTCATCCAACCAAACCAATCAATATATCCAACTCTCTCTCTATTCCATGTTGACCCTACATATCATCCACACAATTAAAAACCCTAATTATTTCTATCACTTACATGCAGGTCCCGCATGTCAGTCAACCTTGGTCAAAACCTAGCCATGAGCTTGGTCCACCGTGGACTAGCATATCTCTATGGACCTGGTCCATAGACCAGTGGCCCACATGTCAACCCCTAATCTTATTTTTGGGAATTAATTTAATTCTTAAAAATCCTTTTATCTTATTGGTCCCACATGTCGCTCTCTCTACCTTATTTCTGGAATTATTTTAATTCTAGAAATTCATAAATACTAGTGGGTCCCACCTGTCATCCACTCACCCTTTTCGAAATTTCAAATAATTTAATTGAGGAATATTCTGTGGGTCCTAATTGTCATTCTCTCTTTATCTTGTTCTCTTGCCGCACATTGGCCCACATGTCATCCAATGAGTTCATCTCCATCTCACTTACCAGTGGACCCCACTTGTAAGTTTCCAATTCATTTTATTTAATCCAAAGGAATATTCTTCTCTCTCAATTTCATCATTTCATGTGTTCTTACAAAGCCCATATCTTTTGCATCCGGACTCTAATTGTGTCCATTCAAATTCCTAAATTCATCTAAATTCATTATCTACCTTCCAGTACCATTCAATTTCAATTTAGAGTTTATTTGATTTGTCTTTTGAATTTAGTTTGTGTTTGTGCTTTCTTTTCCGTTAGACGTTGAAGTCTCGGAATCGTCCGAAGGAGCTGAAGATCAAGGAAGTAGAAGATCAAAGATAAAATAAGATCATCATTGCTGTAGCAAGGCAAGTTATACCTTTGATCATGTTGAATCCCAGTTTTCTAAAACTACTTTGAATTAAATTATTGCATGTAATTTAAGTATTTATTTAAATGCTTTTGGGTATAGTTAATAATCCAAATTGTTATAACCTCCTTGCCTAATTGAGATATGTCAAAATCTTTTGTCACCCTAGATTGGTTTATTTAGTTGGTAATATCGTAGCACCAACGTGGGTTGGTTAGATACTAGTAGATTGCTTAGCTATGCCATGAGTCATCATCTCATGTGAGTTGCAAATATAAACTTGACTAAGTGATTATGGAACTATGTGATAAAAGCGTGTGTCTTGTGTGCTATTACTCGTTGATGGCGTGTGTTGCACTTAACCAACCTGGGTGGTAAAGGATTTAGGCCGAGGCAAGTTAGAAATTGGAAGTCTTGCCTTGGTCAATTAAGGACTTAACTTTGTGCACCATTGAATCGAGCCTTCTTGAACTGCAACCACATGCCCGGTATGGGATGGGCCTAACTTAGTAAGTTATGGAGTCTTGACATTGATTAGTCGATAGTAGGTTAGGCTCTGTGATGGGTGGAGGTGTGTTACGCTGTGGTTGGGTGCACATCACAGGCGGTTCGCCGTGTCCTCGTCCAACGGTGTGTGTTATGCCAAACACCGTAAGGATTGGTATAGCGTAAAGTACATCGGGAGTATCAATGCTTGAGATGAAGTTTCGAAAGGTTTTGTTGTGATCACCGATCCAGCTTGATTGCATCGCGTGAGTAAAGTGTGCAAACTCTGCAGAGTATTAAACAATCTATTGAATAGCGCGTCATGATCATGGACATGCTTGGGGATTTCACACGAGGGGTAGATTTTCATAAAACAGTTGGGAAGGGAGCTGTGTGATCTAAGTCATATGGCTATGTGAATAATTTGATTAGGCTGTGTGTCTTTGTGAAAACAATTGTTAAACTATTACTGTTTATTTGTTTTACTTATGCTTTCAATCTATTATTTGTATTCAATTGCAAATGTTGCATTTTTACAAAAGAACCACATAATGCCATTCCTTTGGAATAAGCCATCATGTATAATTGCATTTCTGTGGTATAACTTGCGAGTACGATTGTGTACTCATGCTTGCTTTAATCAATCAAGCAGAGGTGAAGGAATCATCAGTCAACAAGGTCTACTTCAATGATCGTGGAGAACTAGGTTGCGCACCCCAGCCGATTGCCTGTGGGCATATGGATGGGCTTCACTGAAGTTATTCCGTTACGTTCCGCTGCAGCTTCATTGAGCTATTCGCCTTCTGAGGCATTAATTGTAAGCTTTGACCTTAAGGTCTTTACTCTGATAATTATTGTTATTTGCCTATTTATTAGTCGTCTTTGTATATGGAAATGATATTTCACTGATGTTGCCACTGTGTGCACTAGCGTGATCCTAGACTAGTGCAGTATACACAAAGGGTCCAAAATTGCATTTTGGGTCCCGACACATCCCATGTGGATTTTCTCCACGAGAGACCAAGCCTATGACATGTGGATCCACATGTCAGTGCACTATCCTATAAACCCATGAGCCATAGACCTTTAGACCGTGGGTCTCACTTGTCAATCTCTATTTTCTATTTTTGGGATTTTCTTTTAATTCTGAAATTTACTGCTGACGCAATAATTCGGAATTTCCTTTAGAAAGAAAGTTACAAAATATCTGAAATAGTGCTTTCTCTCTCTTTTCTCAGATTTAAATCTTCCGAGAGCCCGTTCTTCTTTATACGAATTCTGATTGAGCTCTAACTTCCTGTGATTGTTATTTAATTTTTGGAGTTTATTTGTTGCCTTGTTTTGTATTTATTTATGTTTTTTGCTTTCGTTTGCGAGTAGACGCTAATACTTCAGGATCTTTAGAGCAAGGAGTTGATCAAGCTCAAGACCAGTGCTAAGACTTGTTTCAAGGCATGTTGTACCTTTGACCATCTTGAACCCGCTTTTCCATAATTATTTTGATTCAAATTATTTCATGTTATTTCAAGTATTTAATTCTTTAAATTCTTTGGGATTAGCTATACACCTACTTGATTATATCTACCTTGCTTATTGTATTAACATGATCTTTCATCACCCTAACTTAGTTAATTATTAGTTGGTATTATCATCGCACCAACGAGGTTGGTTAGATACAATTAGTATGCATAGCCATGCAACGTATTATTGATATCATTTTGAGTTGCAAATTTAAACTTGACTAAGTGTTTATGTAACATCTTTGTGGAAAGACTGTGTGTTGTATGTTGTGACTCGTTAATAGTATGTGTTGCACTTAACCAACAGGGTGAGAAAAGATTTAGACCGAGGCAAGTGGAAAAAATTGTTATATGGTAGAGTTGTGTGTGTTTGGGAAAATATGAATGGTCGTAACTAGTAGTAGTTTGGCAGTCTCGCCTTGGTGAATTAAGAATTTAACTTTGTGCGCCATTAAATTGAGCCATAACTATACAACCATATGCCTGGTATGAGACATGCCTAACTTAGCAAGTTACAGAGTCTTGATATTGATTACTTAGGCATGTAGGTTAGACTGTGTGCTAGGGTGGAGGTGTGATTCTATCTCTATGGTGAGTCACATTTATGAGCGAATCACTGCACCTAGGTCCAACGGTGTGCGACGGGCCAACAACCTTTATGGTGGGTTGCTGCCAGTAGTATGCACAATGGGAGGGTCAATTGTTGAGATGAAGTTTTCGAAAGGTTTGGTTATTATTGGTGCTAGCTACATTAGTTATATCGTGTGGGTAAAGTGTACAATCTTTGCACAGTGTTAATCAATCTATTTGAACAGCATTGTCCGCGATCATGGATATGCTCAGGGATTTCACACGAGGGGTAGATTTTCATAAAATAATTGGAGGGACAACTGTGTGAATTAACTCATAGAGTTGTGTGGAAGAAATTGATTATGCTATGTGATCTTTGCGAAAACACTTGTTAAATTATTATTGTTTATTAGTCTTAAATTACACTTTCAATCTATTATTCTTATTCAAATACAAGTATTGCTTTTGCAAAATAACCATAGAAGTCATTTCTTTTGAAATAGGGTAACATAGAATGTAAACATATTGTGTAGCAAGACAACACAGTATGCTAGAAAATGGAACACAAGGCAAGACCAAACAATCATTACATCTCAATGCAACACGCGAGGATAGAGGCCTCTAGTATGTGGCCTACCACACCGCCAGGCCACGCACGACGACACCGGATGCAAATCCCCGACATTAAGAAGTAATGTCACGGTGAACAATGCCGTGACATTGATCTCAGAGCCATCGGATCGAAAAGTAACGGATGAGATCGAGACTGCCATTTGTAGCACAAACAATGTAGCATAGTATCATTTACAAACATCTGTAGCATAGTGCCTCACAATGGCGCATAACCCGATGGTCGAGGTATTTCCATGATTATAAGTCGATAACCCTAGCGCTCATTCCCATTATGGGCGGAGCAGATCTACTAATTCTTTTGTTCCACTCAAAGGAGAAGGCTCTTGAACTAAGAAATAGACCTAATAGCTAAAAGCGGGCATCCCGAGCTATTGCGGTATAGTAGATGCTCGCACGATAGTCATACTCAATTCAATGATATCATTTGTTTCTAAAGGGGATGTTGTATAATTTCGCACTGTCGGTTTTGTCCAATCACTAATAACTTAATTATTTTAGATACACAAAATCACCCTGGAACAATAAGAATTTTTTTAATTAATTAATCTTTTTTAAATTTTATTTTAAAGTTAACCCAAACGCACTTTATTTCCAATTCTGACCTCTTTGGTCACGGTATCACCCGTGGCGTGACAAAACAACGCTGTCACGCTAGCCCGTATCTAAGGCAAACTCTTATCACGCTACCACTCGTGGCGTGATCAAAAGTGCTATTTAGCAGACTTATCTTATGACGTGACAACGTTGTTTGTCACGCCACGAGTGGTGGCGTGATTAAAGGGGTCAGAATTGAAAATAAAATACGTCGGAGGTTAACTTTAAAATAAAAATAAAAAAAGGTTAAATAAAAAAAAGTTCGGACAACAAAGACGAAAGAAATGAAGATACGTGGCACACAACCATGTAAAAGCACATTGAACATACAAAGAAAAAGAGGGCTCACGGCTCACTCGTCACAATGGTGAAATTGGCCCGATGGGCCACCGACAACCCACGACGCAGACACTTGCCGGACAACAAAGAGTAATCACGGGCAAGCAAGGCACTAAAGCCACAAATAGGAAGGCAAGTGGGGCGCAGACAAGAGGATTCAACATGAGCATACACCCAGATGACGGTGGCAAGCAAATCGCTGAAAGGTGAAGGCGTTCATCCGCACAACCACGGTAGGAGGAAAGAGAAACCGGAGCAAGCAGAGACACAAGCCCGCAAAGCGAAGGGAAAAAACAAAGGCATTCATCTAAATACCCCGTGACCGATACACGCGTCATCCGGCGATTCTCGTAAGCTCCGCCCAATTTCCAGCCCAATGCGTGTCGCTTAAATCTCCCAGATCGCTACTAATACACACGCCATCCCGACCGATATTGGGTTTAGCTATTCAACCTACTAGAGCGTTAGATCGCGCTTCGCGCTTTGTCCGATTATGTCGAATAGCTTTAGATGTGAAACATGCTATTAGAATTCGAAAAGCGCAGGTTAAAGGTGGTCATCTTTTTGTGCGGTATGTAGCATTGTTGTGTGTTTAGCTAACACTAAACCAGCATTGCCAATGATTTGGTTCTTTCGGACGGTGAGCAAGTGTTGTGTGCGATGTCTTTTAGTCTTGTTTGTTAGTGACCGATGTATATTTTTGTAGAGGTTGCTATTGTAGAGTAGGAGACCAACATGATATAATAAGTTGGTGATCAAATGTAATTTTTTTGAGGCAACGAATGTTTAATGAGAGAACGATGATTAAACTTACTGCTAGCTGGTAGGATCTGTTTTAATATACATATAGAGTAATACGTGTTACAGATCACCGGTAAAAAAAGAGGACAACAGGTAGCGGAAGCATAGTTGGAGGTAGATTGTTTTGGTTCTGATAATTACATGGTAAGCAAAGTCTGGAGCGCTTAAGTAAATAGACATAGGGCGCTGTAGTAATATTTATTATCTGGGGCTGTCCTCTCGGCAAAGCGTAGGGAAACCTAATTGATGCCAAATGGATAACATGTTATCTTCTGTTCGGTATTGCTTGATAGGCCGTGTCTGCTGGAAAATAGCACCTCATAAGATCACCGTTAGATCGGATGGTTATAAGCGAGGCACAAACATTATGAATTGGTTACTGTTGATTTAGTCTTGGTGTGATATGTCCATGTGAAGCTTTCTAACAACCGTATCTTTTTGGCTTTTTGAGTTCACGTCAATAGGAAAATAGCATTACCATTAGTGTTGAAACATGAACAATTTGGATCAAGCAAACATGAAATTATTATGTGGTCGAGTACCTTGGAGCTTCATGAGCAAAGTGGTAGCCAGAGGTGTTGAATCTGGAGTAGGACGTTTGCTGACCTGCAGAAGCTATGTGTGAGGCTATATGTGCTAGAAAGCTAAAATGACAGATGTTATGTATCTCGAATGAGGACAATCTGTGTAAAGGTGAATAAAATTGTATAGTTATAGTTAAGTTCAAAATGTGAAACCTTGCTGTGCCTTGGGGATGGTGGTGTGGATAGTAATGATCCTTCGGTATGTGTTTGCAGTTTAACCGTATTAATGTCCTTTGATTCTCTGGCATTGGTATAGGCAACATAGTTGTTGCGTGTTGCTCTTGCATCGCAAGCTTGTTCGTGTTGTATAGCATGTGGTGGTTCTTCGTAGTGTTCTCTCGTCGCGCCAGTAAGTAGTGGAACTTGAGGTGATGTTGGCGGGATAGTAAAGTTGTCTACCGAATGAAGTCGATATTCTCTGAAGTGATCCACGTGAACAAGAGACTGTTAATCTATATTGGCGACCATATAAACATATGATCTCAAAGCAGTATGAAACCGTAACAGATTGGTGTAGAAGCTGGTGAGGTTTAGCGTTGGGAGTCCCACTAATTGTTGGGCCACATCACCAAAGAAGACAATTTCGCCATTGGAGTATCGATTGAGACTCGTTGGTTATGTTTGCGTTCTGAATAGCTAACTTGTATCTGTATGAGAAGTGCGCAGATGTCGTTAGCAACTGGATGTACAACCTAACACAATTTTTTTTTTCCTGTGTTGTTGGAGTTTAGGTAGTATATGAAGTACCTTGGTTCTGCAGGTTGTTTCATCGCATGTCATACATTTGTAACCTTCATTGAACCGCATCATTGTTCTCTTACATTCGGTACAAGCGATACCACCATCCTTCATCCGGAGTGAGATTCCTTACTTTGATGCTGACAGTGTATCGATGGCCCTGTTTTTTTTTTATCTCTAGTCAGAAGTTGTATACTGTGTAATGTATGATACATGAATATCACAAGGTATATTGTTGGGCATGATTGTTAGAATATTGCTCACCACAGTTTCATGTGTGTTTAGCAAGGATAGTTCCTTAACTGTTGTGTCCAGTGGTGCTGCTTGAAGTAGTTGTTGACCAAACGATGCAACTGATGACCCATGCCCAAAGCTAAGGAAAGCAAATCAATTAATCAAGATTGAGTGTGTATGTAACGTGCATATATCATGATGGTAGTAAACTATTGGTAAGTTGATTGTTTTATAATAAAGAAGAACATATCTTGAATTGCTATGTAAGAGCGCAGTATTTCGTATCCAGATATTTGGATACCATCTGCAGATGGTGCTACCTTGTAGAGAAAGTCGGCTGCAAGCGGTCGATAAGTATAAACTTAATTTAGTAGGGTAAAAGTATTGCTCATTATGTATTTCTTTTGGCTTTGTAAATTTGGTAGAGCTATAAGTATAACATGGATTTACCTTCGTAGGGTTTAACAGTTAGACCCACAAAAAGCATTACAAACAACTGGACCATCTGTTGACAAAGCTTGTAAGCCATTTGCATCAAATTCATTGGCGTGAGGGCCCCATAGAGTGACACAAGCAGTTTCTCTATGTTTAATTTTGCATGTGAATAAGAATAAATTAGATAACAGGGTAAAGTTTGTGCTGTGAGAAAGTGTAATATGTATTCTGTAATCCTTTTTTTTTAATGGATTGGTATATACACCTATATATTTTTTTTTACGCTTCATTTTATGTTTTTTTAATACAAGGCCTCAGAATTGTACCTACAACTATAGCAAGGAAGACCTATGTTAATATAAAGTGTGCTTCTTTTTTTATGGTTGTAAGCTGTAAATTTGTTATAGGAATTGTACTGACGGTTTAATTGTGGAATACCTGCCATTGGTGATGTTGATATTTCTCACATTCTTCATGATGCCTCTTGCAAGGACTGTTTTGATATGTGATATTCCAGTGACAAGACCAATGGTGTCTGTTCATTAACAACATGGTAATCAAGAAAAGGAAGATGGTTTTGTTATTATTATTATTTAAAGGGTCTTGACCGAGAGGGCTTTTTTGGCCGAGACGTGTTCAAGTTCATCAAAAGAAGCTAGTGTGTATGCATACATTGGGAAATTGTTGGGCACATCTCATACCTCGGTGATCTTTGTGTGTCTAGTGAACCTCGCCATGATAGGGCAGCTAATGACTTGGTACGATGATTTTGCATTTGTTACCTCAAAATACTCGATGAAGTAGACATGGTCCTCACATAACGATGAGTGAATAGATGTAGATGACGCTCGAATCTGAGCTTCCATGGTTGTACCCTATTGCGAGGAGAAACATAAGGTAAAGCATATGCAAGTGTAAGGTAGAGTGATACAAAGTGTTAGAGCATTTATGTACTGCTCATCTAGGAGGACGAAATCACGACGAAGGACCTTTGCAAGGTCGATTATTGATATAGTCCGAGAAGCGCGTCACTCTGGACGTACACACATCATCGGTGTGATTGTTGTGTTACATCTCTAAGCATTGTGTAGCTCATCTAGCATGGAAACAAATGAAAAAACATGTTATCATGATGACAAAGCGCCCTGTAGGTGTTTATATTACACAAGTACAAGTATATGTGTAAGTAAAGTATGTGTAGGTCGGAAAGGCTAAGTTTAATAGAACAATCTATAGATCACGACGATGCCTCCGCCTAAACAGACTCGCTTGTATATTTGGATCGAAAATCTGCAAATATGAGACCAAGTGGTCAAGAATCAACCGTATTGGCACTCTCGAACCGATCAGCACAAGGACGTAAAATAACAGGATTGCATAATTAAGGGGGCCTAGGCAAGCTGCCGTGGCTAAGTCCTTTTTTTTTTCCGTTGGACGACGCTGACGAAACATAAAAAGCGAAGAGCAAAATCGTAATACGTAAATCAACACGAAGGTATCCACAATCGTTAGACATGGAAAGCAGGCATGATACCAAGGCATCCACGAGGATCCCCACAAAAAGAGCACCATATTTGGGAGAATCGGTTAAATACAGAGGTAGGCGCGAAATGCAAAACCGGCAACACCAAAGATGAGGGCAATTGGTCAAGGCAATGGTATCAACACCTTGAAACCCCAAAAAGGAGAAGCAACAAGAACGCAGAGACCGCAAGGACGGCAAAGCATTTTCCTACCTTAGTTTCGAGTCGTGAGACAAAAGAGCAGCAACCGGCAAAGCCTGCAAAAGGGGCGAGGCCTAAGAAGATGGCGCACTGCCGACAAAGTCTACAAAAGTGCGCACAAGTTAGCGTCCGCGCAAACAAAATAGAGGCAAGGGAAAAAGTACTAAGTAAGAGAATGCACGAGCCGGTTCGTTCCCAGGCTGCAGGCGAACTCGTTCTCAGGCTGTAGGCGAAGCTTAGCAGGACCAACCCTCTGGAAAAGCGCGTTCAAATCAGATGCGAGGAGGGAAAACGATGCAATCAGATACGATGAGGGAAAACCAACGGCAAGAAACGTATAGAGCCTGAAAAGACAAACGTGCTAAAAACCAAAGAACGAATATGCAATGGTTAGCGAACCGCTAACCGCGAGGAAGGCGGCGGAAACGGCGAAGAGGACGAACCGCGAAAGGAAAAGAAGAGACGCGAAGAAAGAAAAGGAGAGACGCGGAGCAGAAAGCGGATGTCTTGAGGGGAAGCGAAGAGCATGGTCGATGGACCGGATGCGCGAAGAATCATTGGGAAATTTCTTGAATCGCCATATGGCGTGACGCAATGCGCAGCAACGGCTATAGGAAGGCGGGCGAGAAATCGGAGCGCAAACGGCCGGATGACCTCTTTGCAATCTCACTCACCGCTGAAGAGCGAACAGAACGGAGGCCACGCGATGAGGGCACCGTGGACTTTTTAAATGCAGTATCACGCGACGAAGCTCGATTTTGTTGCGGCATAATACTAGGGAGATATTAGGGGAGATTCGCCCATGTCCACACTTCCACAGACATGCAAGCACATCGTGCATGCCGTATAGACGGCGCAGAGAGAAGCAAGGAAGGACCGATCCTGCTTATACTCGACGAAGGTGCTTGTTGCCGTTACTCTGCTTTGTATCTCGCCTTTCACATGTAGTTGTGCTCTCTTTCGATCTCTCAACTCTCGACGAAGAACCAAGAAAACGAAATGAGGCGGTTATGTTGGTGCGATGTTCTACTTACCGCTTTTTTCGATTTCTCTTGATCCTTTTATTACAGGCCTAATCGTGGAGCTACTCCACTACTCGCGTGCCATCCCACGTCCGGAGATTGCTCATCTCGATCCTACAACGACGGAGTGGCTCGCACAAAACGCGCCCACCTAATGTACTAAAAGTGAAAACTCGCTAGCTAAAATAGACTAAGTCCTAAGCGAACCAAGTACTAGTACCGTGTGTTGCAACGGCCAAACCAGCATCGGATTCAGTCTCGAGCTAGCCAAGCTGAAGGTTTGAACAACATTTCTCCCCCTCAAACCTGCTGCTTGATCTTCAGGACGCCGATCTTCTGACGAAATTCGACGAACTTGTTGCGGCCTAGGGCCTTGGTGAGGATGTCTGCAAGCTGCTCCTCAGTGCTCACATGTTCGACTTCCAGTACTCCGTCTTCAATTTGCTCACGCGTGTAGTGGAACTTGGTGTCGATGTGCTTGCTGCGGCTGTGGTGCACTGGATTCTTGCATAAAGCAATAGCGGACTTGTTGTCGATGAAGAGCTTGAACTTTGGCTGCTCCTTGCCGATGAGCTCGCCGACGAGCCTGTTCAGCCACACTCCTTGGCACGCTGCTGCCGCCGCTGCAACGTACTCAGCTTCGCAGGAGGAGGTCGCCACCCCTCCTTGCTTCTGTGAGCACCACGAGATCAGGTTGTTGTTGAAGAAGAACACGAAGCCCGTGGTGCTTTTGCGATCATTGATGTCGCCGGCATGGTCGCTGTCGCTAAAGCCGACGAGACGCGCCACTCCCCCGTGCACATAGCGGCAGCCAAAGTCCTGCGTGCCACGGATGTAGCGCAGAATCTGCTTGACCGCCGCCCAGTGCTCTTTGCCCGGCGCCTCCATGTGCCTGCTCACGACGCCCACGGCATGGGCGATGTCAGGGCGGGTGTTGACCAGGTAGCGGAGGCTACCGATCACACTCCTGTACTCCGTCGCGTCGACGACGGTGCCGTCGACCACCTTCTGAAGCTGAAGGCGCTGCTCCATGGGTGTGCTGCAGGGGTTGCATGTGCTAAGTCCTGCACGCTCCAGGATTTTCCCGGCGTATGCTGCCTGTGTCAGCGTGATCTCCCCCTGTCGCTGCTGAACCTCGATCCCCAAGTAGTAACTCAGGAGACCGAGATCGCTCATCTCGAACATCTGCTTCATCTGGGTCTTGAACTCGATGATCTCGCCAGTGTTGCTCCCTGTGATCACAAGGTCATCGACATAGACGCCGACAAGCAGAAAAGATTCAGAGTTACCACGGCGGTAGACGCCATGTTCGAGTGAGCAGCGCGTGAACCCGAGCGACACAAGGGTCGCGTCGAGCTTCGCGTTCCATGCGCGTGGAGCTTGACGAAGACCATACAGCGCTTTGTCCAGCTTGAGGACCTTGGTGGCGTCCTTGTCAATGGCGAAACCGGGAGGCTGCTGCACGTACACCTCCTCGGTGAGGACCCCGTTCAGAAACGCCGATTTGACGTCCATATGGTGCACTTCCCACTTGCCGTGCGCGGCGAGCGCGAGCAGCAAGCGCACCGTCTCCAAGCGCGCCACGGGAGCGAAGACCTCGTCGAAATCCACGCCCTGACGCTGTGAGTACCCCTTCGCCACCAGCCTCGCCTTATGCTTCACGACGGCGCCGGCCGGGTCTCTTTTCACCATGAAGACCCACTTCATGCCAATGGCACGGTGTCCCTTGGGCAACGACGACGGTGACCACGTGGCATTGTCTTCTATGGACTTCAGTTCAGCCTCCATCGCGCTGCGCCAAGCTGGATCGGCAAGCGCGGCGTCGAGGCTTGCAGGTTCCTCGGCCGTGATCAGGCCGAGAGTCTCCTCCTCCTCCACTGGCAGCGTGGTGTCGTACAGGTTCGTGACACGCCGGTAGCGGTGAGGCCCGCCGGAGTCGGTGTCGAGGTTGCTGTCGTGGCTAGGTGGAGTGGCGAACTCCACTCTCGGCGTCGATGGTGTCGCTGTCGTGTCTGCGGCGCCGGAGTGCCGTGTCAAGTTCGAGCCAAAACTCCGACTGCTCCCGTGACTTGCAAGGTTCGCTGAGACAGGCTTTGTGCCCGTTCCTCCACCACGTGCTCGATGGTGTACTCGATGATGAAGGTTGATGGTGCGGAGAGCTTGTGAGCGTCCTTCGCCATGTCCCAGCTCCACGCACGGCACTCCTCAAACGCGACGTCACGGGTCACGTAGATGCGCTCGCCGACGGGGTCGTAGACACGGTAGGCCTTGGCGCCCTCCTCATACCAAAACAAAAGATGCCGGCGTGGAGCGATCGGCGAGCTTATCTTGTCCGGCCCCAGCTTCTTCACGCGGCGCAGCACGGTGAAGGTGCGCAGGTGATGAACATTGGGCTTCCTGCCGTGCCAGGCCTCGTACGGGGTGACGCCGTTGAGGCTCCTCGACGGCGCCCGATTGAGCAGGTAGACAGCGGTTTTCACCGCCTCTCCCCAAAACGGCCCCGGCACCGCCATTGCCTTGAGCAGGCATCTGGCCATCTCCACGACGGTCTGATTCCTCCGTTCCACCACGCCGTTCTGCTGGGGCGTGTACGGCGCGGTGGTGAAGTGTTTGACGCCGTTCTCCTCGCAGAATTCAGAGAACTCTGCAGAGTTGAACTCGCCGCCGCGGTCCGATCTGAACGCGAGCAGTTTGCTCCCGCGCTCGTTCTCCGCCAGTGCCTTCACCTTCTTGAAGAAACGCAGGGCCTCGTCCTTCGACCTGATCAGCTCGACCCACATATACCGCGAGTGATCGTCAACAAGGAGAAGGAAGTACTTCTTACCGCCAGCGGTCGGCGGTGTGATCGGTCCGCACAGATCCATGTGCACCAGCTCCAATGGCTTCTCGCGTGCGAACGCCGCCGCCTTGGGAATGGCGTGCGATGTCGCTGCCCATGGCGCAATTGCCGCAGAAACTCCTCCACGTGCTCGACCGGGCGGCATGCCCACGACCAGCCTTTGTGCGCCAATGAGTGCAGGGCGCGGAAGTGCAGATGCCCGTAGCGTCCATGCCACAGCCACGCCACGTCGTCCTTCTGTGCAAGAAGACTCACGGGCGACGCGATCTGGAGCCGCACGGTGTAGAGCCTGTTGCCGGTGCGGGTGACGCGCGCGAGGATCTTGCGTGGCCTGTCGAGGATGCACATGACGCCACCCTCGATGGTGATCTTGCAGCCGTTCTCGTCAAGCTGTCCGAGGGAGACGATGTTGCTGCGCAGGCTCGGGATGAAGTAGACGTCGCCGAGGACGCGGTGATCGCCGGTGAGGCACTCGAAAACGACGGTGCCGCGCCCCTGGATCTTAACGACGGAGCCATCTCCGAACCGTACCGTGCCGTGCACGGATTCGTCCAGTGTGGTGAACATGTTGCGGCAGCCCGTCATGTGGCTGCTAGCACCGGAGTCCAGGTACCACACACCGGCAGGCGATGGCATGGGCACGACCCTCTCCTCGTTGAGGTTCACCTCCTGCGCGTTGACGGCGTCGAGATCTGCACCAGCGTGCAGGCATGCGCCGTCAACAGTCCCGGCTGCTCTTCTTCCTCGGCGTTCGCAAGGTTGGCCACCTCGCCGCGCTTCTCCCGGTCACGGGCAGCCTTGCGGCACTCTTTTGCCCAGTGCCCAGGCTTGCCACAGTAGCGGCAGTTGCCGGCGCGTCGAGGCGCCGTGTTGCCACCACCGCCGGATGCGTTGGCCGCGCCCTTTTCCTTGTCGCCGCCGCCTTGGGGTTTCTGCTTTGAGCTCCCCTTTGGTGCTGACGACGATCCCCGCCCGCGCTGCTGCTGGCGGGATGCCCACTCCTCCTCCGTGAGAAGCAGGCGACCTCCGGCGTCCTGCTCGGGCGCGCCGCGGCCTTCAGATGCGGCCAGGCGACCGCTGAGCTCCTCGATCGACAGCGTACTCAGGTCGAGCAGCGTCTCGATGGAACAGGCCATCTGCGCGTACCGAGGTGGCACGACGCGGAGGAGCTTTTGCACGGCGTCGAGCTGCGTGGTGTTGTCGCCGAGAGATTGCAGCTCGCTGAGGAGGCTCGAGAGACGGAGGGCGAAATCCTCGACGCTCTCGCCGCTCTTGAACGCCAATGCATCGAAGTCCTTGCGGAGCTTCTGGCGACGCGCCTCCCGTACGCGATTGTCGCCGACGCGCATTGCCGTCAGCGTGTCCCAAGCGATCTTGGCATCGTCCTTGGCGGCGAGCGCGGGCACCATCTCCGGCGGGACGGACCTGAGGATCGCGCCGAGAGCCTGTCGCTCCTGGCGCTCAGTCGCGTCGCCGGTGTCGACGGCCTCCCAGAGGCCCGCGCCCTGGAGCGCGATCCGCATCAGGATCCGCCACTCCTGGTAGTTCGTCTTGGTGAGGGTGGGGAACGTGACGGAACCGCCGCCGCCACTGCCCTCGCGCACGATCTCCCTGACCATGATCTCGCCGCCGCCACCCCTCCTTACCCTGCTCCGTCCGCGGCTTGGTGAGCGCGCGCGACGCTGGGATGCCGATCTTTCAGGCGTCTTGGAGGCGGAGGCCGCCGGCGGTGGTGTGCCGACCATGATCGCAACACTTGCTCTGATACCAAATGTAGTTTTGCTCTCTTTCGATCTCTGAACTCTCTGACGAAGAACTGAAGAAAACGAGCTGAGGCAGTTATGTTGGTGCAGTGTTCTACTTACCGCTTTTTCGATTTCTCTTGATCCTTTTATTACAGGGCCTAATCGTGGAGCTACTCCACTACCTGGACGTGCCATCCCACGTCCGGAGATTGCTCATCTCGATCCTACAACGACGGAGTGGCTCGCACAAAACGCGTCCACCTAACAGACTAAGCTGAAAACTCGCTAGCTAAAATAGACTAAGTCCTAACTGAACCAAGTACTAGTACCGTGTGTTGCAACGGCCAAACCAGCATCGGATTCAGTCTCGAGCTAGCCAAGCTGAAGGTTTGAACAACATCACAGGCCATCCAGAGGGCTTCGGACCGTGGTTGAACTTGCAATTCATCCCGTACTTGCAGCTCCCGAACTTCACGTAGTAGGTGCAGTCGGGCTCCCCGGGCCGCCATAGGTACTCCGGCTCTGCCGGTGCCTCCTCCTGCT
The DNA here is from genome assembly GCA_036346405.1 of Phyllostachys edulis. Lineage (NCBI taxonomy): Eukaryota > Viridiplantae > Streptophyta > Magnoliopsida > Poales > Poaceae > Phyllostachys > Phyllostachys edulis. Next base: position 10,209,926 of record CM070552.1, read on the forward strand.
CCTGCTGCTTCTCGCCGGCAGGGTCGGGCCGTCCAGAGGCCTTCGGAGGGTGGTTGTACTCGCAGTTCATCCCGTACTTGCAGCTCCCGAACTTCACGTAGTAGGCGCAGTTGAGCAGCCCGCGGCGCCGTGGGTACTCGTCCTTTTCCGCTGCCTGCTCCTGCTTCTTGCCGGAAGAGGGCTCCGGGTTCGGAGGGTCATCTGGACGCGCCGAATTGGCGAATTGCATCGAGAGCGATGAGACGGAATCGTCAGACGAGGGGGTGATTGGGGAGGCGCGGTGTTTGGCTTCGGAGTTCCCCATCGGATTGGGGAGGAGGCCGGTGTTGATATCGAGAGAGAAGACACGCTCCATAGACACATCCCCCGACACGAGCAAATGAAAAGAAATGGAGAAAGAAAAACGTACGAACAGTGCCTTTTCCCAAAAGCCATGCCCCCCAACTTTCTGGTTCCTTAACGCAGAGGGTCAGCTTCCTCCTCTCCGTGCTAGTGCTGTCCAGCGGGCCGATATTTCACTCTCCCCTAACAGTATCACTGGGAAAAATATTTCGGTTTGTATTTTTTTCGGTTGGCAGCTTAAATGGCCGAAATGAATTTCGTTCAAACGGTTTGATTAAATCTGAATTTTAATATCTCAATATTTCAAATAAATGAAAAGACTCGAAGCTGGGGAGCCTAGGATTCAAACCTAGGTCATCAGGACAAAACGGATAGAGCATACCACTGGGTCAGGGGCGGTAGTGTTTTCAACATGGACAACAGCAAGAAACCTCTCAACAACTCTTCCTTGTTTATCAACATAACGTAAACAAAGAGCCAATTGTTCTTGTTGGTACACATCACTAGATTCATTAGCAAGTATTGCAAAATAATCATCACCAAGGTCATATATGTCTAGCCTGGTGGTTTCTTTGGCATAAGAGTTGACGAGATCTTTCTGTATTTTATGAGAAGTCATTCAACTAGTCTCTGGAGCATTTTTTAGAACGACCTTGTTAACTTCTTCAAAATTTTCTACCAACCAATTTAAAAGATCAAGAAAATTTTCTTTATTTTGTGAGTCTTCACCTTCGTCATGTCCACGGCAAGCCAACCCTTGACACAAAAGAAACCTCTTTAGGTTTAATGAAGAAATCATATTTCTCATTAGTTTCATTGTGGGCACTATTAATACCACCAACATGTTTGTCAAATCTATATTTATGGTTCCAATTTCTAAATCCCCGATTCATACAACTATCTTTACCAGCATAATTAGTTTTATCTTTGAACAAATAACATATGAAGCAAAAAGCAGCATCTCGTTCCACACTATACTCAAGCCAATTATATTGGTCAAACCAACTAGCTAAGAAGTGACGCATACCTCCAATATTTCTTTTTGGAAAATCATGAGCCCGTGGTTGACATGGCCCCAATGCAATGTATCCCCTTCTCACGACATCTTGTTCATTGACATCATAGCCCACTACTACAGAAAAGGTCTTCACAGACGATTTAAAAACGTCATCACAGACGGTTTCTGGAGCTGTCTGAGTTTATGGATCAGTGATGACATGAGGTCATCACCGACGATTTTTGAACCATCTGTGATGCATGCTATCATAGACGGTTGTTAACTCAGAACCATATGTGATATCTAACTATCACAGACGGCTCGTTGTTTAGAATCTGTATGTGATATATATTCTCTATAAAGTCTCCAAGGAGAGGTTGCTTGTGCCTATATTGTTTGTAGTCCCCGACCACACACTTTGGGAGGTCGTGGTAGGATGAGGCAATGACCACGAGGCAACCTCATCTACAAGTTCAAAAGCATGCCTGCGCCAGAGAAGCAGCGTGGATATAAAATTACTTAGATGTCGTCAATAGGTAATTGGACTTGACACGCAGTAATTCGATTGGGAAGTGGCTTCATGTATCAAGAACCAACCATTCCTTGATGTCAAGTCCAATTACTTATCGATTTATATCTAGGTAATTGTATGTCTACGCGCCTCTCGACACCATGCTTCTTGAACTTGTAGGCTCGATGAGGTTGCCCGTGGTCTGCCTCATCTTCCTCACTTAATTCTAAAAGTGGATAGGACTACAAACAATATGTTTTAAAGGCACAAGCAGCCACTGCTTGGAGACTTTATAGAAAAGAGATCAGGAATAGAATGGTAGGTCGTATACGTACGCAAGGGAGGAGAACTTGACCAGCATGAATATGGTTACACAGACAAAGGTGAAATGAATGGTGATGGACAGGTGAAGAGGTGTTGTAGTAGTTTTTGACTCATTTAGTCTTGTTTTCGAATAGAATACACACCAAGTAATAAATAATTTGTATGTTAATTGTAGCTTTACAAATTAGTCTAATCTTTACAAATCTAAAAAGTTAATTGTAGCCAAGCCCCATCCGAACCACATCCCATGTAAGCCAACCAAGTACAAAGAACCGGCATCAATAACCCTTAGTATCCATCAGAGAGCATTAACCAAACCCACCATTTTGCCCCATTCATATTTGTCGATTTAAACCCACAGCATGAACTAAGCAAGATGCATAGAATGCACATACACCAATAGCCCCCAATTTACATCACAGAGCAAGGGGACTATTAATATGAACTAATTATCAATTCAATTTCAGCATTAGACTATTAACATCATTACATCACAAAGCAAGGGACTATTAATATGAACTAATTATCAATTCAATTTCAAAGATAAGACTATTAACATCATTGAGCGCTCAACAAAGAAGACTAAGGGTGTCCAAACCCACCACACCAAAAGAGTAGCCCCTCGGATCCATCGCAGAGCACTAGCTACTTTCATCACAGAGCGGGGGTTAGAGATAGGAGGAGTAAGGAGGGTGATACCTCAAGACAAACAAGAACCACGCATTTGGGCGACTCCCCACCACTAGCACAACCTCATCCATCTCCTTTACTTTGCATAAATCACACAAACATCAGACACAACTTAAGGCTTAAGCATAAAAATCAAACTCAACAAAAGACATTAAGCTAACAGAGAGGAGAATAGAGGGAGGATGGGGAAAGCAAAGCTGGGGGCCAGACCCGAGTGCAGGAGGTCGAAAGGTGCACGGCAGACGGCCGAGAACCAAGCCATGGATGTGGGCGGTAGTAGGTGCAGTGGTGCCAAGGCGACATACACTGGTGCCAAGCCCGATGGCAGGTTTAGGAGGCGCCACCGTGAGTTGTGAGATGATACGACGCACAAGACACTCCTATCGTATGAGTGTCTTGTGCGGCAGAGTGGTGTCTCCAACCGTGGTGACGGAAGAAGGGCGGCGCCGGCGACGGGTCAGTAACGGCGCCGAGGTGGGGAGGAATGGACAAGAGTAATTATACTGGGGAGTGACGGGTTAGGGCAAAGCGCAAAACCCTAGCAAAGGGCTCCTACTAATAAAGAGATTTATCACAGAGCATAGCTTCTATTATGGAACCGTGATGATAGTTATCATGACGGTTCCATAATAGAACCGTCTGTGATATGTCCCATATGGAACCGTCTGTGATATGGTTGTTATCAAGTTCTATGTTTTGAGCATATTATCATGTATATACACTTACATGACCAAGAAATTACATGTTTATATGTCAATTTTGTCATTTAGATACGCTGAAAATTTGCTTTAACTATATATGATATACACACGCTACACACACACACATATATATATATATATATATATATATATATATATATATATATATATATAAGATCGGTATATATAATTAATTAATTTGTTCCAAAGAAACTGCCTCTCGATATATATATTATAGTAATAATTCAACATATAATTAATATAGTAAATTCACCTCCAAACTAGATTTTTTTTTCATTTTGGAATTTTCATATGGCCAAACAATATGGGCTACCGCTTCTTGCAAAGATTTTAAAAAGTAGAAACCTATAAATAAACAAAGTTTTTCTAGTGGCGGAGCTAGGCCGCTATCTCTGCCTTCAAACTTCAGAGGCGGCTTGGCCATTGTCGGACGGTTCAGAATCGAACGGCTTCAAATGCATCTACCCACGACAGCGCTGCTCGAGTGTCTCCAAGACCTCAGACTATTGAATCAAGAAGAATTGAGCTCATAGGCTCTCTTCCCTTGCTTGAGGGTCTCTACTGGTCGACTCCGCCGCCCGCCTCCGATTAAGCCCAAGTGACTAGCAAGTCTCCTCGAGACGCAACGTTGCTAGGAGGACCATGTCGATGAGACAGTAAACTCGCCGAAAGTGGAGATCACCTAGAAGACACGGCGGAGGAGGATGTCAAGACGGCGAAAGGTGGCCGTCACCTACTCTGGTAAATCCTCAGATAGAGGAGGAAGACACCGTTGAAAAAAGTTGTTCTTCGCAAAGATCCGCCAACGACAATGGGAGAGGTGCTCGTATAGTACGGCTAGGTAGGCCATCAATTTCGGCAACAAGGAAACAAAAGAGGGAGCTATTTCTGCTATTTTAGAAGTAGTAGAGTTATATGTGGGGTTGAACATCTTCGATGGTGGATGATCCTTTTTATAAAACAAGGAATAAATTAGGAGCGTGAGACGAAGAGACGCATCGGGGAACCGAAGCGGCATTGATGCGAGCGAAGAGATGCATCGGCGATAACAGAGACGAAGAAACTCATCGGAGAGCTATAGTGGTGTTATCACAGATGGTTATAGTTAAAAACCATCTGTGAAGTCTACACAGATGGTTCGTATTTAGAATCGTCTGTGAAGTATACAATTATCATGCATTTGTTCGTGTTCGTAACCATCATCAGGATACTTCTGACGGTTTTAATATGAACCGTCTGTGATATTGACTCTTCACAAACTGTTTTTGGCACAACCAGTAACACAAACAGTCTCTAAACCAAAACCATCTGTGATTGCATGTAATATAGACGATTTTGGTCAACCATCTGTGATGAGGCGTCCAGTATTAGCCTTTTTTTTTGTAGTAGTGGCCTGTGATGGGAATTCTATCGGGACCTCGGATCTTTGAATCCAAGCCCTCTGTGTATTCTGAACTAGTCCCATGATTAATATCTAATCCACACAATTGCAACATCGATGAAATCATATCCATACAACAAGATAGCTAAGAAAAATGCAAAATAATATTAATAGAAGCAACATACCTTATGGTCAAATTTATCATTTATGAGCATATTCTCATAAATCCCATCATATAACTAAAGCACGGCTAAGCATAATACGATACAAGGAAGAAAGAGAAAGGAAAAAGGGAGGAAAGAAAAGGAGAAAACAAAAAGCAAGAAGGAAAAAGAAAGGAAAGAAGACGAGAGAAAAAGGGAAAATAAAAAGGAAAGGAAAAAGAGATGGATCCAAGGAAAATTCAAATTTCAAAATTTGAATTTGGAAATTTGGCAACGAGCTTTGGATTTGAGAAAGGAAATTGAATTTGAGTCTTGGACTCGGATTTTAAATAAATGCAGAAATTCCCAAAATGAAATCCAACTCTTAAAAAATAATTAATTAAAATTAAATTTTACAACAAAGAAAAGAGATTTAGGAAAAAAAACAGAAAAAAGAGAATAAATTAAATTGAACTCCAAGAAAATAACAAAAACAATTTGGAGAAAATCTAGGAAAGTCAAGAAAATCCAACAAACCCATTTTGAATTTAATTGAAGTTTTATTTAATCATTTAAATTATTTTTCATTCAAACTTCAATTCAAGCTTTAAATTTATTCAATAAAATGCAAATGGTTTATTTTAAATTTTAAAGTTTAAAAAAAGTCTAAATTCTAAAACCGAAAAGGAATAAAAGAACTCAAACAAAATAACAACAAGGTCTTGGAAAAAGGAAATCAAGATAAAACCAAAAAATAAAATAAAACATTTTTTATTTAATTGGAGTTTGATTTACTCACATTAAATTATTTCTATTTCTCAAATCTAAAATTAAGCTTTAACAATTCAGAAAAATCAAATGGTTATTTTTATTTTGAAATTTTCAAAAAGTCTACAAATTGGGATGTTACAAACTCTCTTTTCGAGATCATGCACAAGCAAATCTATATCATAAATGGCTTCATCATCTTCTATGTCTTATGTGATTAGGGATAATGGGGAGCCTGAGCCTATTGTTGTTTTGTGTTTGTGCCTATCTCTAGTTGGACCGGTTCTATCCTTGGGGTGTCACTATCATTGTGTGCGTGCACTACCAATCGCAATTTCATGGACGAGATTCTATCTAGTTCTGAACATGGCTTTCAATAGATTTCGCCCGCATCGAGGTGGATGATTTCTTCTGTCTCTTTCCGACTCTCTCCCACAAAGATTTCAAATCGATAGACTTCTTCTCCATTTTTCAAGTCTCTAAGATCTACAATTCACATAAATACAAGATTGAAGATTCACCAACCACAATTCATTTTTCAAAATGTTTGGCCATTTGGGAATTAGGGATTTGGTGATTCGGGATTGGGTACCTCACCTCAAAGGTCAAGGGCTCCACCTCGGCCCTCGTGGTGGCACTGCATAGGGACTATGCTCGGGCGCCCTGGCCCCGAAGGTCTGGCTCTGGGAGTCGTGGTCATCGCTGGGTCGCCGACGAGGCTCGACGGCTTGGCTAAACCCAAAGAACAAATAGCCAAGAAGATATTAAGAAACATCAAAAATCAAATAAGAGATCATATTACACTGACTAAACTATACTAAAATTGAGAAAGGAAACTCTAGTACAATACTAGGAAACTCTAGTACAATACTACTAACTTATATGGATGGCCGACTTGAAACACTTGGTAGATCTTTAAACTTACAGGCCATCTGACACTTTGATCACCGAAGGCTCGATCCTAACGAGATTATTGAGGTGAGAAAGTCAATTTAAATTTGAAAATATAGTTTCAGAAAAGACAAAAGGTAAGAACCAAGGAATGATAAGAGAAAGGAATAGAATAGGATGAGAAAAGAATAGAATAAGACGAGAGAAGAATAACGATTCATCACTTGGTTGGTTTGATTTAGAAAATATATCTTTTGAATTTTTGACTAAAACGACGTATGCTAACTATTGTTGCGTCTTACAGTCGATATGGCTCTGATACCATCCCTGTTGGGACCTGAACATGCAAATCCGGACCCTCTGTGTTTTCTGAACAAGTCCCATGATTAGTAGCTAGCTCACACTGCGATAACATCGATAAACATCATATCCATACAAAAAAATAACTAAGAAGTAAGCAAATTATTATTAATGAGAAGCAATAGACACTACTATAAAAAGGCTAATACTGGATGCCTCATCACAAACGGTTGACCAAAACCATCTGTATTACATGCAACCACAGACGGTTTTGTTTTAGAGATCGCTCTGCGTTATCGGTCAGCGCTTAAAACCGCTTCTATGAAGAGGTAATATCATAGACGGTTCATGTTGAAAACCGCCTCGTGAAGTATCACAGACGATTCTTGTTAATAACCGTTTGTGATAATTCTACATATCATGTACGGTTTTCAACAAAGAATCAGAGGAACATCACTGCACGGTTCTTAACAATAACCGCCTGTGATATTATTACATATCATGATGGTTTTTGTTATAACCATCCGTGATAATTAATATCGCCATGTCTCAATGCGCTTTCTTCTTCGCCGCCATCCACTTTGGCTTCCCAATGCATCTCTTCGTCGCATCGATCCGCTTTGGCTCCCCGATGCGTCTCTTCGTCTCACGCTCCGAACTTGTACATTGTTTTATAAAAGGATCATCTACCATCAAGATGATCATCCCCACATACTTATAAAAAACAAATGGTCGCCTCTTCCTTGTCGCCGCATTGATGGCCTACCGCCGCCGACTGCATTTGAGCACTCTCTCGCCAGACGTTGAACCGCGGCTGTGGAAAGAATACCGCTTTGAACAAAGGTCTTCACTCCTACGCCGGCCGAGAATTTGCCGGAGCACATGACGCCACCTTCCGCCGCCTTGACATCCTCCTCCGCCGTGTCTTCGTGTGATCTCCCACTTTCAACGAAGTTTACGCGCCATCGATGTGGTTCTCCAAAACAACGCTGCACGCCTTCGTGAGGCTTGCCATCACTTGACCAGCAGAATCAAGGTGGCAGAGCAATCGAGTCGACTGTGCCGAGACCCTCAAGTAAGGGAAGAGAGCCTATGGGCTCAATTCTATTTGGTTCAATACCGAGGGTCTTCGAGACACTTTAACGAGCGCCACACGTAGTGGACGATTTCGTGCTTCGCTCATCGATGATCGAATCGTCCGATGCCGGCACTGCCGCTTATGAAGTATTGAAGATGGAGATAGCAAATTACCTCCACCGCTAGAAAAACTTTGTTTAATTATAGTTTTCTACTTTTTTTAATATAAACATGTAATTTCTTCATGTCATGTAAGTGTATATACAAGATAAATATACTTGATAAAACTATTTACGACGGTTCCATTATGGAACCGCTTGTGATAAGTCTCTTTATTAGTGGGAGCCCGCACGCAAGGGTTTGCGCCGCCTAACTCATCACTCCCTAGCGATTTACTCTCGTCCGCTCCTTCCCCACCTCGACACCGCCGCCTCGACCTGCCACCGCCGCCGCCGCCCCCGTCTGTCAGCCGTGAGGTTGTGACACCACTCGCACTACACAAGATCGCACGATAGTCGAGTGTCTTGTGCAAGGTCGTGGTCATGCCACAACCACGGTGACGCCGCCACCCCGCTGTGTCGCCAAGCGCCGCCATGGCTTGGTTCTCTTGCTCGCCTCCCACGCTTAGGGCCTCGGGCGGGCTTTGCTTTACCCATCCTCCTCTATTCTCCTCTAGATCTGTTAGCTTAATGTCTTTTGTTGAGTTTGATTTTTATGCTTGAGCCTTGTTGTGTCCTCGATGTTTGTGTGATTTATGCAAGGTGAAGGAGATGGATGAGGTTGTGCCGGTGGTGGGGTCGACGCCGTGGTTGCGCTTATATCGAGGTATCACCCTACCTTACTCCTCTCTGCTCTCTATCCCCTTGCTCTATGATGTAAATGGCTAGTGCTCATGATGGATGCCGAGGGCTACTCTTGGTGTGGTGGGTTCGGACACCTTTGGTCTTGTTGTCTTGCCGATGAATTGCTCAATGATGTCAATAGTCTTATGCTGAAATTGAATTGATAATTAGTTCATATTAATAGTCCCTTGCTCGTGGATGTAATGATGTCAATAGTCTTATGCTGAAATTGAATTGATAATTAGTTCATATTAATAGTCCCTTGCTCGTGATGCAATGATGTTAATAGTCTTATGCTGAAATTGAATTGATAATTAGTTCATATTAATAGTCCCTTGCTCGTGATGTAATGATGTCAATAGTCTTATGCTGAAATTGAATTGATAATTAGTTCATATTAATAGGCCCTTGCTCGTGATGTAATCATGTCAATAGTCTTATGCTGAAATTGAATTGATAATTAGTTCATATTAATAGTCCCCTTGTTTATGCCGGTCAAGTTCTCCTACCTCTTGCGTCCCGTGCACGCCCTACCATTCTATTCATAATCTCTTCTCTATAAAGTCTCCAAGCAAATCTGCTTGTGCCATTAAAATCGACATCATATATATATATATATATATATATATATATATATATATATATATATATATATATATATATATATATATATATTATTCGTAGTTCGGCCACTTTAGGAAATAGCCCATAGCATGAGAAGACAATATCCAAGGGCATCCTCATTGAGCCCTGCAAATTTAAAAAGTATGGATGCAAGGAGGAGTGCAGACATCCAATTACCTAGATGTTGTCGATAGGTAATTGACCTAGGTTCGAAAGTGACGTTGATGCGAGGTATTCGACCGGGAAGTGGCATCATCTATCGACAACCAACAATGTTCTTGTTAGGTTTAAAGACGATTACATGCTCAAGAATGGTTAGTTGTTGATACATGATGCCACTTCCCAAAGAAAATACTCACAAGATCCATGTGACTTTCTCAACCTAGGTCCAATTACCTATCGACAACATCCGTAATTGGATGTCCCGACGCCTCCTTGCATCCATACTTTTTAAACTTGCAGGCTCAATAAGGTTGCCCGTGGCTATTGTCTCATCCTTCTCTCATGTGTGTGACGCATCCCCAAAGTGGCCGAGACTACGTATATATATATATATATATATATATATATATATATATATATATATATATATATATATATATATATATATATATATATATATATATATATATGATGCTAGATTTAATGGCACAAGCAAACCAACGCTGGGGCTTTATACAGAGAAGTCATCATAGACGGTTTTCAGCCACAAACCGTCTGTGATAAGTACATAGCACAAACGGTTCGCGGGTCGAAACCATCTGTGATATGTACTTATCACGCACGGTTTTAGCCATGCATCGCCTATGATATATACTTATCACGCAGCGGTTCTCAATTAATAACCATCTCAGGATAGTATGCATCACGCACGGTTCAAAACCGTCTGTGATGACCTCATGTCATTACTGACCCATAAACTTAGACGGCTCACGAAACCGTCTGTGATGATGTTTTTGAACCGTCTGTGAATACCTTTTCTGTAGTAGTGAGACCTTATGGTCATGGTTTTACAGAGTTTACCACGCAGGGCTTAACAAAAAATAAATAAACTTGTAGCGGTAGAACATCTCGTGGTAACCATCCAACATGCTCACAAACAATCGAGTGGGGAGCGCATCCTAGTTCGCACAGTCTTCAAAATGCTCCTCAATGAATTCTGTATTCCTAGATTCTTCCTCAGCAACTAATCAACAATGACATAAAGCTGTGAGTACATAAAGTACTCAACAAGTTGTAGGGAAATGCATGAAAATAGTATTCATGCAAGGCTTGAACAAGGAATAGTTGTATGGTTATTTTGTAGAAAGGCGTATTGACAGTAAATAGATCAAAAAGCACAATTGACAAGAATAGTGAATAAATAGACAATTGCTTTGAGACAACGGGTGCACCTCTCGCTCACTTCCCAACCAACCACCCATCCAACATTTTATGAAAAACTCTATCCCTCATGTGAAATCACTAGGCATTGTCTATAACCGGGGACACGGCTATTCAAAATTTTTTACAATCTACAGAGGTTGTACAGCTTGACCCACAAAAGATAATCAACTTATAATGTGTGCTTCACACACTTCTGTAGGTGTGCGACTAAGTGATTATCACAAGACTTTTACAAAGCTCTGTTTTGACCTAATTCTGCTCACTAAGGTTTCACCACGCCGGCCCCCTCTTGCGCCAAACATCAATCCAAACAGAACCAAATCAAAACATTGCTAATTAGTCAGCTAGGTCCACCCCATCCTAGACATGTGGTTGTACAGTAAGGCCCAGATCAATGGTACACAAAGTTAAGTCCTTAGTGACTACTCAGGCGAGGCAACCACATCCTAAATCCATTCTCTTTACTGCACCATCATTCGCCTGAGTATGAAACCATTTTTGTTCATCCTAGTCAAATGAAAACCCTTGCCATGACACAACAATTTTAATAACAGTAACCTCGCTACAATTCCATATATCATTTGGTCAAATTTTTATGATTATCAATGTGAATCAGAACCTGTCGTACAACTAAAGCATGACTAAGCATATCTATGTCTCCCATGTTGGTATTAAAATATGTCCAACTAAACCTATCCATTTCTAGGGTTTCAAAGGAAACATGGCATTCACAATTTTATCAAGGTGTCATACTGTCGAATAGGTGTTTAGTTTTTCCCGAAAACAGCTTGATATAAAATTAGCAATGCATGGTGATATAAAACAATATAATTTTGCAAAATAGGTACAAAATGGCTATAGGTCTACGACTTGCCTTCGTTGAAGGATGGAAATACTTTTGTAGACGGCAGAATGATCCAAGGTGGCTTCGGAAACACTGTATTCTACATGTTTAAAACGAGACAAATAAACACAATAAATCCAAATAAAATACAAAAAATACAAAATTAGTACTAATAGGTAGATTATGAATTTAGGAACATGAACGGATGAAATCGAAGTTCGTATGAAGGAGAACGAACATCCGGAAGTTTGATTTTCACGTGAAATGATGAAAATGGAAAAGGGGAGAATATTCCAAGGAATCTTCTATTTCAGAAATTGGAGTTTTTTCTTTGGCATGACATGGGGTCCCACTTGCTAGAGAAAGAAAGAGAGAAAGGTAATTAGTGTAGGGCATAGAGGGCCCACATGTAAGTATCACAAGACAGAAGAAGAAGAACAAAGCACAGGTAGAAGCAGAGGAGGCACATGGGAGTGATGGTGGCACCAGTGAGGGGAATGGCGGCAGCGCTGGGCGACGTCCAAAATGGAACCCCGTGGGCATCACCTACCCCACGGTGGCGGCGGCGGCGCTTGAGGCAACCCGGGGTGGCGGTGCGTTGGCAAATGGCAAGGCTACAATATGGGGCGGTGGCCGAGGTGGTTACATAAGCATGAGCGGTGCTCATGGGTGGGGAAGGTGATGGTGAGGTTGGTGCGGCCGGAGAGAGTCCATGGAGGTGCAGCAACGGTGGCCGGCGGCAGTGTTGACGGAGCAATGGTGACGAGTATGCTCCGGTGATGGTATTCCAAAATTGAGGTGGGTGATGGGAAGAGGAGTACCGGAATCACGATGTTACTCGGTTGGTTTGGTCGGAGGATCACTTGAGAGAGAGAGAGAGATCAATTCAATTGCGTCGTCGCCGGACTTCGGGAAGATAACAAGTGGCGTCGCGTGTTCTGGGCAAACAGTGAGGAATTAGGTGATGGGGCTTGGGGCGAATCAAAGAGGGGACTGAGGGACATGCGGTGCTCCTCTTATAATGTGAATGCGACACTTGAGTTGACGAGGAACACCGTGGGAAAGAGGGACAATTTTGGGTTGACAATGAAGTGTGATGGAGAAATGGTGAAATTGATTGTGGTTGACGGAGGAAACGTGCAATTGTTAGCATGGCAACGTGGGATGTGCGGAGAACATATTGCACACGTTGGTAGTGGTGAGGCGTGATGGAGTTGTCGGTGGCGAGGCATGATGGACTTGCTAGTGGTGAGGGAGAAAGCGGCGGTGAGATCGTGTCTACGATGGTGATGGAGCTCCAGCAATCCTCCGGTGCTGAAAGCGAGCGCACGAGGTAGAATGCGACCGTGCGATGCCGATGGTGAGGAAGATGGTGGCATGGCTTTGTTGATGGTGGAAGGTCGAACCACTAGCGAGCTTCAATCGCGGATTTCAACGGCGAGAGGAGGAGAGGGATGCTAAGGTTTGCGGTTGTAGGATGAGGGGGAGATTGCGGAGCGGGGGTTCCCTTTTATAGGGCGTGGGGGGCACCGGAGGAGCGTGCGACGCAAGTTGGCTGGCACAGAATGGTGGTGGATTTTGGGGGTTTTGTTGGCGGAAATGAGGGGATAAGCGTCGGAACAAGCACAGTGAGGTGGTGGGATAAGCTTGGTGGTGGCGTCGTGGGAAAATCGGGCGAAACAGAGCCAGTGCAGAAGCTTCACGCAAGCGAAAAAGGCGGAGATGGGGCGCTTTCATGAGGAAGAAGAAGGGGGAGGAAGGAGGAGGCTGACAGATGGGGCTGGGCGTTCAGAGAGGGAGAAGGAGAAAGAGAGAGAAAAGGAGGTGTTGACGGGCAGGCCCTGCTTAATGCTGAGAGAGAGATAGGTGAGGGAATGGGTCAAGGCCAGGAGAATAAATGGGTTGAGAGGAGATTTGGCCCAAAGTCAAAATCTGAATTTTTGAGGCTTTAATAATTTCATAAATTCAAATAGGATTTTAGAAAATAGCAAATAGAGTTAAACAATTTTGGAAAAATTCACAGAAATTCTCTGATTTATTTTGAACTTATAGAAAATAATTCCACCTTAAAATTGGTATGTAGCTTTGCAAATAATTTTATTTTTTCTTCAAAATAATAGGGAAAACCCTTTTTAAAATCCGAAAATTCAAGAAAAATTAACTAAACTTTATTTTTAACCAGAAATGAAATTTTGGGATGTTACAGTTTAACACTCAACAAGTTATACAGCTTTACCCATAAGATATAACTAGTGTGGCTAACACTAATGGTAACAAAACCTTTCAGAAACTTCGTCTTAACAATTGACCATCTCAGTGTGCATACAACCAGTAACCAACCTCACAAAGTCCGTTGGCCCAATGCACACCGTTGGACCTGGAGACAGTGAACTACCCATAGTGGGACCCAACATAAAGGAGTCCACACCCCCACCCTGGCACACAACTTATCCTACCTTCTAAGTAGCCAATGTCGAGACTCCGTAACTTACTAAGCTAGGCTTGTTCTATACCAGGCTTCTGGTAGTACGATATGGTTCGGTTCAATGACACATGTAACATCCCAATTTTCGGAGCCCTTTTGAAAAAAATTTCAAAACTCAAAAGTAACCATTCGGTTCTATTAATTGCTCAAGCTTAACTTGGAATTTTATAAATTTGGAGATTTAACTTGAATAAATCGAACTCCAATTAACTCTTTTGGTCGACCTTGAGTTGTTAGTGCTCTTTGGCTTTCGGTTTCCTTCTCTGTTTGCCCTGTGCACCCTTTGGCCTAACCTTTCTTTCTTTGGACCTCCCTTTTAGGTTCGGACCTCTCTTGTGTTTGGATCTTCCCTTAGGTCCAAGCTCAGGTTTGTGTTTCAAATGTCCTTGATATTTGAAATTCAAACCGGATGTAGTTTTCCTTTTGATCTCTCCTCGCTTTCATTCTTTCCTTCTCTCGCTCGCTTGGGCCTCCTTTGTGTCCATTTGGACCTCCCTCCGTTCATTTGGTTTTCCTCATGTCCGCCGACTCCCGCTTGCTCCTGCACTCTATCGCTTTTGTACCGCTCGATTTGTGTTGATGGGTTGATCTTATTAGCAAGTTAGGCCGGTCTCGAACGACTCCAACCCTTTTGAACCGTCTGATCGAATCGCAGCCCTCGCACCATCGCACCTTTTCTCGCTACCGTAGGACCTTCCCTTGGTATTGATCTGACCGTTAGGACCTCCCTTGGTTTTGATCTGACCGTCAGGACCTCCTTTGGTTTTGATCTGATCGTCAGGACCTCCCCTTGTTTCAATCTGACCGTTTGGACCTCCCTTGGTTTTGATCTGACCGTCAGGACCTCTCGTGGTCTTTTTGCGAAGACCTCCTCCTCAAGACCTCTCGTGGACTTCTTGCGAAGACCTCCTCCTCAAGACCTCTCGTGGTCTTTTTGCAAAGACCACCTCCTTCGGTCTTTTTGCAAAGACCACCCTCCTGGGTCATGACCTCCCGATTGGTCAAGACCTCCCTGCTCGTCAGACCTCCTGTTGGTCATGACCGGTCTTTGCAAAGACCACCCTTTTGTCTCTTTGCAAAGACCACCTCGTGGTCATTGTGCAAAGACCACCTCCGCTGGTCAGACCTCCCTTGGGTCAGACCTTCGTTGTTCCCGACTCTCCTCCGGGTTGGGTCACCTTTGTACCTTGACTCGCCCGCTTGTTAGTCCTCGCTTTTTTCTTTTTCCTCCTGTTGTATCGCCGCAAAGAAAAGTCTTCAAGCATTTAATGCGGTTGTTCAAGTAAAGACATTGTTTCTTTGGTCACTTCCTTGACTTGCTCTTTTCCTTCCACCACCGCCTTGTTGCATGCATTTATTGTATGCCCTCCTCTCAGACCCCTGTGTTTATAAAAGGCCCGAGAAGAGCTCTCTGGCCTCTGTTTGTTCCCGAGTACCTTGGAGCCTCCTCTTGAGCGATTCAAGCCCCTGTTTCCATCTTTCTCCGTAACCTTTTCTTTGGCTCTTGCTTGGTGAGTTCTTTGATCTTCTTGTTGGAGTTTGTTTTACTTATTTGGGTTCTCCTCAACATGTAGATCCCGGTTTCTCAGAGGAGTTCTTGGACCCGCCACCTCAATGTAAGCTTCTCGCTTTTGTCGAAGGCAAGTCATAGACCTTTGATCATATTGAACCCATCTATTGCAAAAAGTATGTTTTTTTAAGATATCATGCATGACTTTTTGTATACAAATGGTTTTGGGAGTAGTTAAATACCCTCTTGCCAAGAAGACTCCTTGGTATATTTGAGACATACATGTTGACATGTTCCTTAACATCCATAGGATGGGCTTTGTTTGTTGGTCTCGCTGATTACCAACATGGGTGCGCTTGATGCTTAGCCATGTCAGAGCTTGCAATGGTATCAACCTCATGATTCTTTAATATTGAACTTGACTAATGAACTATGGAACCGTGGCAATGCCGCTTGATGAAAATTGTTGTGCCAGACTAGGGTGGTCCTTGGTCGAGGAGGATGCTCTGACATGGGATTAATACCCCAAATCCTTCAGGCATTTCAACTAGTCCTATGATCAAGAGCTAGTTCACACAGCTAAATGATATGATAACATCCATAAATCGCATAACTTTATTAATAATTAACAATGAGTTTATTACAAGAAGGGCTTAAGCCAAACATAAAGAACACAATGGAAGACGTAAGAATATGTAGTAGAGTCCAGCTTAATCCGCCACGTACCAATCGACTAGGGTAGCGCCTAGTCGCCGAGATCCACACCAAAAGCGAAGTTCTTCTCCTCCAAATTTGTTTGCATAAAGTAAGTATGAGCATAACTACTGTACTACTTAAGTTACACCCACAAATAATGTAATGACATGCATACATGGATATCTCAAAGGAAGGCTTAATATGGTTGATTTACATAAAGCAAAGATTTTCTTTAAATACTTGTACTAAGTTTCAAAGCGCTTATTCCATAACTAAAATTCATTTTATAAATTCCCAATTTTATAGTCGATAACATTCACACATGAATGGTGAAGGATACCCTCCTATTATATGGCTTCCTACTCAATTCCCATTTGGATAAACCAGTTTGAAGAAGTCTTTTGGAATCAAAACCAAAGATCTAACTTTGAGTGGCCAACGCTAAACATGTCCATGACCGTGGACATGGCTATTCGAATGGGTTTACACTCTGCAGAGGTTGTACAATTTTACCCACATGACATGAATTCTCTAGTTTGTCCGCATCCGCCGATACCACCGCCACTACCTTAGGTAAGCAGCCTAGAGCACGGTCAAGGCCTTTACATTGCGCCATTCCACCGCAGCTTCTCGCTAAGGTTTCGTCCCCTTTGGATAGAAATCCGCAGAGTTTGTAGCCCCCTCTTGCGCTAGGTGGGAACAATAGTCATAAAAGACTTTGTCAAAAGAAATGGCCATGAAAGACCACCCACGTACAAACAGGATCAACCGCGATGGAACTTTACAAATTAGTTGGCCAGGTCCTGCCCATACAGGACATGTGGTAGTACGATTGTGGCTTAGCAAAAGCGGCTCTCAGTCGGGTCCTTAATCGACTTGGGCGATTTCCAAAATAATCCTGGGCCTCAACCATTCGCTGCATTGAGCCCGTGCATAAACTTGCACCCACCAACCATCCATTTCGCCCATGTACAAACTATCTTTTGATTTTATTTTGTTTTCAAAATCATTTCCAAGTGTCCATGGTAAAACAATACCATAACTTAATTTTAAACAAGATTTGAATCATTGGCTAAATTTCCCAAATGAAACGCTTTTGGTCTAAGCATGGCTACATAATTTTTCAAAACATTCTAGTTCATACTATTGCATAAACTAGGTTTTATCTAAGGTGTCGATGGTAGGTTCATTTCAATGTCACGATTGGCATTACAAAGGATTTAGGCATAACTACAATTTAAAACAGGAATTCAAATACTTGATAAAAATAGGCATGCAATAATTATTAAAATAGAATAATTAATTTGAAATAATGGGATCAATATGATCAAGAGTGTAACTTGCCTTGCTCAATTGGTTGTTCTCAAACGGCGCCGAATCGACTCTTCAAGTCGTTGAAATCTATACGTGAAATTAAGCCGAATTCAAATAACATTCAAATGAAGATTCAAATGAACTCCAAATTAAATAATTTTAGTTTAGTTAGCTAGATCTTGAATTTATATGAATTTATAAATTTGAATCGATGAAATCGGAGTTCGTATGAAGGAGAACGAACCCCGGGAAGTTTTGATTCCAAAGAAACCCTAAAATTATGATTTTAGGAACTTCCCGAATTATTTTTCTAAAGAAAATCTAGATTAATGCGCCAGATGACATCAGCGCCTGAGATTTCCTTTTTTTTTGGCCGGATTTATTCTCTAAAGGAAAAAAAAGAAAAGAGTCACTGACATGTGGGCCCCTAGTCAATGGACTAGGTCCACGGTGCGGTCAATGTCCACGAATGGGACGCGCCTACTAAAACAAAGGCACGGGTTGATGCGCTGCGCATGTGCTGACGTGGAAGCCACGCGAGTGCTGATTGGGATGCATGCGCCTACGTGGCAACGACATGGCGCCTACGTGGCTTTGATGTGGACACACCACGTTGGCACGAAGCCGGCGATGCTTCGGTGATGGCGTCGCCGGCGCTATGCGCCACAGCGAGGGGTGTGGGTGATCGCAAAAGAGAGAGGGGGTGAAGGCGAAACCGTTGCTCACCAAGACAGCGGCGAAGCCAGGAGTTTTGACCGTCGGCGACGAGGTTTGGCGGCGGCAAAGCTCGGTCTCCGACGAAGTAGGCGTCCCAGTGGTCCTCTGGGCCAATATGTGTGCGCACGAGGAAGATGGTGTCGATGCGATGCCACAGGTGAGGTCGGGGTAGCCGAAGCGAGCTTGACGGTGGCAAAATCGGCAGTTGAAGCTTCTTCGGTCGCCGGTGATGATCCTCAAAATTACGACGCTAGAGAGAGGGAGAGGCTAAATGGGTGGCGGTGTTGGAACGAGTGCCTCAAGGTGATCCCGGGGCTCCTTTATATAGGGCGAAGGTGGCACGAGATTTCCATAGAGCTCAAGAAGGCCGCACGGTGATAAAGGCGGTGATTCGGGGATTCCGGCGAGAAAAGGAAGGGAAGAGGGGGAAACGGGGGCGGAATTGTCACAGGGTTTTAATGCGCGCAAATTCACGAAGGATCTGGCTGATTCGATCGAGTTTGGAAAAGATTTCAAATCACGGCAATGGAGGCTCGACGAGGTCTCCGCGGGGAGGAAGAAAGGAAAGGGGAAGACACACTATAGCACGGGGCCCCACTTGTCGGAGAAAGAAATGAATAGGAAAGGAGCCGATGTTTTAACCTTTGATTTAAATCCAATGGCCACGATTATCTACAAGCGTAATAAAGGTGCGTGGTCGGCTCGGTCAGTATGGAAGGAAAGGAGTTGGGCCGGGTGAGATTTTGGCCCAAAAGGGTTTTGGATTTTTAAGAAGATTTAACATTTTATTTAATCCGATTAATTCATTTAGGCTTTAGAAAATAGCAAAATAAATCCAAAAATTTTAGGAAAATTCACAAAATTCCTAGAATTATTTTGGACTTCATAAAATTATTTCAAACTTAAAGTTGGCTTTTACTTTTGCAAATAATTTATTTTGGCTTTAAAATATTTAGGAAAAAGCTTTTAAAACCTCTAGAAAATTCCGAAATTAATTAAATTTTACTTTTCAACTTTAACTCAAATAAAATTTCAAAACTTCAATAAATTTTTTTTGACTTTCAAAATTTTAGAAATTCAAATAAAGCAACCAAACTCTTTCAAATTTCAGAAAGTCCAATAAAATAATAACTTTATTAATTTTTATTTTGGTAACATAACTTTGGGATGTTACAGAGGAACCCCAAAATGTTTTATGCTCTCAAGTAGTGGAAGGTGATTAGTGTGGGTGCATGAAGCACATTGGGTTGTGGATAGCTTCACCTGAGCAGCCAACTAAGGACTTAGCCTTGAACCATTGATCTGGGTCATCTCGTGCAACCACACATCCAGGATGGGGTGGACCGGGTGTAATAATCAGAGAAGCCTGAGTCGGTTCTGTGATGGTTGAGAATGGCGCAAGAGGGGGCCAGGACAGCGAAACCTTAGTGAGCAGAACCGAGTCAAGTGGACCTTTGTAAAGACTCGTGGTGGTCTCTACTTGATTCACACGCTCGAGGAAGCGCAAGGCCGTATCGTTTACTACCTCTTGTGGGTAAAGTGTACAACCTCTCGCATAGTGTAAACCTATTCAATAGCCACAACCTCGCTTATAGTCATGCCCGGAGATTTCACGCAAGGGGTAGATTTTTCTTAAAAAGGTGGTGGTCTTGAGCAGGTCTGTGTGTTCTAGTGTGGTCCGAGCTGTGATTAGGGTGATCACAGTGAGGACTGGTTGTGGATAGGGTGTCCACAAGTGTTTTCAAAGAAACTTGTTTACTTATGTGTTTTCTTTCTTCCGAGCTTTGCAATCTATTTATTTTATCTCCAATGAAAGTTGCTTTCTGCCAACTAACCGTGCAGCTATTCCTTGTCAATCTTAACATGATTTATACTTGCATACATTCCCTATGACTTGTCGAGTACATTCCATATACTCATGAGTTTTGCCTCCTGCTTGATCAACAGAGGAGGGTGATCCAGGAGCTCAAGGTTCTATGAAGAAGAGTTCTATGAAGACCTTATGACCTAGGGACGCCCTCCACTGATAAGCCTGTGGGGCTGGTCGAATGGACCCTTTGAGCTATTTGTTTCGCTGCAATGTTTTTTTTTCTCTCTTTGTTGTAAGCCCAAAGGAGGCACCCTCAGAATAACTTTGACCATAAGGTCTTTTTCTTATGTCAATATTAATTTGTTCGCTTCATCTTTAGCTTGTTGTATGGTTATGATTCCATCTCTGTTAGGTTCTGTATGAGCTAGCCATGGATCCTAGGACTAGCTCGGTGCATAGAGGGTCTCGGGTGGTGCTACCCGGGGCGCCGATAACACACAAAGTTGAGACTGCCAATACTACACTTAGTCACAAAGATTCACACAACCCCTCACACAATCCACCAATTCATATAGAACTTCCCACTCACCCCAGTCTAAATCTTTTCCCACCCTATTGATTATGAACAACATATGCCATCAACAGTGACAACATACATCACACATCTTTTCACAAAGACATTCCATAATCACATAATCAAGTATGAGTGTACCATTTCAAAATGATATCAACAACCTGCTGCATGGCTAAGCATACTAATCATGTCTAACCAACCCATATTGGTGCTATGATAATTACCAACTAGTAGTTAACCAAACTAGGGTAACAGATAATCATGGCAATACAATTCACAAGGTGGGTATAAATCAATTGGGTTCCATAGCTAATCCCAAAATAATAAAATATTTGATAATTGAATTAGCATGCAATAATTTAAATCAAAGTAATTTTAAAAAACTAGGTGCAATATAATTAAAGCACAACTTGCCTTGGAACAAGTCTTGATCATGGCCTTGGTCTTGATCTTTTGCTAATCCCACTTCCTCATACGCTCCTGAAGTATCAACGTCTAATGCAAAGAGAGGAAAGAAACACAAATAAATACAAAATATAGCAAAAAAAACTCTAAAAATTATAATAAAAATACTGGAAGGTAGGGTTCGATTTTAGATGAATTTAGAAACTTGAATGGACTCAATCGGAGATCATACAAAGAATAACATGCTCTTGGAAGTTGGATCGACCGAGAAATTTGGGAAATTAATAAGGGATATAGAAAACAGTGGCTCACAAGTGGGACTAAGGGAATATTTTGGAATATTTCTTTTTGGAGATTCAAAAAAAGGCTAAGAGGATGATAGGTGGGACGCACATGTCGGCGGCTTGGTGCACCGTGGACTAGGTCCACGTGGACTGGATCTAGGGTTTGGGTACGGGTGGCGGCTAGTGCAATGACGGGGCTGGTGTGGTGCACATGTGGCGCTGAGGTGGCATCCACGTCGACGTCACATCGGCAGCTGACACGGTGACATTGAGACCGGCGGCGGGTTTGCGACGGCGACGGCAAATGGCGACGGCTTACGGTGAACGTCGACCACTATTGGCATCACCGCACCTCGGCAAACTCATCCCACGGCTCTGATCGGACTGGATCTGCTAAGGGGTTGACGACGATGCTAGTGGCAGTGCTAGCTCGGGTAGACGGTGTGGTGGTGATGGTGACTTCCCCCGGGGACTTGGAAGCACACACGTGGAACCTTGGGTCTGTGCAATGCGGACGTGCGGTGCGTGGGGACCATTGTTCATCGGTGTTGACTAGACGAAGGCGACGACGGTAGAATAGAGCGGTGGCGAGGGCTTTACGGTGCTACTGTAACACCCTGGTTATGTGGAAGCTAAGATATTACCTAAAGTCCAACACTAAGCAATATTATGAAATAATTTCAACAATCTTTCAACTAAATACATATAAAGATCAACATCTAATAGAATGAATATATGAATTTAATCTAAATTCAACAACTTATGACAAACTCTAAATATCCAAGCGTATTGAGTCCATTAAGATTAACCTATCAATAAACTATTCAAAGATCACAGGCAGTTATTAAATCAACCATAACATAAGGAAGGATAACATCAGCCATCAACCTCCATTTATTACGATGCAATATTTAACCAATGAAAGGTAAGGACAAGTTCATATAATTAAAAGTGAGGAATGTGTAGTGAAAGAAGTGATCCATGTGACTAATCCCTCCCATGCATGCTGTCTTCAATGTTTACCTAAAACAAATAAACATGGCAAGAATGAGTCCACGACTCAGTAAGTACAACAGAACAACATGAACAATACTGAATAACAACATGACATTCACAGAATAGAATACGAATATAGAGTGGATGAATAAGAACATAACATCACATAATGGAATTCGAATGTAGAATGGCGGAAATCGTATGAATGAATGAAATACATGATCTTCTCTTCTGCTTATACTGGTATAGCCAGTGAACACTCGTCGGTGTTTACTCAGGCCCGCATTATCCAAAATGAGGGGATCCAAGGTCCGTATGAAGAATGTTTCATAACAGAGATTCAATTTGCCCACATTGGAATGGTGGGTCTTACATGCCCATATTAGAATTGATGGGTCTTTACGTTCCACTCCCGTGAGTGAATCATGAACAATATATGAATGAATGAATATATGAATTTGTAATACTGAAAACTCAAGAGGCATGTATTCACATACATGGAATGAAACAGAAATAAATGAAACATACTCATAGACCATAGTACTTAGTCATGGCATGAACATAAGACACTACAAACAAACAACAACAATACATTACACAATGTACTTGCCCATATTAGAATGATGGGACTTCACTACCCACTTCTGTGGTGAACATGAAAGAAGGAACGAATGAATATATGGATTGTAAACATATTATCGAAGAAGCATGGTATATCAATTATGGAGGAAAACAAGAAATACCAAAATTACCCATTGCATAGTCATCAATCAAGTGTAAAAAAACAACAAACAAGACAATTCAATTGTACTTGCCTCAACCGTGAGACGGAAGACAACGATGGTAAGCTCTAGCCCCGAGGCTCACTACCACCTGGCAACCGTAAAACAATATACTAAGTACACCAACCAAAAGTGTACAACATTGCAATGGAACAAAACGAGAACAAGTGTCCCTAATCGCAATCCAAACATTTAATCAAAACACTCTCAAATTCCCAAATCTGTCCAAACAGATAGCTGTTAAGGAAAAATTCATAAATTTTGATTCAAAACTCCAAAAGCCATGAACCCAAATTTCCTAGAACCTATACAAGCCTAGCTACAACTTCTCAGGTGATCAAAAGACCAAACTAGTTCATCTAAGCCTTTGTTTTTATTCCTCAAGACCGATCATCATCTTCGGTACTACTAACTTGTGAGTTTCATAATTTTTGTTTGGCACAACCAAACACATTGTTCTAATATTTTATGGAAACCGCAGTAAACAAGCTATCTCAATAAAATTATCACAAATATTTCCACTGTGCAACCAAGGTTGCAAACATTTAGGTAAATATCTTCCATCCACAACAGAGAGATAGATTACAGCATTAGTTTCTAAAATTCATATCTTTTGATCTAAAAATCCAAAAATTATGAAATTTAACTTTCTGGAATCACCACAGAATTATCGAAATATCTGGTGCAGATCATCTGACTGAAATTGTAACAGCCCAAAATTTCAATTTCAGAGAAAATTTAAATCTTATTTATTTGTGTGGATTTTCTGAAATTTTTAAAGCTTTTCCATAATTATTTTAAAGCTAAACAATTTTATCTGAAAAATTTATTACCAAAAGATAGTTGGAAATATTTTATTTAAGTCCAAAATACCTTTGAGAATTTCTGTGAATTTTCTCATAATTTTTGGATTTTATTTACTATTTTCTAAATCTCTTTTGAATTAACCAGATTAAATCAATTGATAAATCAAATTAAAATCCTCAAAAGCAATCGGGCCGAATTCAACTCGACCTGTTTCCTATTCACGCACGCGCGGCCCACTATCTCCGCGCGCTTAACCTCATCAGCCCGTGTGCGTGTGCACCGTTGGATACTGATTCGGTGGCCATCGCTTCACCCGCCTCTTTCGTTATTTGCTGCCGTCACCGACAGGTGGGCCCCATCCATCATCTTCAACCTCAGCTTTGTTTTCTTTGCGCGGCCGCCATTGCGGTGAGTCCGAGCTTCAAACGACATCGGCAATTCGGCCCGATTTAACCGCGTAGATCCCACTTTCTAAAAGCACTATCTCTCCTCAACCAATTCAATCTTATCTTTTCAAATTTGAGTTTGAATCTCATTCAATCTCCTTATCCCCTTTCGGTTCCGAAGAGAACTCCGCCGCCGTTGTGCCATATGGAGGCCACCCAAGCCCCTATAAATAGCACCTAGCGTGCGCCCTTCTCTTCACATCCCAACGCCTCAGAGCGCCTCTCCCCAATCGCTCCCTAGAGCCCGGATTTTGAAGTTTCTCGCCGACGGTGAAACTTCGTTCCTTCTCCGATTCTGGGGCCACCGTCGATGCTCTGCCCTCGACTCCGCCACCGTCGGCATCACCTCGTCGTCGCGAAGCTGGTGCTTCCACCCATTCGTCGCAAGGACCCAGGGAACCCCTACTTCGCCGGCAACCGTACCGCGTCGCCGCCTGTCACGTCGCCGTCGGCCAGATAGCCACCCTCTGCCGCCACAAGGTAGTGTGTTGAACTCCTTGAAGCGCCCTCTTTCCATTACGCACTTCCGCACGGCTCGCCCCGGCGTGCAACGCCGGCGAGCCCGTCACCGTGCGCCACATCCTCACCGGTCCGACGTGGCACTGCCACTTGGGCGCCACCTCATGGCCACGTGTGCGCCACGTCAACCGTTTCGCCCACGTGTGTGCAACGTCAAAACCCCCAGAGCCAAAGGCCCCATGGACTTGGTCCATATGATTCGTGTCTATGACATGTGGGGTCCACACGTCAGAAATTCTTTTTAATTCCTTTAATCCCGAAAATCTCAGGGCTGACGTCAACCTTGCGCAATAAATAGATTTTCCTTTAGAAAAATAATTCGGGAAATTCATTTACTTGCGGATTTAGGGTTTAAACTTCTAAAATCCATATCTTATGCATCCAAGCTCCAAATTGGATGATTCAAATTGCTAAATTCGTATAAAATCATTATCTAGCTAACTAAACTAAAATATTTTTATTTGGAGTTAGTTTCATTTGTCCTTTTGAATTTATTTGAATTTCATTTGAATTTATCGTACTTTCGCGTATAGACTTCGACGATTCCGGAGAGTTAGATCCTTCGGAGGATTTAGAGAGTCAAGCCTTCAAGGAAGGCAAGTTATACCCTTGAACATATTGCTCCCAGTATTTTAAAGTTATTTAATTCAGTTTTTAAAATTATTATTGCAGGCATACTTTTAATCAATTATTTTAATGCCCTGTTTAAATACTTAGTTATTCCAATACCTTTGGTATGGCCAATTTGATTATTGATTTCTTGCCCTTGTCACCATTAGCTAAATTATTATGAAAAATATTCACATGCTTAGCAAATGCTTAGACCATGATTTGATTTTGGGAGGATTTAGCCAAACCATTACAAATTTGTTTAAAATTAAATCTATGGTATTGCTTTACCATAGAGAGTTTATAAAGGTGGTTTTTGCAAATAAAATCAAAAATGGTTTGGACTTGGGCGAAACGGATGAATGGTGGGTGCAGGTTTATGCACGGGTTTAATCTGTTAAGATTAAGACGCAGGGTTTGATTTTGAAAGACGCCCAAGTCATTTTAGGACCGGTCTTTGAGCCGCATCTTGCTATGCCTCACCGTACCACCACATGTCTTGTATGGGCAAGACCTGGCTTATTAATTTCGGATACCTCATAGATATTCGTGCCGTGTTGTATGTGTGGGTGTCGGTTAGACAATAGTCCCGCCTGGCGCAAAAGGGGGCTTCTAGAGGACAGTTAGTCCAATGGAAGCAAAACCTTAACGGGCATGAGTACTTTGAGGTAGAACATTGTGACGACCTTGTGATAATTGTTTTGTCACACGCCTTAGGAAGCGTGGATTGGCTAACATAAAGAGCATATTATCTCATGTGGGTAAAACTGTACAAACTCTACAGAGTAGAAACTATTCAAATAGCCGTGTCCGCGGTCATGGACATGCTAGCAAAACCACTCCAAGTTAGACTTGCTTTTGGTTTTAAAATGATTTAAACAGATGATTTTTGATGGATAATCCTTGTGGTAAAATTGGGCGGTTAGCCATGTGATAGGAGGGTATCCTTCACCATTCAAATATGGAGGTTATCCACACTATAAAACTGTCATTTAAAATCTGATTTTAGATATAGTATAAAAATGGCCTTGGAAATTATTATGATTATTTAAAATTGAAAATGTTGCTTTATGCAAATAAACCCTGCCAATACCCCTTGTTTACCTTATGCATGCATTCAATCATTATTTGACGGTGTAACTTGCGCACAAGAGTAGTGCTCACTCTTGTCAATAATCTTTATTCAGAGAAGATCTCTACCAGGACGGTGAGGACATCGATGCTTATGCTACGCGCCCCCAGACAATTGCCTGTGGCGAATCGTTGGGTCTACTACTACTGTTTTTCTTCCGCTATGTTTTACTTTATTTGGCCTCAGGCCCTTTGTAATAAACTCTGAATAATTATTAATAAAGTGCGTGATATGTTTTGATTATCACTTTTGTTTAACTGTGTACACTAGAAATCCTGGACTAGTGTATGAACACAGAGAATACGAGATCCTTCGCTCCCGGGTTCGACAAAAGTGGTATCAGAGCCATATCGACTGTACGCCGTGGCCTTAGAATTGCCTTAAGGACTTTTTTCAAAAACTAAAAATATTTTGAGTCTGTCCAAGAGTCTTCAACCCTTCTCTTCAAAAGTGGTTACTAATTCATCCCTTCTCTAAACGTAGATGGCGGAAAACCAACCCGGACTTCCCACCTAAATTTTCACAGACATTGAGTCATGCGCTTCTTGGGAAGATGATGCAACACGGACTACAACGAGTGTGAGATTCTCAAATGTTGAATGTGCCAATTAAAAATTATCTCGGTAGCATAATTCTTAATTAAGGAACAATGTAATGTCCTTAATAAAAATTATACTAGAAGCATAATCATAATAAGTAACAATCCAACATTTAGTTTCCGGATATATGCCATGCAATAGTTCCTGTGATTAGTGACTATTAGCATATATCCTTAATCAACATTGCATCAATCACATACAAGTCACATATTCACATAATATTATACATCAATAATTACATCATAATTCGGTTGCTACAGTGTCATGTTTGCTACAGTAACCGAACTAGCTACAGGAACAGATGACCTTGGGTCATTAACAAAAAGAACAACAGCGGAAGCAAAATAAACGATAAAAACCACCAATGGCCCCATCATCCCGCAGGCTATTGCGTGGAGACTAGAACTAGCATTACTCGTTAGCGTCACCCAGATCGGCGCTAACGGGCATCTCATAAAGATATCCATCCTCACCTGCAACAAGAGGTTATAAAACCCCGAGTACAAAAGGTACTCAAAGAAGACTTACACAAACTAATAAAAGAAAGTGTTTGTTAGAACCTATACAAAGGAATAGAAAGTTGTATATGCATAAGGTTGACAATGTAGGCTTAAATGGTTCCATTTTGCATAAAGCGATACATCTTAACCTACAAAGTGCTATGTTTTGATAAAGCAGTTTTAATAAATTGATTTGGACTAAAACAAAGGAATAAATGTAATTATAAGCATAAACAGAATAAGAGTAAATAACAACTCACAATTAAATGTGCATGACAACCATCATGCCAACCAATTCCCAAAACCAAACTTAAAGCAAAATCTATACAGTGACATCAATTCAAGTATCGTCTGTGAATCGGACACGGCTATTCAAATAGTTTTATATCCTTGCAAGGGTGTACATCTTTACCCACATGACTTAGTTAGCCCGTAAGCCTCCGGAATAATAACACACTGCCTTTGGTGTGTCGGCCGGGTAAACTAAGATTTGGTATTTTTCAACAAGTTAACACTATTGAGTTGGATGACCCATGTGAGATTAATCCCGCTTAACAACGACTGATAGCATATATTCAACCGGGCTCACATGTTGTACCGAATGCCGACCTACCAATTAAATGCAAACTCGTGTTAACCACACATATTACACATGATCGGGGCCTCAAGGAACGTACATGCGATGTAACACATCTACGCCCTTACCCTTCTAAGAACATCTGATATCAATATAAGTTCCACATGGCATACGACACGGCCCGAAGACTTAAGCATCTATGCCATATGAAATCAATACACATGTCCTTACTCTCCAGTATCCAACTCAATAATACTAACCCTTTACTTAACCAAACAGCGCCCATACACTGCGTGTGGAAGTACGTTGGGACTTGAATTAAATTGTCAGAGTTCAGTCCTTAATCAATCCAGACAAGACATCCACATTTCCCAAATCTCGTGCACAAAGGCACCATCACTAGCATCCACTTGTCCAGATTTGAATTAATTGATAACAGGATTTAGAAGCATTTCCAAATCAAATAAACTGAACAAGGATCAAAGATAAATACAAATTATTTGTTGTTCCCAGGTTTGACAAGATAATCTTGTCAAACACTACCGTTCTATGGACTGCAGGGCTAAGCAAAAGTTAAAATTTAGTGTTATAACATCACAGAACTACCTTAGGTTGAGTGTATGATTAAATTAAAGATAAACCACAAGTTCAGGTATAACTAACTAGGAACAGAGCACAAATAAATTTTTATAAAGTTGCATGCACAGTGGTCTTTGTATTTTGTAAATCTACAGCTCAAAAGATTAGGCTCAACATGGTGCGAGAGAGGAAGCTTGCCTTGATAGTAGTAAACAACCTCTTGCTCGAGTTCTTGTGGTTCAACAAAAGATTCAACAAACTCAGAAGAACCAGTATCTAAAAGAGTATAAAAGAAATTCCAATGAACATAGGAAAAACAGAAAATAAAATGCATAAAAGAATGCATGATCATAATGGTAATGCATGAGTAGCAATATGCTTAAGCTATATTTAATTTATCAAAGATAATAACCTATAGGTACCATCTAATACTACTTACTACCCAGCTCTCATATTTAAACTATAGCTAAAGATGTCGGGTTTTGAAACCGAACAGACAATTGTAATTAATTTAATTATCTATCTTAACTTCCTACAATTGAGATACTGCACGTTGGTTAAGCGTATAAAAGCTAGTGCTGTAATCTAACTAGGCATTTAATATCTATAAAGAGCAGTTTTAAGGATTTGACTTCTTGCTATAATTGTTGTCGGTTTGGACAACAATAAATAGTAAGGGAATCTTTACCGCTATGGTTAGTGTAAAAACTATACACACACAGACTTTTAAAGTGAAATAATAGCTAGCCGAGGTAACTAATGTCACCATCTACAAATGCCAATCCTTAAGTGCTCGGGTTAAGGAAGAAAAAGAAATAGTGCATGTTTGTCGGTTGGATC
This sequence comes from Phyllostachys edulis, assembly GCA_036346405.1. Classification (NCBI taxonomy): domain Eukaryota; kingdom Viridiplantae; phylum Streptophyta; class Magnoliopsida; order Poales; family Poaceae; genus Phyllostachys; species Phyllostachys edulis. The sequence goes on from CM070552.1 coordinate 10,239,949, forward strand.
AAAACAGTAGGGATCTAATTCCAGATTTTGGCTGCTAAGAAGAAATGCTCAAAATGATAATTTTCAATAGGAGTTAAGGATATTAGGAAGTAATCAATACCACAATCCCACTCAGGCTATTCTTAACACGGCCAATTACAGAAGGTAAGATAAAATGAACTTTTTGTCTGCTGAACCGACAATTGCAATGAAAAGAAAAAGGTTTACACTAAAAGATGTTCCAAAGGATCATATTAGCCAAAAGGGGTCTAAAAGGATACTAGGGTTTAATCGTTTTAACTAGACCAAGATCCTAACAAGAGAAACTCTATTTCTTGAAAACGATATGAAAGACCTAAAAGTTATAAAATAACTTTTCAGCTTAAAAGAAGTTTGGAGTATCATATGAACCAAGGAGGGTGTGAGAGGATAAGCTCAAGTTCTTAGAGAGCTTAAACTAACTGAAGCAAAGGCTAACTCACCAGCTAGGGTTTAGAGATGAAAAGACTAGTTCTTGGTCAACAGAAAAGATCCAAGTCCTTTCTTTGATTCTGACCAAAACAAAAATGGTAGAACTAAGTCTCTAAAGATCATTAGTCACATTTTTGCTAAGAAAAGATGGAACTTAACTCACCCAGTGAGGTTTTCCAAGATGAAGCTTCACAACTCAAGTTGACAGGAGCAAAGTCCTAAGTCCAAACCTACAAGAAATACCCAAAACCACCTTAGTATGAGAGGTAGGTATGCTTGTAGTTGAACAAAGGTGGAAGAGCAAGGAGCTTCACTGTGAAGGAAAATAAAGATGGTGAGCTCCCTTTGGTCAACAATGGCAGGAGTCCTTGACTAGGGTTTATATAGTGTAAAAAAAAAGTTTGTAGAGTAACCGAGATCACTCTAGAAACAAGGAGGTGGCATCTAAAGATAACTATGAAGGGAAAAATATCCTCTTTAGTACTGTTCACCACCTCTCACGCCGGCGAGAACGCTAGACCGTGCATCGCCACGCAGGGAGCAAAACCGCCACGATAACCGGGTCCCAGAGGCCACGCCATGCAACAAGACGCAGGAGCTCCACGCGCACCACCGCTCGATTAGAAATGAGCGGTGGTGATGCGGGGTTAAAACAGTTGAAGCAGTATCGAAACGTGGGCCACACGATCTCAAATGGACGGCCACGATCGCGAGCATCTTCGAAGTGGTCCGAAGGTCACAACTCACGCGATCCGTCGGATTTCACATCAACGGCCCACGAACTCGGTATTTGGTGCACTTCGCCCACGGCGCCACCGCTAGATCTAAGATTGACGGCTAGGATCGCAGAGAGGTACGGGTGGTCCGAACGGCCCAATGGATGTGGCCCGTCAGATCTTGATTCAACGGTGGATCTTGAGTGGCACTTCCGGCCGGTCCGAACATCACAAAGGATCTGGGCCGCCCAAAGAAGATCCAACGGTGGCCGCTTTAAAAAGGTTTTTAGAAAAAGGAATAAAGTGAGATGCCGTAGGATTTCGATCCAACGGTGGGAATCATGGGAGTGTGAGGGTGGTCCGAACCTCCCACGAAATCTGAGCCGTACGCTAAGGATCCAACGGCCAACAATGAAAGGGGGATGGAGGCGGTCCAAATTTCAGTGAATCGGCCCGTTCACAATGAAATGAACGGCGATTACGCACGGGAGGTTAAGGATGCACGCGCGAACGTGACAGGGTGAGGCCCAGCCGCATGGTTCGAACCCTGTTCCGGTCGCTACAGTGCTAGACCGAGAGATTTGACCAGATTTAAATCAAAACTTCAAAGCCTTTGATCGACTTCAAAAATAGCAAATAAATTTGTAAATTCATGAAATTTTGCGAAACACTTTGGGATGATATATTCCCAAATAAATTTTAAAACCACTGTTTCTTCTTTAGAAATACATAATTAATTCATTTAAATCAACTAGGGTTTATTTAAAGACAAGTATTTTTCGAAAATCAAAATAATTTCTAAAATTTCATAAAAATTGTTTTTGACCATAATAATTCATCGATTTTCAATTAAAATATATCCCAGTCATAATACCAACATTAGATGGTATTTCCTTTTGAAATTTCGATCAAGTTGAGTTTGCAAAAAGAAATTTGGGAAAAAGGTTTGTAACAAGTTGCCTAGATTGCCAAAATGAGCAAGAATGACATGAAAAAGAATTTATTACTATATTAGGGCCGATTTGTCTCATATAACGAGAGACCAACCTATCAAGGGTACAAGTATAAAGTGGGAAGCCAATATCGTTGGAGAGTTGAAGTGATCCTCTATGCCAACCTTAACCCAAACACGGATTTCCACATCATTGACGCTCCAATAAGGCTCGACACCTTCGCCGATGGCATCCAGGACGCAGCCAGAGAAGCAACACGTCGCCTCCGCTACACTTATAATAATTGTTTCCATGGCTCCGAGTTTCACTACCACCCAATGCACATCCCGACCCAGCTTGACAGTACCTTTTGCTCAGCCGAGGACGAGGACTCTCTTAAGCTTACGCACCAGGTGGACCTGTCCAAGGCAATGGACTATGCCTACGTAAACACTCTAGATGACTGCTGCATCGCCAAGACAAACTGCAAGATGCGTAAGAAAGGTCGAAGTCAGAGAAGAAGAGCGGCTCGCTATAAGGCAAAGCGAGGGTAGCTCTAGTGAACCGGATTATACACTGTTACCCCTAGTTGTTTTCCATAGTGAAATCATAAGATGCTAATTATGAGCTATCGTTACCCTTGTGATAGCCATAATCAAAGAATAAATTAAAGTAATAAAAGAACTATTTAAAAAAAATTTGGCTCTTTGTCTTGTGTTTGTGCTTGGGCCATTTAGATTTACCCCCTTTAGAGCTTTCTTTCTATCTCTCTTCTAAAGTCTTTGGAAGATCCAGCAGATGGTGACCACCCATACCGGCAGTGGCAGTGCTCAAGGCCAAGGAAACGAGAACACGGATTATCAGGAAAATCCCGTCCAACAACCACCACCTCCACCGATGAAATAGCTTGATTGGCGCCAGATGATGGCCCACCAGACGCACCTGATGGGTTTGCTGGCCCAGTCACTCAGCAGCGTTCAGAACATACAAGCCGCAACCCACACTCCACCTCCACCTCCACCCCCACCTCCGCAGAGGCTGACGATGTCGGAGTTCATGAGGATGCGTCCTCCGACGTTCTCAAGCAGTACTGAACCTATGGACGCCAACGATTGGCTCCGTGCCATAGGGAAGAAGTTGGATATTACTCAGTGCTCGGATCGTGAGAGGGTACTTTTCGCCTCTCACCAACTCAACGGTCCCACTTCAAAATGGTGGGACAACTTCTGTATCTCTCACACCAACGCTCAAGCAATCACCTGGGATGAGTTCGTGCGAGCGTTCCGCCACGCACATATCCCCGCAGGGATAATGACCTTAAAGAAGAAGGAGTTCCACTCGCTCCGCCAAGGCAACCGCACGGTGGGTGAATACCTGCATAGGTTCAACCAGCTTGCTCGCTACGCCCCGCAAGACGTAGCCAGAGATGAAGATAGGCAGGAAAGGTTCCTGGAAGGACAAAATGATGAACTCTCCGTCCAACTGATCTCTCAGGACTTCAACGACTTTCAGTAGTTGGTGAACAAAGCTATTCGCCAGGAGGGCAAACACCTGGAGATGGAAAACTGCAAGTGGACAATGGCCGCTCAGAAGTTCAACTCCAGAGGGCAACCCAAACCTCGCCTCGCTCAACCCTAGCCACCGCAGCATGGAAGATTCCAGTCCTCTACATCCAGAACTCCAGCACCGACGCAGTGCCCCAACACTTCCGGCTTCCGCAGCAACTCAACTGGAGGCCAGTCTAAGCAGAAGAACCCGACTTCATCAGCAGTAGCAGTGACCTGTTTCCACTGCAACGAGACTGGACATTATGCCAATAGATGTTCAAGAGGCGGCGAGGCACAAAGACCACCAAACCAAAGACACCTAGAGTTCCGACCACCGTGCACCCCAAAGTGGCGATTCACCGACTCTAACGTCAATCTCCGCTGGTGAAAGATCTGTTCAAATAGATAAAGGCATTCTTTAAACAATTTTGAAGAAGACCAAACTGAGAGCTAAGTCGAAAAACTACTTACCTCCCTCGTAGTCCCCAGGGCCTCTTTTGGCCCGTGTACCTCCACATAGGAGGCACTCGTTTCTTCAAAGGACTAATTCGACGTGTGATGAAATCCTTCACCACATGCCATCCAATCAACCCTCGCTTTCAAATCCTTGATGGCTTGAATATAGGGGCAATTTGATTGATATCCCGGGAGTCGAATCGAGGAAGCTTTCTTTCAAGACCTTCCCTTCGAAAGTAAGACTGTCTTCGGAGGTGACTTTCCAGTAAAACCACCTCTTCCTCCACAACGGCCATGAGGACCGAGTGAACATCTGAATATACTCCTTCGACTTCCCGTCATGGAGCTTCAAACCACAACTTCCAGCTATCCCAGATTGTCGAGCCATTCCGTAGAAATACTGAAAAAGCTCAAGATCCGCTAGAATTCCCAGGTACGCCTCACACAGATATAGAAATACGCTCAGCATGGTGATGGAATTAGGACCAAGGTTCACCAATTCCACTCCAAAATGCTCGAGTATCAGTGTGAGAAAGGGGTGAGCAGGTAATCGAAGACCACACTCACAATACGCCTGGAAGATGGGGATTTGACCTTCCTCCCCCGACGGCCATTGCTACTTATGCGCCGGGAACCACTCCACAAGAACTCTCTCTGGAATCTTCCCAGCATTGACAAGGGTTTGCATCTTCGCCGTATCCATCTCCGACTCGGCCCATTCGGAAACTCTCCGGCCATTTTCTCGGGAAGAGGAGATTTTATCGAGTTGGTGGCGAGAAGACAAGAACTTGATGAACAAAGAGAATGATTTGGGGAAAGGTAAGATCTTAGGTTTTACCCCCAGTAGGTATTTATAATCACAGTACTTTGAGTAGAGGCGCGACATTCCAAGGGTCGCCACCGCCTCGAGAACCGCTTCATGAACAAAGCTAATGGGCGTCGCTTGAGATTCCCAAAGGTGTCCGCTCGAGAAAATTAGGTTTGCGTTTACACCTCAAGCGAAATTACTTCCTTGGTTAGATCTTTTCAACCAAAGGAAATGATAATCGGAAAGTTCTTTCTTCCGATCACTATACTACGACCACCTCGTGATCGTAGGAATGCTTTTACGACTACTTGATAGTCGTAGGTAATTTTCTTGACCAAGCATATTTCTGGTCAAAGTAGTATACAATCGAAGAGTTTTTCCTTCGACTATTTTTCTACGATCCTCTCGTGGTCGTAAGACCATCTATAACTCCCTTACCAAGTAAGTTGCTTTCACTTGAAGCTGGGGGGCTAGATGACGAGGATATAATAATCCTCATTTTATCTTTTATCTATAATTCTTATTATAGGTAAATATGACGTTATGTGGACCCTAAGTGTACCCCTTAATATTATGAGGGAAGAGCCTAATGGGTGGTCGTAAGTTCTTCTACGACCACCCCCATAGTCGTAAGTTATGCTACGACTACCCCAATAGTCGTAAGTCTTGCTACGACTACCTCATGGTCGTAAGTTCTTCTACGACTAGGTCAGCTCGACCACCTTATGATCAAATAAACCCACTGCACAAGTGGGTCTTATTGATTAAGGGATTCAAACACCATCATATCCGTTATTCTCATGGAGTAATGACACGTAATACTCCATTATCTACGGTATATAGTCGTTGAGCGACGTGGAGGAGTTAATACACTGGTGATTATTACCAACGTCGCCAAGCACGGGAGGTGATGAGGCGCCGCTTATCTCGAGTAACCGCCGCTCCTTCACGCACTATAAAAGGCGGCAATCGAGAAAGGAAGGACAGATGAATCGGGCCATCAGAATACAAGCACTATCTCTGTAATAGTCTTAGTTTTTCCCGATTGTTCGAATACACTCAATACCATACACACACAGAGTAGGGTTGTTATTCTCTCCTGAGAAGGCTCGAACTCAGTATAAAAATCCCGTGTCGGCCTCTCTGCGTGATTCCATTCTAGGAGACCCCGAATCAAACAATCTTTACGTAAGTTCGGTTCTAAAACACCGACACATCCTGACCAGCTTGAAGGAAGTAAGGCTAAAAGACATACCAGTGGTGCAAGAATACCCCGATGTTTCTCCTGAAGAGTTACCCGGCATACCACCGGATAGGGACGTAATGTTCTTAATTGACTTAGTCCCAGGGACCACCCCAATCTCAAAGCGACCCTACAGAATGCCGGCCAATGAGCTAGCCGAGCTGAAGAAACAAATTGAAGAACTAAGGAGCAAAGGTTATATTCGACCAAGTTCATCACCTTGGGGAGCACCCATACTATTTGTCAAGAAGAAGGACAATAGTAAGAGAATGTGTGTGGATTATAGATCGCTCAATGAGGTGACGATCAAGAATAGGTACCCGCTACCCAGGATTGATGATCTGTTCGATCAGTTGAACGGAGCAAGCGTCTTCTTGAAGATCGATCTATGATCCGGCTATCATCAACTAAAGATCAGGCCAGAAGATATCCCGAAGACCGCTTTCACAACCAGATATGGATCAGATGAATTTACAAAGAATGTCCTTCGGTTTGACAAACGCCCACAACACATTTATGAATATGATGAACAAAGTGTTCATGGAATTCTTGGATAAGTTTGTGGTTGTTTTCATCGATGACATTCTTATCTATTCAAAAGATGAAGAAGAACATGAGAAGCACCTAAGCATAATTTTGGAGAAACTCAGAGAGCACCAGCTTTATGCCAAATTCAGCAAGAGCGAATTCTGGCTAAAGCAAGTGGCCTTCCTTGGACATATCGTGTCAGTAGGAGGAGTAGCAGTAGACCCAGCCAAGGTTGAAGCCATTATGGATTGGAAGCAACCAAGATCTGTCACTGAAGTGAGGAGTTTCCTCGGACTAGCTGGATATTACCGCAGGTTCATTAAAGGATTCTCCAAGACTGCTAGACCCATGACTCAACTTTTGAAGAAGGAAAAGAAATTTGAATGGACAGATGCCTACGAGAGGAGTTTCCAAGAGCTGAAATAAAGACTAGTGTCTGCACCTATGCTAGTATTGCTAGATATTCATAAAGACTTTGAGATCTTCTACGATGCATCTCGTCAAGGACTAGGATGTGTGCTGATGCAGGAAGGCAAAGTTGTGGCTTATGCATCCCGTCAGTTGAGACCACACGAAGGGAACTACCCGACTCACGATCTTGAGTTAGCATCAATTGTGCATGCTCTAAAAATCTGGCGGTATTATTTCGTTGGTAACCGCTATGAGATTTTCACGGATCATAAGAGTCTGAAATACATCTTCACCCAGTCAGAACTCAACCTCTGACAACGAAGATGGTTAGAGTTGATAAAGGATTACGACCTTAGAATCCATTACCATCCGGGCAAAACAAATGTTATTGCAGATGCCTTGAGCAGAAAGGCGTATTGCAACACCATCTTGGTTCAGAAGAATCAGCTAGAATTGTATGAAGAACTGAAGAACCTGAACTTAGAGATTGTCAATCAAGGCTATGTGAATGCTTTGGAGGCTCAACCAACTCTTCAAAGTCAGATAAGAGAAAAGCAGCTGGAAGACGAAGACATCAAAGAGATCAAGAAGAATATGAGAAGAGGTAAAGCCCCAGGATTTGCTGAAGATGAACAAGGAACAGTGTGGTTTGTAAATCGTATCTGTGTACCTGATCAGTAGGAATTAAAGCAGTCGATTTTGAAAGAAGCTCATGAGTCGTCTTATTCCATCCATCCTGGAAGTATCAAAATGTACCAGGATCTGAAGGAGAAATATTGGTGGGTCAGCATGGAGTGAGAAAGCGCTGAATTTGTCGCTCGTTGTGATGTGTGTCAGCGAGTCAAGGTAGAACACCAAAAACCCGCTGGTTTGTTGCAACCTTTACCAATTCCCGAATGGAAGTGGGAGGAAGTTGGTATGGATTTCATCACCAGACTTCCTAGGACCCAATCAGGATGTGATTCCATCTGGGTGATAATTGACCGGTTAACTAAAGTGGCTCACTTTATTCGACCAAGACCACCTCTGTATGTACCGACCAGCGTAATTGTATATGGCCAAGATCGTTTGTCACACGGAGTACCCAAGAAGATTGTGTCCGATAGAGGCTCTCATTTCACATCAAGATTCTGGCAGAGTCTGCACGAAGCTTTGGGAACAAGACTCAACTTCAGTACCACTTATCACCAGCAGACAGATGGCCAGACTGAACGTGTCAACCAAATTCTTGAAGACATGCTTCGAGCCTGCGCCTTAGATTATGGAAAAAGCTGGGACAAGAATCTGCCCTATGTAGAATTCTCGTACAATAATAGCTACCAAGCCAGTTTACAGATGTCTCCATTTGAAGCTTTGTATGGCAGAAAATGTAGAACTCCTCTCCTTTGGGATGAAGTAGGAGAGCATCAATTCTTTGGGCCAGAGTTGATCAAAGAAGCTGAAAGCAAGGTTAAAGCAATAAGGGAATGCCTGAAAGTGGCTCAATCCCGACAGAAGAGTTATGCTGATAACCGTCGAAGAGAATTAACCTTTGAAATAGGAGACTTTGTTTATCTCAGAGTTACTCCACTCTGAGGAGTAAGAAGGTTCTGGACCAAAGGAAAACTTACACCCAGATTTGTGGGACCTTACAAAATTTTGGCAAAGAGAGGTGAAGTCGCTTATCAGTTAGAACTGCCAACCTCCTTATCTGCGATACACAATGTCTTTCATGTTTCCCAGCTAAAGAACTGCCTCCGAGTGCCAGAAGATCAGACCCTTCTGGAGAGCATTGTTCTTCAAGAAGACCTTACTTATGTGGAGCAGCCAATCAAGATTCTAGACGTCGCAGAGCGTGTTACCAGGAGCAAAATCATCCGTTCATACAAAGTCCAGTGGAGCCACCATCCAGAAAGTGAAGCGACCTGGGAGCGAGATGAAGATCTTAAAGCAGAGTATCCCTACCTTCTTACTGGCCAAGTCTGAATCTCAGGGTCGAGATTCCCTTAAGGGGGGTAGGTTTGTAACAGCCCAAAATTTCAATTTCAGAGAAAATTTAAATCTTATTTATTTGTGTGGATTTTCTAAAAATTTTAAAGCTTTTCCATAATTATTTTAAAGCTAAACAATTTTATCTGCAAAATTTATTACCAAAAGATAGTTGGAAATATTTTATTTAAGTCTAAAATACCTTTGAGAATTTCTGTGAATTTTCTCATAATTTTTGGATTTTATTTACTATTTTCTAAAGCTATTTTGAATTAACCAGATTAAATCAATTGATAAATCAAATTAAAATCCTCAAAAGCAATCAGGCCGAATTCAACTCGACCTGTTTCCTATTCACGCGTGCGCGGCCCACGCAGCCCGCTATGTCCGCGCGCTTAACCTCATCAGCCCGCGTGCGTGTGCGCCGTTTGATATTGATCCGGTGGCCATCGCTTCACCCGCCTCTTTCCTTATTTGCTGTCGTCGCCGACGGGTGCGCCCGGGCCGTCATCTTCAACCTCGGCTTCGTTTTCTCTGCGCGGCCGCCATTGCGGTGAGTCCGAGCTTCAAACGACATCGGCAATTCGGCCCGATTTAACCGCGTAGATCCCACATTCTAGAAGCCGTATCTCTCCTCAACCAATTCCGAATCTTATCTTTTCAAATTTGAGTTTGAATCTCGTTCAATCTCCTTATCCCCTTTTGGTTCCGAAAAGAACTCCGCCGCCGTTACGCCATCTGGAGGCTGCCTGAGCTCCTATAAATAGCCCCTAGCGTGCGCCCTTCTCTTCTCATCCCAACGCCTCAGAGCGCCTCTCCCCAATCGCTCTCTAGAGCCCGGATTTTGAAGTTTCTCGCCGGCGGTGAAACTTCATTCCTTCTCCGATTCCGGTGCCACCGTCGACGCTCCACCCTTGATTCTGCCACCGTCGACATCACCTCACCGTCGTGAAGCCGGTGCTTCCACCCATTCATCGCAAGGACCCCAGGAACCCCAACTTCGCTGTCAACCGTACCGCACCGCCGCCTCTCACGTCGCCGCCGGCCAACTAGCCACCCTCCGCCGCCACAAGGTAGTGTGTGTTAAACTCCTTGAAGCGCCCTCTTTCCATTGCAAGATTAAGACGGCTCGCCCGGCGTAACGCCGGGCGAAGCTCGCCATCGCCGCCGCATCCTCGCCGGTCCGATGTGGTGCTGCTACTTGTGCACCACGTCAACCGTTTCGCCCATGTGTGTGCCACGTCAAAACCCCCAGAGCCAAAGGCCCCATGGACTTGGTCCACATGATTCGTGTCTATGACATGTGGGGCCCACATGTCAGAAATTCTTTTTAATTCCTTTAATCCCGAAAATGTTAGGGCTGACGTCTGCCTTGCGCAATAAATATATTTTCCTTTAGAAAAATAATTCGGGAAATTCATTTAATTGCAGATTTAGGGTTTAAACTTCTAAAATCCATATCTTATGCATCCAAGCTCCAAATTGGATGATTCAAATTGCTAAATTCGTATAAAATCATTATCTAGCTAACTAAACTAAAATATTTTGATTTGGAGTTAGTTTGATTTGTTGTTTGGAATTTATTTGAATTTCATTTGAATTTATCGTACTTTTCGCCAGATAGACTTGATTTATTTAGGAGAGTTAGATCCTTCGGAGGATTTAGAGAGTCAAGACTTCAACGAAGGCAAGTTATACCCTTGATCATATTGCTTCTAGTATTTTAAAGTTATTTAATTCAGTTTTTAAAATTATTATTGCAGGCATACTTTTAATAAATTATTTTAATGCCCTGTTTAAATGCTTAGTTATTCCAATACCTTTGGTATGGCCAATTTGATTATTGATTGTCTTGCCCTTGTCACCATTAGCTAAATTATTATGAAAAATATTCACATGCTTAGCAAATACTTAGACCATTATTTGATTTTGGGAGGATTTAGCCAAACCATTACAAATTTGTTTAAAATTAAATCTATGGTATTGCTTTACCATAGATAGTTTATAAAGGTGGTTTTTGCAAATAAAATCAAAAATGGTTTGGACTTGGGTGAAACGGATGAATGGTGGGTGTAGGTTTAGGCACAGGTTTAATCTGGTTAAGATTAAGACCCAGGGTTTGATTTTGAAAGACGCCCAAGTCAATTAAGGACCAGTCTTTGAGCCGCATCTTGCTATACCTCACCGTACCACCACATGTCTTGTATGGGCAAGACCTGGCTTATTAATTTGGGATACCTCATAGATATTCGTGCCGTGTTGTATGTGTGGGTGTCGGTTAGACAATAGTCCCACCTAGCGCAAGAGGGGCTTCCGGAGGACGGTCAGTCCAATGGAAGCGAAACCTTAGCAGGCATGACTACTTTGAGGTAGAACATTGTAACGGCCTTATGATAATTGCTTTGTCACACGCGTTAGGAAGCGTGGATTGGCCGACACAAAGAGCATATTATCTCGTGTGGGTAAAGCTGTACAAACTCTGCAGAGTAGAAACTATTCGAATAGCCGCGTCCGTGGTCATGGACATGCTAGCAAAGCCACTCCGAGTTAGACTTGTTTTTGGTTTTAAAATGATTTCAACAGATGATTTTTGATGGATAATCCTTGTGGTAAAATTGGACGGTTAGCCATGTGATAGGAGGGTATCCTTCACCATTCAAATATGGAGGTTATCCACACTATAAAACTATCATTTAAAATCTGATTTTAGATATAGTATAAAAATGGCCTTGGAAATTAATATGATTATTTAAAATTGAAAATGCTACTTTATGCAAATAAACCCTACCAATACCCCTTGTTTACCTTATGCATGCATTCAATCTGTTACTTGACGGGTGTAACTTGCAAGCACGGTAATAGTGCTCACTCTTGCTGAATAATCTTTATTCAGGAGAAGATCTCTACCAAGACAATTGCCTATGGCGAATCATTGGGTCTACTACTACTATTTTTCTTCTGCCGTGTTTTACTTTATTTGGCCTCAGGCCCTTTGTAATAAACTCTGAATAATTATTAATAAAGTGTGTGATATGTTTTGATTATCACTTTTGTTTAACTGTGTACACTAGAAATCCTGGACTAGTGGATGAACACAGAGAATCCGGGATCCTTCGCTCTCGGGTTCGATAGAAATCGGCCATCTCTAAACTCAAATTCGCAGAACTACGTTCGCTGCCCAAAACTAGAAGCTGAATAAGCATCTGGACTTGCAAAAATCATAACTAATTAACCGTTCGGCCAAAAATTATGAATTAGCACTTTTAGGAAAGCTAATGAAATTCCCTATCTATCTCCAGGAGACAAGGAGACACTAATCCCTGAATCTACTCGGATCTAACTCAAAACCGTGCGTCAACAGATCAATAGATTAAATCGATCTACAACAGCATGCACTGAACAGCTAATGACCACGAAATTCATAAGATATATATACTAAAACTAATGGGGAATGCAAGATTACCCACAAAATCCCTTAGGACCACAATGAAGTCCTCGCGAAGATTCTCTCCATCTTCTTCTTCTTCCTCTTCCTTCTCCTCTCTTCTTCGGCCAGCAACAGCGGAGGGCAACGCCAGAAGGGAGAGGGGTGGCACAAGTGCTGCAAGGGGAGGTGGTGCTACAGTACTCGTGCTATAGTACTTGGGATGGCTAGGGTTTGGCTTCCCCCTCTTAAGCTAGTTCCCACTTGGGCCAAAGGGCTATGGTCTAAAGACCCGGGTTCTAATACTCCTCCTAAATTCCGAATTTTTATGCAATTCCCTCTCCAAATTATGTTGTTTTCTCCAAACTTTATTTGAATGACTAAAGAATAATCGAGATATTACAGCTATGCAGCTACGAGGCTCCTCCAATGAAGAAGACGCGAGCAACGGGTAGAACACGGCGAGGCGGTTCTGATAGTGGGGACAACATCGATAGAAACTGTAACATCCCAAAATTTAGGCATATTTTTAAAGGTGTGAAAATGTTAACTTTTTAAAACTTTTGATGTATTTTGTTGACATTCAGTTTTTTGGATTTATTTGCAAGACTTTTTGTCTAATTAAGAAATTTATGAATCAAAATTTGAAAATACCAAAACTCATTAAGAAACTAAAACAAATTGAAATGAAAGATGATTAGTAAAAATCCAAACTTAGGCTTCCTTTGTTCTGGCCTCCCTATTCATTGTCTCTATGTCTCTCTCTCTCTCTCACTAAAAAGTGGGACCCACCAGTAAGAAATACTAAATGCATTTGCTAGTAGGCCTTATGACTAACTATTGGATCACTCAAATTTATTTAACAAATTGATAATTGAATTAGTGAAAATATTAGTTAACAACACCTCAATACAACAGAATCCCTTTGATGAAATGTTTGAGCAGAGATGGTAATTAGAATGCAATAGGGAATAATAGTATGCTACTGGCAGTTCAAATGCAAGTAAATGGAAATTATGTGGAGTTAGTTTGCTATTAGAAGTCGTTCTAAAAGGAGCAAACTAACCTGAAAAACAAGTATTGAAGATAGCTATTCAAAAATAAACAGCGGACCTTCATTTAACAATTGGACAAAAATTTGTTAGTACGCTGATTAAATAAGCTAATTCTTCTTAATGGAATTGTTAAGAAATTAGAGGGTAATTAGAAAAGGAGCAGTGAACTAAAGCCATGTCAAATGCAAAGGCAGAAATCATATTGAGTTAATTAGCCATTAGCAATTAATCTAAAAAGAGCAAGAACTAAATGGGAGGCAAGGTTGGAATACAATGCCCCAGATATAAAGTGAGATAGAGCCATGTCAAATGCCAAAACAAATTGATTAGAAAGTATAATGAATTATTGGTCATTAACATTTAATCTAAAAGAGCAAAACTAATTAGAAGTCAAGATTTGGAGAATGGTTGTCTAAATAACAAGTATCTACACCATGGTTATGATGATATAAATAGTAGCAATAGGTCAATGAGATGGTTAAGAAAAATTGGTAAAACAATTTGATATTAAAAAGCATCACTATGCTCTCAGGATAAATCCATAAGATAATGCTCCAAGTTGAAAATCAGGTAAAATTGCCAATATTGCTAATGGCTTAGTAATGTAATGTGAGACCCCGGGGTATTTAACTTGTAATACTTAGCCATCCACTTGACCCTAGTATCACAAACCAAATATCCCGTGCCTCGGGAAAATGTATACATCCCAGATGTGCTGTATACACACCCTTTTACAAAATCATGCATCAATTCCATACAAACATAGAAACGAAGCACAAACTTTACAAAAGACATACATAATAGAGAATTATTATAAAAGGGGCCGACCGGCCAAATACAACTAAAGAGCTAAACAACTAAAGAGATAAATAAACAGTGGAAGCAAAAGCCATAAGATGGCAATAAATAAAATAGCCAATTAGTGTGCCTTTAACCCACAAGGCAACCAACCGACCACCAACCTAATCGTCGAACCCAAGAAGACAACTCACAAAAGTGCATCCTTGGGGATCCACTTCTTCCTCTGCAACAATTACAGTTAAGCGAAGCAAATGAGTACAATAATGTACTCGCAAGACTGACGTGTAAGGGTAACAGAACTATAATTAGCTACATGCAAGCTTTATTTAAGTTGATGAGGCTTTGGACTCAATTTCAGCATAAAGCAAGTTTTCATTTGCAATAATGTAATACATTTAAAGCAATTTGACAAAACATTTTTAAATGTTGAAATAACAACGATACAATAATAATAACAACAGTAAAGACAACCTGGAAGTGACTAACCCAATAGTCACCACAACAATAGTATGAACATCCATTCATACTAACCCATCAAGTTTTAATTAAATGTTGTAGTCTAGTTCTTGCACGACCTTACTAAGCATGTCCATAACCTAGGACAAGGCTATTCGAATAGTTTTAACCCTGCAGGGGTGTACCAATGTACCGACACGTCAGACCGCCTTTTCGCCAAGCTATTTAGCACACTTCCTTTGGTATGCCGGCACGGCTAAGTCCTACGAGGCATTTCCAATGAATGATGCTAATTAAGAGTCGCAACAACCCAGAAGGTAGGAGACACCGGCCCAGCCTAAGCTACTACGGGTGCTCTTTCCCTTATAAAACAGTTTTACCACCTGCGACCCCCAATTAACACCTCCCAAAGTACTTAGCCAAGAGGGGTTCCCAATACCCTCGTGTGGTTAGCACGCATAAGCGCTTGGCTTAGTGACACAAGTAACTCGGTCCTTGGGGACCTAGGCACCATTCCATTCACACCCAACATATCACACCAACATCCATTGTGCCCAAGTCAATAACAATTTTGTTTTATTTGTTTACAAAGTAACAAAGCACAAGATGGACATAATGGAATAATAATTTTTGTGTGATCAAGGTCATCGACATAAAGTCGACAACCACCCATTTCTACCGTTATCTAAGCATTGCTAAGAATGACACCGTAAAGACAATAAAAGAGCATAATTAAATCACCGGGCTCTAATTCACCAGCGATATTATTAACCTATGGTTTGTGGTAGGGGATAACCATTTAAGGGCAACCATGCAATAGGAATAGCTACCTCTAAACGATAAATTACTTTGACACAAGAGCATGCATACATATAAGTTAAACAAAGTATTAGACTTTTAAAGTAATGGGACAAAATGGATATGATCAAACTGCTTGCCTTGCTGGAGTTAATTAATTTGCTGCAGAGTATCGCTCACGGGATTAACACACTCGTCGATACCTAATAAAAAAGGCGAAAAGAACCGATAAGAACGAGGAAAACCAAAAGACAGTACAGAAAACTAACTCCAAATGCTCTGAAATTTTTACAGCAGAAAGAGGACGATTTTTAGAGAATTTAGCAACAAGAACCAATTGATTTGGATTCTCAATGCAAAAGATATGAGCAAAACAATTCTGCTCAGCCCTAAAATACAAAACTGTTACTATTCACTAATTTAATTATTTGGCAACATTTTCTATAAGGGTGGTGCTCCAGAGATTTTTACAGCAAAACAAGCACCTCATGAGATGAATAACCCAAATGAGTTCACCTCATTTGGAGCTATGATGCATGCTTTATGATTTTTCAAAGATATGATAATGAGCACAACTAAAATGTACCCACAATCCTTTTGAAAATAGTGACATGCCTAAATCCTATTCTAACATTTAGTTCACTAACAGAGGAAGCCAACAAAGTTGGATTCACTCAAAAATAACCTACAGAGAATTACTTATGCATTTTACAAGTTAATTTGAATTTTTAATGCAACACTTAAAGCTAGTTTTGAAACCTATTTGCAAACACAAGTTCTGGAGCTGAACTGAGCTCATAACCATTTTTAGATTAGAGCTCAGTCCAAACCAGAGCTGCATAAATTTGAATCACCTAAAAGGAGCTAAGATGCATTTGTTATGCATTTTAAAGTTCATACCTTTTTGGTTTACAAATAAGTGCTCACCGAATTTCTAAACTCCAAAGCAGAGGGGAGGACGTGAACCGTTGATCTAAATCAAACGGCCCAAGACCTCTAGAGGAAAACGCAGCGCGTTCTGCAAGAGTTCAGAGAACATGGGCCGTTGATCTTGGATCCAACGGTCCATGTCGCCCCCGCCATGTCAAGACAACGGAGGAGGTCGTGGCGTTGATATCGCATCCAACGAACCACAACACACGAGGGAGGACCGGACGGTCCAGATCAAACGAGGGAGGTCCTGAGCGGCTGAGATCTTCCAAAGGAAGATCTAAACTATCAAGATCTCCCCAAGGAAGATCTACATCATCAAGACCTCTCGAGGGAGGTCCTAGACGGTTTAGATTTTTCAAGGGAGGACTTTAATGGTCTAGATTGTCCGAGGGAGGACCTTAATGGCTAAGATCAACTCGGGGAGGTCTTTAACGGCTGAGATCCACACTGGGAGGACCTCAACGACTAAGATGACCTCGAGGAGGTCCTAAGGGTTGCGATCTACAAGAGGAGGTCCCGATGGTTAAGATCTCACACGAGGAGGTCCTAACGGTCAAGATCTCACAAGAGGAGAGGTCTTGGACGGTCCAGATTACTCAAGGGAGGTCCTGGACTGCCAAGACAACAACGAAGAGGTCCTGGGCGGTTCAGATCCACTTGGGGGTGGTCCTGAACGGCCAAGATCTGACAAAGGGAGGTCCTAAGCGGCTCAGATCTCCACTGGGAAGTCTGGATGGTTAAGATTTACCCGAGGAGGTCCACAAAGGTTAAGAGGACCTCGGGGAGGTCATACACGGTGGAGATCAACACAGGAGGACTTTGACGGACACGATTCACCGGGAAGGTCTCAGACGACAACAAAGACAGACGCCCCCGTCCGACAAAACCACCGAGGCAATCCAAGGCTCGCCGCCAATGATGAGGACTCTCATGGCCGTAATTAAGGACACCAAAAGGTGCTAATAATGTTGCGCACACAATGGGACCATTCTCAACGGTGGGGTGGCTCGAACGGCGACGAAGTCGGGGATTGGCGGTGCACAAGCACACGGCCAAGGGCAATACTTAAAATTAGAGCTCATAAATTCATTCATGCAGTGCCCAAGCTAAAGGACTATCAGAAGTACCGGAGGTCCCAAGAAGCCGAGGAGGTTGGAGAGGAGGAGGACAGGCGCTGGTGAAGACGATGAGCTCCACGACCAAGATCCAAACTCGAATTAAATCGCCTCGTGGAGGCAAGATAAACTCAAGTTAGAGGGGAGCACTTTGGGTGATGATGCTCAAAATGGAAACAAGGAGAGGGAGAGGAAGCCACTGGAGCATTGCCACCGAGGAGTTCCAAGCTGCTTCAATGGCGGCCAAGGAGGTCAATGTGGTTTGAGCTCCTCAGAACCGAGAGTAAAACGGTGAGGTGTGGAAAAGAAGCCAATGAAGGCAAAGGGGAGGTTTTATACCCCAGGACATGGAGGTCGTGAGCCAAGGGTTAAGCTGATGGTGAGCTTAGCCCATGGCGCGGTCCAGGGCTTGGACAGGACAAGGAGGTGACGGGGTAGGTAGGCTAGGGCATGGCCTAGGGCCGAAAGCGCCGCCACGCATTTAATGCGCCAAGACAGAGTGGTGTTGAGATTTGACAGGACCTGCACACCCACTCCATGGCTCACGACGCGCGTGTGAGGAAGGAGAAGAACAGGCAAGGCCTCCACTTTGTTGGATGAGAAGCGCTAGGAAGGTCGCAGACCCTCCGATATGATTTTGAAACAGAAGTTTTAAAAGATCGGGAGGAGGTCCTAGCCATGCGATCTCCATCGCAGTGCATGTAACAGATCAGGGAGGTCATGCGCGATAAGGTTAGGAGGTCCTAGCCTTTGGATCTACATCCAAGGGCTCGAGACGATGGGAGGACTTATCCACGCAAGGCCTCGACACACAACATGTGGGAGGTCCCGCCATTGGATCTTAACCAACAAAAGCAGATCAAGTGAGGAGGTCATGGCCAAAGCGCACAACACGAAGGAGGTCATGGCGGTTAGATTAAAATCTAACGGCTACGAGATGATAAAGGAGGTCGTGGCGGTTGGATTTTAATCCAACGGGCACGACCTGAGGTACGGGAGGTCTTGGCCCCTGGGCAAGACACTGGAAAGGGATGGGGAGGTCCAGGCCGCGAGATTTTCATCTGACAGCGATGAGGAGATGGGGGAGGTCGTGAGCGTTGGATCTGATCCAATGGTTATGACCTCGACTAGGTGGGAGGTTTGATGCGCTAGAAAGCGAGGGGAGGTCGTGGGCCTTGGATTTTAATCCAACGGCGCACAACAATTGAAGCGGGGAGGTCTTGTGTGCTAGATATCAAGGGGAGGTCCTGGCTGCGATGGTTCGCAGCGGAGGTCGTGGCCTTTGGATCTGAATCCAACGGCTACGACCTCAACAAGGTGGAGAGGAGGTCTGAGTGGTTTGATAGCGAGTGGAGGTCATGGCCATGGATCTTTGATCCAATGGCTATGACCTCGATGAGGTGGGGAGGTCCTTGCGGTGTTGACCGCGGAGGAGGTCTGGTGCACAAGACAAACAGAGGAGGTCATGGCGGTTGGATGTTGATCCAACGGCCATGACCTCGCACAGGTGGGAAGGGCGGTCTGATGAGTTGGTTGAGAGGAGGAGGTCATGGCTGTTAGATATGAATCCAACGGCTACGACCTCAAGTGGTTGAAAGGAGGTCCGGTGAGCTGAGGAGTGGGTTGGGTTCAACCCAGAAAGGAAAATGGCTCAGCCCAAGGAACAGTGTAAGGTTTTGAATTCAATTTTAACAGCTGAGACTTTAGGGATTCATTTGAGATAGCAATTCAACTCCAAAATTTCTGAAATTTTATTTGGAGCTTGCTGACATTATGATTAAGCTTACATAAAATTTCCAGAGGTTTTTATGCACTGCATTTTTCTCAGGAAATTCATTAAGGCTGTTCAAGAGTTTGATTTACCTCCAAAAATTACCAAGCAAGTTGTAAAACTTATGATATTTTTCAGAGGGGTTCCACATCATCTCTAGGACCAAGGAAAATTATTTCCAAAGGTTAGGTACAAGATTTGTGACAAATGGAAAATGAGTTTGACTTTTGCCAACAAGAGGTTTGTGTTTTGGAATCCACAACTCTTGGACAAGAATTCAGGTGAGTTCCGAGGTTTCAAGATGTGAGAAAAAGTTTTAATTTCTACACATTTAGTTACATTTGAAACAAACACCTGTTTAGGTATTTGGGATGTTACATGTAAGTATTCTCTAGGCTAAGGTTAGTAGTGATGAGCCAAGTAAGTAAGAATTCACCATAATAATGATATGATGGTATAAGAGGGTAGGTTCCACACAAATTCTTCTATTAGATTAGCCACAAAAATAATGCTAAGTGAAACTAGATAATAACTAGTAATGGTATCAACTAAGTTAAACACTATAGATATGACTAAGTTGGCCATAATTAAATTGATAAGATAGTTACAATACACCTAAGGCCCACCTAAATAGATGTTTGTCCAAAACCTAGCATCTCATGTTAATCGGGAAAAACTAGCGTAACATGAAATAATGATAAGTCATAAGGTTCTTAAATATAAGGTTAATCTATATATTAAATTAACAATCAAAGTAAAAATAGTGGTGAACTATAATTGAAGACTAGTTTAGTGTGACACTAATGTCTAAATTAAAATAGAGGTCAACTAGAAAATAGTGTTAACCATAAAATCTTATACCTATATTAAAATGTAGCCATGTACAGTTAAGGTATCTATTTGACCACCAGATCCCGAGCCGCTATGTGAGAACCCGGGGTATTTAACTTGTAATACTTAACCATCGAGATGATTCAAACATTACAAATCAAATATCTCGACTCTCAGCGTATATGTACCTCCAGAATGCAGCACATATACCCCATACAAAAATTATGCATCAATTCCATTCAACACATAGAACCAAAGTACAACTAAGCAATTCAAAAGACA
Organism: Phyllostachys edulis; assembly: GCA_036346405.1. Classification (NCBI taxonomy): domain Eukaryota; kingdom Viridiplantae; phylum Streptophyta; class Magnoliopsida; order Poales; family Poaceae; genus Phyllostachys; species Phyllostachys edulis. Next base: position 10,260,474 of record CM070552.1, read on the forward strand.
TACAATAAAGAGTTATTACAAAAGGGGCCGACCGGCCAAATATAACTAAAGAGTCTTAAATAATAGTGGAAGCAAGGTGCCATAAGATGACGATAAACAAAAACCAATTAATGTGCCTTAACCCACAAGGCATCCAACCGGGCCATGGACCTAGTCGTCGAAACCACTGCACAACTCGCAAAAGTGGAACCCTCGGGGTTCAACTTCCTCCTCTTCAACAATTTATTAAGCAAAGCAAATGAGTACAAAATGTACTCGCAAGGCGGCGACGTAGAGTAACAGCCTATATAAATAGCTACATGCAAGCTTATTTAAGTGGAGGAGGCTCTAGACTCATTTTCAAAGATAAAGCAAGTTTTCATTTGCAATAATGTAATAGATTTAAAGCAATTTTACAATCTGTTTTTATTTGACAAAAACAGCGATATATAAGTAACAATATTAACAATGACATTCTGGAAGTGGCTAACCCAATAGCCACCACAACAATAGCATGAATTCCACATTCATATCACCCACATCAAGTCTTAATTAAATGTTATAGTCTAGTTCTTGCACGACCTTACCAAGCATGTCCATAACCTAGGATGAGGCTATTCGAATAGTTTGAACCCTGCAGGGGTTTACCAATGTACCCACACGTTAGACCGCCTTTTTGCCTCCGGAATAAGCACACTACCTTTGGTATGCCGGCACGGCTAAGTCCTACGAGATATTTCCAATGGATGATGCTAATTAAGAGCCGCAACCCAACAAAGAGGAAGACACATCAGCCAGCTCAAGCCAATTTGCTAATGTTCCCCTCCTATCACAAACATTTCTTTTTACAACCACCAACCAGCTCATAATTAACACCGCCCAAAGTACTTAGTCAAGAGAGGTCACATATCCCTCTCATGTGGTTAGCACGCAATAAGCGCTTGGCTTAGTGACACAAGTAACTCGGTCCTTGGGGACTTAGGCACCATTCCATTCACACCCAACAGATCACACCAACAACCATTGTGCCCAAGTCATGAAACAATTTTATTTTCAGTTTTCAGTTGTTGACTTTACAAAGTAACAAAACACAAGGTGCTGAGCATAATGATAATAATAATTTTGTGTGATCACAGTTATCGACTAAGTTGATAACCGCCCAATTCTACCGGTAACTAAGCATTTCTAAGCATGACACCGAAAAGACAATAAAAGAGCATAATTAAATCACCGAGCTCTAATTCACCAGCGATATTAACAACTTATGTTTTGTGGCAAGGGATAACAATTTAAGGGAAACCATGCAATAGGATTAGCTACCTCTAATCGGGAAAATTAACTTTGACACAAAAGCATGCATACATACAATTTGTAAACAAAGTATTAGACTTGAAAGTAATGGGACATTTATGATCAAGCTGCTTATCTTGCTAGGGATTACTTTCTTGCTGCAGAGGGTCACTCGTGCAATCGATAATTTCGTTGGAACCTAGCGAAAGAAGTCAAAAGCACAAGAAGAACGAATAACGCCGAAAAGACCCAAAAATTATGAAAAACTCACAGAAGGTAGAGCATGATTTTAGGTGAATTTAGCAACAAGAATCAATTGAATTGGATGTTCTATGCAAAAGTTATGATAGTTTGAATGTCAGTTTTCTGGAAAATCTAATTTAATTGCTACTGGTTACTGTTCATCCGAAATAATTATTTTGGTGAAAATTTCCAGAGCAGTGGTGCACTTGAAAATTTTATGGTAGGCAGAGCACTACATGAGATGAACAGTGGAATTTGATTCACCTCATTTGGAGCTAAGATGAATTTTCTATGAATTTTCAAAGTTATGAAAGTAGTACACAAGTTACATGCAATATAGGATTTTCAGAAGTAGTATCATGCTCACAACCTATTTTACAGTAAACTACACTAACAGAGGATTCTAACAAAATTGAGTTTACTCTTTTTGGAGTTACAGAGAAATACTTATGCATTTTTGAAGTTAAAGCAATTTTTAGTACAACAATTATACTAAACCTAAAGTAATTTTGCCAAAAGTGATTTCTGGAATAGTAACATGATTCAACCCATTTTTATATTAAAGTACATTTAAAAAGGAAACTATCAAAATTTGAATCATCAATTTTGGAGCTAACATGAATTACTTATGCAATTTTGAAGTTTAACAATTTTTAGTTCACAAATAAAGCATTTCAAAAATTATTTAAACATTACATACTTTTTGTACCCAGCCTACTCTAGCCAAAGTGACTGACCAGTGGGGTCAATGAATAGTGCCATTTTCTATTTTCCATTTGAATTCCGGTCAAAACCGACAGGTGGGAGCCGTCTGTCATAGACTTAGTCCACATGCATAGTGCATGGACCGAAAGTCATGAGCTTGGTCCACGGGTGCACCGCAGGATTACTATGCACTAATGGCCTCGGGCCCACATGTAAGTCATACAAAGAATCAGCTAATCATTGATTTCCGGCAAAGATTCATCATTTATTACTAATCATCGCCATTAACTCCTAATCAACGTTGCTATAGTGGTCGTCAAAGTCGCCACGCTGCCGGGCGCTGTGCCGCAAGTTTTCGGCTTTCGCCGGCGGCGGCGGTGGCACGCCAAGTCGGGTGAGTGGTCAAATCGAAAGCTCGCGAATCTCGCAAGACCGACGCACCGGGCAAGACAAGGATGGCCCGACGCGGTGGCGCGGCGTGCTAAGGCGGCGGCGGGGCTATGGGAACATGGCACATCGCGAAAAGGAGACGCCCGCGGCAATTAAGCGTGCGCATGAGAAAAAGGAAGGCTCAGTGTACTCACTGGGATGACCCGGAGGTGGAGGGGCTGTCGGAGTTGGGCCGGCGATGAGAACCCGAGGCGGTAGTGATGGTGTTACGTGGAGGAGAGATCCTGAGCAAAAGTGAGGGCAAATAGATATCGGATCTGCTTAAGTGGCCCAAGTAGATGGTGAAAACGAAGGCAATCGGGAAATGCCTTACCGGATCGGCGCCGGAGAAGAAAAGGGTGCTCACGGCCGTGAAAGGGGAAAAACTAAATTCCTTGAGCTCCTGCGACCGAAATACAAAATTGGTTGAGGGGTTCTCCTCCTAAGACCAAAAGGCGCACAGTGACGCACTTAAGGGAGAAGGAAACTCACCGGAGCTGAAGATGGCAACCGGGGGTAGTCGTGGGCGCACTCAGGATGTGATGAAGACAAGCTGAGAAACCGAGAGCTACAAGCAAGATGAGGGGCTCTCATTAGCAAAAATGGAACCATCAACGAAGATAGAGCTGAGGAGACGCAAAGAACTGGAGCTCACCTGCACAAGGAGCCAACAATGGCGTCCTCCTCCTCTCAGTTGTGAGGAGAAGTGAGCAGAATGGAGGGGGAAGAGGTGGTTTTGAGCGGGGCAATGGACGGAGAAGGAGGTGGCGTTAGCCGATGATGCTCCTGGATAGGTCGACGAGGGCGGTGGGTTGACGCCGTGGCTGGGCGCTGACGGAGGCGGCAGAGCTGCGCCGCGACATGGTGAGCGGGTCCTGCAAGAGTGCCAACGTGAGGAGGACGACGCACCTGACAGCCCGGGCCCGCGACGCAGAGACACAACGCGAGAGCGAGAGGGGCCGACGCGAGCCGTTGGATCGCGATCGAACGATTGATAACGCGTGAAGATTTTTAACCCAGGCCGAAGGGGTACGCGCTCATGATCGTTGATGGTGCAGTTAGATGACTCGGTCGAGCCAAGACGGTGCGGTCGGGTTTGAGTTTGGGTCTGGTCCGAGCCCGATGAATAGTGATTTCAGGTTTTGTTTTAAAATGGCTGAGAAGATAGGGAATTGTTGGAGGTAGCTCCGAAGCTCCAAAAATTCTGAAATTTTTATGGAAGCTTGCTGGTTCAGTGAGAAACCTTGTGTAATTTTTATAGAAATTTTTATGTAATGAATTGTTCTCCAGAAAATTCACAAGCTGCTGGTCTAGGGTTTTGACCAGAATTCAAACTGGTTTGACTAGCTCGTTTGAAATAGCAAATAAAATCTAAAAATTATGAGATTTTTCAGAGAGGTTATTAGGATGATCTAGATGATAGAAATAATATTTCCAGAGGATGTTCACAAGATTAGATTTGAAAGTTTCCAAGGATTATGCTTCCATCAAATGTAAGTTTCCAAGGATTATGCTTCCATCAAATGAAACACTAGGGGAAATTTCTAGAAAATTTCAAATGACATCATGAGGCATCAAAAGTTTTAATTTATCCTCATTTTTATACATTTGAAACATACACCATTGTTTGGGATGTTACAAAACCTCCCCCCTTAGAAGAATCTCGTCCCGAGATTCCGGGTAGGTCAGAAGCTGGATGGGAAGGTTCTAAAGATTGCACAACATCTGCTGTCTTGATTTTCTTTAAAGATAGTGCTAGGACATCCTTAACAAGGTTACAAGGAGTGGTTACAACATTTTCCTTTCCATTGTTTTGCTTAACCTTTCTTTTCTTGATTCGAAGGCACTTTAAGCAGAAGCAAAAAGATCTGGATATTCATTTCGCATCTGGTCTTCACGCTCCCAAGTTGCTTCATCCTCGGTATGATTTGTCCACTGAACTTTAAAGAACTTGATGGCACGATTCCTTGTTCTTCGTTCAGCTTCATCAAGGATGCGAAGAGGACGCTCTTTGTAGGTCAAATCTTCTTATACACCGAGACTCTCCAATGGAGCTTCCTCGGTTGGAATGCGAAGGCACTTCTTCAATTAGGACACGTGGAAGACATCGTGTACACCCTCAAGTTTCGCGGGCAATTCCAACTTGTAGGCAACCGCTCCTTTCTTCTCGATGATGCGATAAGGTCCAACATATCGAGGAGCTAGCTTGCCTTTGACGCCAAAACGTTGATGACCCTTCAGAGGAGAGACTTTGAGATAAACAAAGTCATTAGGCTCGAAGCTCAACTCACGGCGACGATGATCCACATAGCTCTTTTGCCTTGATTGAGCTGTGCGCAGTCGGTCTCGAATCAATCGAACTTGACTTTCGGCCTCATTGATTGAGTCTGGGACGAAGAATGGTCTTTCACCAGTTTCTGACCAATTTAACGGGGTTCTACATTTTCTTCCATATAATGTCTCAAATGGTGCCATGCCAAGACTAGCTTGAAAGCTGTTGTTGTAGGAGAACTCGGCGAACGGCAAACATTTCTCCCAATTCTTCCCATATGAGAGAACACAAGCACGAAGCATGTCTTCCAATACTTGATTAACTCTTTCAGTCTGGCCATCAGTTTGAGGATGATATGCTAAGCTAAAAGAAAGATGAGTCCCCATAGCCTCTTGCAAGCTATGCCAAAACCGGGAGGTAAAGAGTAAACCACGATCAGAAATGATTGTCTTCGGTACACCATGCAAACTCACGATGCGGGCAATGTAGAGATCCGCCAAAAGACCTACACGAAGATCAGTCTTGACGGGAAGGAAGTGTGCCACCTTAGTTAGTCGATCAATGACAACCCATATGGCATTGTTTCCCTTGGAGGTACGGGGGCAGACCGATGATAAAATCCATGCCGATCGAATCCCACTTCCACTTAGGTACTGGCAAAGGTTGAAGGAGGCCCACTGGACATTGATGTTTGGCTTTCACACGATGACATACGTCACACTCGGCAACAAACTTTGTGATTTCCCGCTTCATTCGGGTCCACCAGAACCTCTGACGGAGATCTTGATACATCTTCGTGGCCCCAGGATGAATGGACAAAGGAGAATCATGGGCTTCGCGGAGGATGACATTTCGCAATTCCATGACCTTCGGAACAACAAGGCACTTTTCGAACCATACAACACCATTGTCATCTTCTGAGAAGCACTTGGCTGTTCCACTCTTGATATTCTGCTTGATTTGATTCACACCTCCATCTGTTTGTTGTGCAGCCTTGATATGATCTTCTAAGGTTGGTTGCACAACCAAGGCAGTGAGGGAACCATTCTCAACCACTCCCAAGTTGAGCCGCTGAAATTCTTCATGAAGGGCGGGCTACTGCTCCTTGAGCATCAAGGTATTGCAATAAACCTTGAGACTGAGTGCATCCACAACAACATTAGCCTTGTCCGGATGGTATTGAAGACCCATATCATAATCTTTGATCAATTCCAACCACCTTATTTGCCTAAGGTTCAGATCCGGTTGGGTGAACAAATATTTCAAACTTTTGTGGTCAGAATACACTTCGCAACGATTACCGATGAGGTAATATCGCCAAATCTTCAATGCATGAACCACTGTAGCTAATTCCAAGTCATGAGTCGGATAATTGAGTTCATGAGGTCTCAATTGTCTTGATGCATAAGCCACTACTTTACCCTCTTGCATAAGAACACAACCGAGCCCTTGACGAGAAGCATTGTAATAGATATCGAAGCTTCGATGGACGTCAGGAAGAACAAGAACTGGAGCTGTGGTCAACCTCTTCTTTAGTTCTTGAAAACTCTTCTCACAATCAGCGGACCACACATACTTCTTGTCTTTTTTGAGCAATTCTGTCATTGGCTTCGCAATCTTGGAGAAGTTCTCAATAAAGCGACGATAGTATCCCACTAAACCAAGAAAACTCCTCACGTCAGTCGCTGATTTGGGCTGTCCCCATGAGAGCACATCACTGACCTTGCTAGTTCCAACAGCAATGCCTTTCGCTGAAAGAACATGGCCCAATAATGCCACTTCCTTCAACCAAAACTCGCACTTGCTGAACTTCGCATAGAGTTGATGTTCGCGTAGTTTTCCCAACACTAGCTTCAGGTGTTCAGCATGCTCTTCATCATTCTTTGAGTAGATGAGGATATCATCAATAAAGACCACCACAAACTTGTACAAATACTCTATGAATACCATGTTCATAAGATTCATAAAAAGAGCAGGAGCATTCGTCAAGCCGAAAGACATGACTGTACACTCGTACAATCCGTAGCGAGTAGAGAAAGCTGTCTTTGGAATATCTTCAGGTTTGATTCATACTTGATGGTAGCCCAATATCAGATCAATCTTGGAGAATACCCGAGCTCCGGTCAATTGATCGAAAAGGTCGTCAATCCGAGACAACGGGTACTTGTTCTTCACCGTCACTGCATTCAATGGACGGTAATCAACGCACAAACGCAGAGTCTTGTCTCTTCTTCACAAAGATTGCCAGACAGCCCCACGGTGATGAGCTTGGGTGGATGAAACCCTTCTCTTGAAGTTCACCAAGTTGCTTCTTCAACTCCTCCAATTCATTTGGAGGCATCCAATACGGCCTCTTTGAAATCGGGGCGGTACCGGGCAGCAACTCAATGACGAATTCAATATCTCTGACTGGAGGCATCCCAGGCAATTCTTTGGGAAAAACATCCACAAAGTCACACACCACTGGGACTTCATGAATCTTCATAGTTGGCTTTGCTTCAAGTGCATAAAGATGTGGTTCTTGCAGCTTCGGTGAAATCCCAACTTGCTCACCGGATGGACTTGTGAGAGAGATGAATTTCCTGGCACAATCAATTTGTCCCAACTGTTGGGATAACCAATCCATGCTAAGTATCACATCCAAACTTGCTGAATCGATGAGGATAAGATTTGCCAAAATCTCACTCCTCCAATCTCAATAGAAACATCCCGACATTCATATTCACTCGACACGACCTCGAGAATGAATAATCAAAGGAACATGCATAGGAACAATTTGAAGATCACTAAGTGCAGCAAAAGACTTTGATATAAAAGAATGAGAAGCTCCGGAATCGAATAAAACGGTAGCTGGTTGAGAGTTGACAAGAAGCGTACCCAACACGACGTCGGGTGCCTCCTGAGCTTCCTCGGCCGAGATATGGTTGACTTGACCGCTGCCCACATTCTAGGCCTTCTGATTGGCCTTCTGATCTTGGCCATTTCCTTGCCCGCGCCCTCCATTAGGACGAGGGGCCGCTCCAGTCTTCTTAGGGCATTGATTAGCATAATACCCCTTGTTGTTGCAGTAAAAGCAAGTGACATAAGCAGCTGGATTGCGGGGGCTTCCTTGCTGCCCTGCAGGTGCACGTGTTTGAGACACGGCCTGCGGTGGGTGAGGTACATACGCCGGTGCCCTCGGTGGTGGTGGAGTCTGAGAGTGATGCACCGGGGCTTGCCCGCCGTGAGAACGAGGAAAGCTGGCCCTTGCTGATTTTTGGGCCTCCCATTTGCGCTTGCGAGAATCGCCAAGCGCCCTTCCCTTGTGCTCGGCTACAATGGCCTTGTCGACCAGCGTCTGGAAGTTGGAGAAGTCAACGATAGACAGCTTGTCCTGAAGCTCCTCAAACAAGCCATCCATGAACTTCTCCTGCTTAGCCTCATCACGGCACGCCCTCGGGGCGCACTGAGAGGTGGTTAAAGTCATGGAGGTACTCGTCATCGATCTGCGCCCCTCCTTGAGCGCAGAGAACTCCTTCTTCTTGAACTTCATTAGGTGCATCAAGAAGTGGATTAGGTCAAGAGAAGTGAAGACGGCGCCTTGAGATGCGTTCGTGTGTAACCCATTTGTATTGGGCCTTAATGGGAGCCCATTAGGGTTAACACTTCTAGAAGCTAAGCCTCTAGTATAAATAGAGAGGGGGCTGTTCTCAACAGCCAATGAAGCACTTCATTGAAAACCCTAGTTTGTCTTAGGGCTTAGGAGAAAGAGAAGAGACTTAGGGTTCTAGGGAGATGTGTTGAGTTGTGTGCTCATGGATTGAGTTTTGTCCTCCATGGATGGAGTGGCTGTAACCAGCAACCAATGGTGAATCAATCTATGGGTGATTGTTCAAAGATGAGTCTTCTTGTGTTTTCCCTTCTCTTTTGATGATTTTGGGTGCTTCCTTGATCCTGAGGTTTTTGGTTTGTTTCAGTGCTCTCTTACCTTGATGTGATGTGTGGGAATATAGCTAGATCATCAATCTTTCACGAGCAAGGTTTGGATCAAGTTTTTCATTTTTGCCCGCTTTGAACCCTCCTTAGGTAAAACAGAAAAAGGTCAAAACTTTGATGTGGATATACTCAATCTTTGCTTGGAATAGGTTCCTAATATCCTTAGGAAGGTGTGTTCCAAATTTGGTCAAGTTTGGCCATGTAGATCAAAAGTTAGAACGATTTTCGCTTTTGGTTTGGGCCATCAACAATGGTTTCGTGGGATCGGTCGATCGATTTTACATCGTTGGTCGATCAAGACAACGGTCAGACCACCCATTACACGCCGGTTTGACCGCCCTGTTAGGGTTTGGTGCTGTTGGTTCCTTGTGTTGGGGATTTTGGTTCAAGTTCAACACAAGTCTTCATCATGATCCTCATAGCTTTTGTAGCTATTGGGGTGAATCTGTGTTGAATCTAAACGAGGTAAAAATTTGGCAAGCTCCTATATACCCCCTCTAGTCATCTTTAGGTCCTACAGTGGTATCGAGTCGGCTGGCTCTTCTCATAGATCTTAACCGGTCTTTGGAGCCATGGCAATCGACAAGTATTCAACCAAACCAATTTTTCGGCGGAGTTGATTTTGCTTATCGAAGGCACGCATGCATGCCTACATCGAGGCTCAAGGGCACGCTATTTGGCTTAAGGTCAAAATCCATATGTCGTGCCACCAATGACAATGTGATCACCCGGATGTTGAGGCTAATAGCAAGGCTCGGAACTTTCGATCCAAGGTCTTAGTCGATCCGAGTTTGAACGTGTGGCTCATTTGAGGTCCGCTCCACGAGATCCGGAGGACTCTCTCGTGATTATCATGAGGGTTATATTGCGATCAAGGAAGTGAGACAGAACCAGCTCAAGAAAGAATACTCAAAGATCGAGGAAAGGCCTGGTGAGTCTTTAGATGAGCTGTGGGGGAGGTTCTCCAAGATTCTTCATGACCTTCATGCTGTTGATCTTGTTTTCACTAAGTCTGAGAATGCACGCCAGCTTTTGGGTGCTCTTGATGTGAAGGTCTGGGGGATGAAGATCACATCCATCAATGACAACACTGTCATGAGTGAGCTTACCATGGATAAGCTCTACTCGAGGTTGAAGACGTATGAGATTGACTTTATCTCGCGTCTCCCCAAGACAGAGTCGATGGCTTTGGTGGTCGACCCATCTAAGGGTAGCTCGACTGATTCCTTTGATTTTGGCTTATCTGGCTTTTCTTTGTCAGCTTTACATTCTTTGAGCAATGAGCAGCTAGAGAAGCTACCTGAGGATGATTTAGCCCTCCTATCCACCAAATTCTCGAGAGTTTACAACAAAGTGAGGAACAGGAGGAGAGGTGGCCCTATCACTTGTTTTGAGTGTGGTGAACTGAACCACATTTGCTCCAAGTGCCCCAAGTCAAGGGCAAGGAGGAGAAGGACTCTGAGGCGCCATCAAGCCAAAGACAAGAAAGGCAAGAAGCCCAACTATCGCAAGTTCGCCACCAAGTCCTTGTCGCTCTTGAGAGTGTTGACATAAGCGATGTGGACTCGGAGACGGAGGACAACGACGATGACTCTCATGGAAAGAAGAAGGCCCAGACTTCACTCGCATGTGCTTCATGGCTAGAGATGACCATGACGTCGACTCTTCCAACGATTTATGACCCTTTCAAATGATCCCGATGAGGTACGCCCTTCACTTGTGAATATGAAACATGCTTTAGCCTTTGCTGAAAAAAGAATGAATAAGCAAGAAAGAACAATTAGGAAACAGGATGCCATGATTGATGACTTGAATCTAGAGGTTGATAGGCTCAAATCCATTAATCCTGCTGATGATTGTGATTCTTGCTCTAGCTTACTTAATGAACTAGCAAATCTGAAATCTGCTCATTCCTCTATTGCTAATCAACTGAAAGATGCTTTTGACGAACTAGAAACTCTCAAGCCTAGTCCTGCTTGCATGAATGCCATTGCTCTTGATGTGACTGCTATAGATGCTATTCCTTTATCCTGTTCAAATTGTGCTTTACTTGAATTAAAATTGAATAGCGTTGTAGAAGAATTACAGAAATTTGATGCTAGTTACATGTGTTCTCATTGTGAGGATAGTAGGATTAAAATGAAGGAGATGACAAAATGGTTCTTTATTCTAAAACTGCTTCATGTGAAAAATGTGTTAAACTCATAATTGGGAATGATGCTTTAAACAAGACACTAGAAGAAAAGGCTAAAATTGAACAATCCATGTCCATGATTTGCTTCCAAGAAAGTTGTTGATTTTGATTCTTGTACTCTTTGTATTGAACTTGGGCATAATGTAGATAAGATACAAGAAGCTTTTAGAGTTAACTTCAAAGAGCAGTTGGATAGGATTAGAGATAACTATTGTGTGTTTTGTGAGGCTTTGAAAGCCGAGGTAGCTCACTATAAGGAAAAGTCTGATAGGGCTAGCAAGTCAAATATGTGTGCTTCATGTTATGAACTAGCCAAACAAAATGACTACCTTAAAGGTACCCTTGAGAGATTTACTGGTGGGAAGAAGAACCTCAACATGATTCTAGACAAACTGAGGTGAGTGTGAACAATAGTGGCCTAGGATTTAATTCCTAGAGCATTCCAAGAATCATCCACCTAAGGTTGTTAGGGCTGTTGAGAGTGGTATGTTTGAGGTAGAACCTTCTAAGCCCTCCAAGATAGTCTTTAAATCACTGGTTTTGCCCAAACTCTTTCTAGCAAGATGGGTGCTTTACTTCATCGTGTCGATCCTCAAAAGGTCAAGTACCATTGAACCTTCCGCAAGAAGGATGGCTACATTGTTGAGTTCTGCTTCCGTAGAGCCAAGATTGAGAGGAATGAGAGGATGAGTGCTTTGAGGACCATTAGAGGAGTTTCTTTATCTGCTGTAGTCTCTAGAGCCAGGCAGCCTGCTTTCCCTGCTAGACATAGGCCTAAGTTTGTAGAGGACTTCTTTGACTCTTTTGGTAGCTCTAGGCAGTGCTTTGGGTTAGGGTATCGTGAGGAGAGACCACGGGTAGCATCTAGACAGGGGGAGTACCGACCTTTTGGTAGGTCAATTCGGAGAGGTCTAGGTGGTTCTCGTGTGCATTCTTATGATTTTGCTCCTAACCATTTTACTGCTGCTTCTACTGCTTTGCCCAAGCATCGTGTGACTCAGTACTGGATTCCCAAGTCTTTTATCACTAACCCAAAGATCGAGGCACGGATGTTTCCTGTTCGTGCTTTGTAGGTCCGTCATGCGAGGAAGGAGGACATATGGCTTGTTGACTCTAGGTGTTCTCGACACATGACCGAGATTCTAGATGGTTCTCCTCCTCACACGCATCCGACAATGAATTGATCACATTTGGGGATGCTTCTATCGGGACCGTGATGACTAAGGGCATAGTCTTGGCGCCAACAACAAGTTTATGCTCAAGGACGCCGCTTTGGTAAGTAAGCCGAGGTATAATCGCTATCTGCTTTCACCGCTTGATGAGGGTCTAGAGGTGAGGTTTAAGAGTGGTCAGTGTAGAGTTCTAGATTCCTCGGGTGAGCTTGTCTTTGAGATCTCTAGGTTTGAGAGGATCTTTTGTGCTGATTTCAGCATCTCATCTGCTTCTAGCCCTAGGTGTCTTATAGCTTCTGACTCCCATGATCTAGTGCTGTGGCATCATAGGCTTGGTCACATAGGCTTCGACCACTTGATTAGAGTCAGTAGCAAGGATTTGATTAGAGGTTTGCCTAGGCTGAAGGCTGTTAGAGACCTTATGTGCACACCCTGTAGACATGTTAAGATGGTTTCTGCTTCTCATCCACCTCTTACCTTAGTGATGACTGATGGACCTGGCCAGCTCTTGCACTTAGACACTGTTGGTCCTTCTAGAGTTCAGTCAACCAGTGGGAAATGGTATGTGCATGTGATTGTGGATGATTACTCCAGGTATTCATGGGTTTATTTTTTGGTTTCTAAGGACGAGACATTTGGCTTCTTTAGAGAGTTGGTCCTTAGACTTGCTGTTGAGCTTCCTAGAGCTTTGAGAGCCATTAGGAGTGACAATGGGACAGAATTCAAGAATTCTTCCTTTGCCACCTTCTGCACTGATAGGGGAATTGAGCACCAATTCTCTTCACCTAGAGTTTCTCAGCAGAATGGTGTTGTAGAGAGGAAGAATAGGACCCTTGTAGAGATGGCCAGAACCATGCTAGATGAGCATTCCACACCTTGGAGGTTTTGGGCTGAGGCGATCTCTACTGCTTGTTATATCTCTAATAGGGTTTTCTTGAGATCTGTTATTAGTAAGACTTCTTATGAGCTCAGATTTGGTCATAAGCCCAAAGTTTCTCATTTCAAGATTTTTGGTTGCAAGTGCTTCATTCTTAAACATGGCAACCTTGATAAATTTGAATCGAGATGTTCGATGGCATATTTCTTGGTTATCCCGCTCATTCTCGTGGCTATCGTGGTATTTAATTTTGACACTAACAAAGTTGTTGAGACTTACGAAGTCACTTTTGATGAGGCTAGTCTCGGTACTAGACTTGATGTCGCAGTACAGGTGTTTCGAGAGCATCTTAAACGATGATGACTTTGAGGATGAGGACCCAATCCATCCTCAAGTCCCTTCTCGACATGATTGGAGAGCACGCTTCTACTACACCAAACTTCAAATGAGCAAATTTCTTCCTACTTTCACCGACGATCGAGTGGCTCTGTTCCTACCTCCATAGCCCATGAGGTAGAGGCCACTTCTACACCAGAGCCCCTCTTCAGATTCATGACAAAGATCCACCGAGCAGATTATTGGGGATCTACATGAGCGAGTCACTCGCTCCAGGTTCATTTCTTCTGATTCTCATGTTCATTTTACTTTTGTTGCTTCTTTTGAACCCCGAGATGTCACCCATGCTCTTTCTGATGCCTCTTGGGTCAATGCCATGCATGAAGAACTTGAAAATTTTGAAAGAAACAAAGTCCGGATCTTAGTTGAACCTCCACCAAATCATAATGTAATTGGAACAAAATGGGTTTTCAAAAAAAAGCAAAGTGAAGATGGGTTGGTAGTTTGCAATAAGGCTAGACTTGTAGCTCAAGGGTATTCCTAGGTAGAGGGCTTAGACTTTGAAGAGACCTTTGCTCCTCAGAGCTAGATTAGAGGCCATTCGCATTTTGCTTACATTTATGCATCCAAGGGCTTCAAGCTGTTTCAAATGGATATCAAAAGTGCTTTCTGAATGGTTTCATAGAAGAAGAGGTTTTGTCAAGCAACCTCCTGGTTATGAAAATCCCATGTTCCCAAACCATGTTTTTAAACTCTCCAAAGCCTTGTATGGATTGAAGCAAGCTCCTAGAGCTTAGTATGATAGGCTTAAGAGTTTTCTCGCTTAAAAATGATTTCAAAATGGGATTGGTTGATAAAACCTTGTTCACTCTCAAGCATGGCGTTGACTTTTTGTTAGTTCAGATTTATGTGAATGATATTATATTCGATGGTTCTTCTCATGCTTTGGTGTCCAGATTTTCAGATTCTATGAGTAGGGAGTTCGAGATGAGCATGATGGACGAGTTGACCTTCTTCCTTGGTCTTCAAGTCAAGCAACTGAAAGAAGGCACCTTCATTCATCAAAGAAAGTATACAAAGGACCTTCTTGGCTGGCCGACATGGGAAGCAAGAGACCAATGTCTACTCCCATTGCCACGACCACCGTCTTTGGACCACGATGAGGATGGAGAGCCCGTGGACTAGAAGGAGTACCGCAAGATGATCAGCTCCCTCCTCTACCTTCATCAAGGCCGAGACCGGACATACAATTCGCCGGTGTGTCATGCGCCGATTTCAGCTTCCTCGAGCCTCTCATCGTCAAGTAAAGGCCGTGATATTCAGTACCTCCAGACACTCTTGACTTTGGACTTTGGTATTCTTCTCGCTTCTTCTCTCTATTCGGGCTTTTTTCGATGCTGATTTTGCCGGTGTAGAGTGGATAGGAAGAGTACTACCGAACTTGTCATTTCTAGGCACATCTCTTATCTCTTGGTCATCTAGAAAACAGTCCTCTGTTGTACGATCCATCGCCGAGGTCGAGTATGTAGTCTGCAAATGAGTTGCTCTCGTGTTCTCTGGATCTTGTCTACTCTGCGGGACTATGGGTTGTCTTTGGGTAGTGTTCCTCTTTTCTATGACAACACTTCGCCATAAACATTGCCAAAAACCCAAGCAAAGATTCTAGGACTAAGCACATTGACGTTAGATATCATTTCCTTAGAGACCATGTTGAGAAGGGTGATGTTGTGCTTCACCTTGTAGAGTCCGAGCAGCAGATTGCGGATATTTTCACTAAAGCTCTCGATTCTTCTCGTTATGCTTCTTTGCGGGGAGAGTTGGGGGTTATTAGTTCTCTTGGCTTCCTTTGAGGGGGAGTTTGCTCTTTTTGCATTCATTTGTATCATAATGCATTTTAAAATTCAGCATCCTGCATTGTAATATAAATCCATGGAGCTTTGATTATTATCCTTGTATGATTTGATTTCATGCTTTATACCATGCCATGTCCTGTGCTAGCTTGCTAGATTTCTTTTATGGCTTTTTATGTATAGCTTAGCTTTTGCCATGCTAGCTTTATTATCTATGAGAAAATTGAATCAAAATATGACTTGTTGGATCTTGTGACTAGCTTTGCTTTAGTGATCCTCTCATGATTCATGCCATGTCATATAGGCTTAATTGAGTCTTGAACTTATTCCGAGTTTTAAATTGAGCTATGATAATTCTTAAGTCAAGCAAATGAAAAATGAGCTTTTCTGTGTGAAAAAACTAATCTCACCAATTCTATCTTATGAGACGGCTTGCCATTGCACTAGGCATGAACTCAAGGGGAGTTTTGCATGACCTAGACCACTCTCTTAAGCTTTTGTTGCTTGGGATGGTCGTAGTGAGGTTTGAGATCTAGCACAATGCTAAGAAAATAAATTGGCAACTAGTTGAAGCTTAGGAGGCGAGTTGTGGATGGCTCATAATCCAGACTTGCTTTACTAAGATAAAACTAATCATTTTCAAGAAAGTGCTCAAAGTGCTAAATTCTAAATGCTTGAACAAATTGATTCAAAATTGAACTCATAATGCTCAAAATTGACTCATTTGCTATTTTTGGGCTCCTTTTTGCTTATAGACATGGCCTGACTCATTTTTGGATACCTTTAGTGAAACTATGATCTTAAGCTCTTGTCATGCTACTCATTCACTTAATCTCAGGTTATTGCTATTTTGGCCTTAGCTTTGATGTACATGTTTTGCCATGATTGAAAAAGCTTCTTCACATAATATGGCTTGGTGTAATGCTTGTACAATCTTCTTGGATAATCTTCATGGCTCCTTTTGCTAAAATTAAACAAAAAATTGAAAAATTGCAGCCATTCCATTCCATTCATGCTCTATTTTCTTCCATGCCCCTTGATGAATTCATTGTCAAAGGGGGAGAAAGATTGGGAAAATGTTGTTTTAGAGCTTTTTGGATTCATAGGGAGGAAATTGGACTTTCTGGAAACTTTGGTAATCATAGTGAGTGGGAGCATCTCAACTGCATTCTTTTGGTCTTATTTGCCTTTTCTGAAATTGAATTGCAATTCTTGAAGACTCACAATGATCAAAGGTCAAATAGAACAATTGTCCTTTCATATGGACCTAAGTGAGATTTTTGGCTATTCTTTGGAAATTGAAGCTTTTGTGCTTTCTTTTGCCTTATCTCACTTGCTTATGCTATTCTGAAGCCAGCTTGGTTATTTTCATTGCATTCTCTTGCTAATGGACCAAGTTGTGCCTTTGTGCGAAAACGTCGAGTACTTTACTTTTCAAACCCCAAAACTACATTTTCTGAGAGATTGCCAATGTGTTCATCAAGGGGGAGATTATGGATATCATGGGGATATGCCCATGATCTTAGGATGATGAAACAATTGGCAATGTTGCTTTTGGTTTGAAGTTTCAAGCGTTTTCGACAAAGTTTCTGAATCTGTCGGTCGATGGCGGTCGACCGCCAATCCGTAATCATGACCGGCCTTGTCTTAAGAGAATTTTTGGTTCGATCCCCCTGTATACGACCGCTAGAACGGCGGTCTAACCGTTTTGTCCGATTAATGATGTTAGTTGTGAATTGCTTTTGGGATAGGTCATATCCATGTGTGTTAATGCATATGTGTTGCATATTGCATGTTTTGGCTAACGTGGGTCAAGTTGTGAAGAAGTTGTTCCCGGATTCGTGTTTGCTTGTCTATTGCTGTGCAGGAGGCTTAGAGGTCAATGACGGTCAGCGGCGAGGAGGATCGGGACTAAGCTTGGAGAGCTGAGGTCCAGAACAATAAAGAATGCTGGGTGAGGTCAAGTGACTCAAGCATGGTGTAGAATGGATGAAGATGACCGAACGAGCAGTTCGGTGTGACTGGTTAGATCAAGCGGTGTGGGGGTCAGTGCAAGTGCCAAGGTGGTCCGGTGGGAACCGGATGGGAGAGACTTGCCGACACGATGAGAGCCGCTGGATCAACTTACACGTGGCGAAGCATGGATGTGTTTCGCGCAATTTGGACTCGGTCTTCGGAAAAGATCAAGAAGGGGTATTTTGGTAATTTCACCAAATACCACCTTAGTGACCTAATGCCAACCCGCGGCGCAAGACGGTGTGTCAAGAAGTGGATTAGGTCAAGAGAAGTGAAGACGGCGCCTTGAGATACGTGCATGTGTAACCCGTTTGTATTGGGCCTTAACGGGAGCCCATTAGGGTTAACTCTTCTAGAAGCTAAGCCTCTAGTATAAATAGAGAGGGGGCTGTTCTCAACAGCCAACGAAGCACTTCATTGAAAACCCTAGTTTGTCTTAGGGCTTAGGAGAAAGAGAAGAGGCTTAGGGTTCTAGGGAGATGTGTTGAGTTGTGTGCTCATGGATTAAGTTTTGTCCTCCATGGATGGAGTGGTCTGTAACAAAGAACCAATCGTGAATCAATCTATGGGTGATTGTTCAAAGATGAGTCTTCTTGTGTTTTCCTTCTCTTTTGATGGTTTTGAGTTGCTTCCTTGATCCCGAGGTTTTTGGTTTGTTTCAGTGCTCTCTTTTACCTTGATGTGATGTGTGGGAATACATCTAGATCATCAATCTTTCACGAGCAAGGTTTGGATCAAGTTTTTCGTTTTTGCCCGCTTTTGAACCCTCCTTTGGTAAAACAGAAAAAGGTCAAAACTTTGACGTGGATCTACTCAATCTCTGCTTGGAATAGGTTCTTAATATACTTAGGAAGGTGTGTTCCAAATTTGGTCAAGTTTGCCCTTGTAGATCAAAAGTTAGACCGATTTTTGTTTTGGTTTCGCTGTCACAATGAGGTTCGTCGGGATCGGTCGACCGATTTCTACACGCCGATCGAGACTTTTGGCCGAACCGCCCATTACACACTGGTCTAACCGCCCTGTTAGGGTTTGGTGCTGTTGGTTCCTTGTTTTGGGGATTTTGGTTCAAGTTCAACACAAGTCTTCTGCTGTTGATCTTCATAGCTTTTGTAGCTATTGGGGTGAATCTGGTGTTGAATCGACGAGGTGAAAATTTGGTAACCTCCTATTCACCCCTCCCTCTAGTCGCCTTTCCGGTCCCTCTGAGTTTATTTAGGTCATCCAAATCCCAAGGCTCTTCTTCATATACCTTTATATACCGAACCTTGTCAAGTTTGGGAATACGCCAAGATTCACGACAATCTTCTTTTGAAACACTCTCGGCCAGAGGTCCATCATCCAAGTGAGAGAATCATTTTCAGAGAAATATGAAAGGTGGCATAAAAGCGCTCGATATAAAAAGCATCATAATCACACTTTAATGTCACAAAATCTTCTAATTTGACTCTCAGAAGGAAGTAGTGAAGTCCATTGAAGTAGGGGTTCGAGTCATATGATCCGGTGACAAACCGATGATCAAGAAATTTCTAAATGCCATATATGTGATAAAATACATCTTCCTAAAACTTGTTGTGAAAATGAAGGCCAACTGCATTCCCGGTAGAAGAAATTGATTAGCATATCTCATTGTAGTGTATTTATCTCCTTTGATCTTCCTTGGATCAACAACAAAGAATGGTGTATTGCCCGGCGATAATCTTCATCATCGGTGTCATTGTCGCTTGGTTCCTCTTCAAAATCATCATCGATTTGTACACAACCTTTTCTTTTCCTCTTGAAGAAGAGGTACCGAATGCGAGACATGGTTGCTAGGGGTAAGAGGAAGCAATTTGGACATGAAAGGCTAAGATTGAAGCAAAATAATATGATTTAATCAATTTTGTTCTATAAAGACGGTAGTACCGTAGTTGAACGCCAGATTACCAATGAACAGTAGTATTGCGATCACGGTTGGTATTACCGCAATTGCGTAACCGCTTTAGGGCTATGATCAATTTTTCATTAAACAAGTATTTGGCATGAATCAACTCATGGAATAGACTTTATATGTCACCAAATGCTAGTTCTAAGCAATTTGCCCAAAAAAATTGACTAAATCATTCATATTTAATCAAACCCTAGAAAACGGAATAAATGCCAAAGAAATAAGAAGGAGAGTGATTCAAGGGCATTTACCTTAAGAAATGGAGGGGATATGACTCCTAGAATCAATCCTGAACAAAAGATTCAACAGAAATCTACAAAATCAAGAGATTTGAGATGAAGTTTTGTGGAGAAGAGAGGAGATGGGGCTCGCTTGTTCTTGAGAAAAGAGGCGGTTACACCACAGAGAGAGGAGGCCAAAGGATAAAGGTTCGGCCAGAATCGCTTTGGAACCGCCACCATTTATGATGAGACCGTTGTTGAGATCTTGGTATTACGGAAGCGATAGTACCTGTGGTAAACCGCAGATTACCATTTTGCCTTATAAAGCTGAAACTCAATAGAAAATGCAAATAAACCTTGATTCAAACACTCAAATAAATATTTCTAGGATCATTATGCATGAAATTAATAATGGAATCTTCAATGAATATAGCTTTTATAAAAATAGAGAGTTTTAGGCAAATTTTGAAATTATTTTCACAAATACGTTAAGAGAACCAAATGAGAGCATAAGGACATGAGGCATGAGTTTCAAACAACATTAGCATGATCTATGACATTTAACTCATTCCTCAACTTGCAAAAGCGGCTTTGATCTAATGGTTTGGTGAAGATATCGGCTAATTGGTCATCACCTTATGTGGCTAATTTTGATATCTCCTTTGCCCACATGATCTCTCAAGAAATGGTGTCAGATATCTATATGCTTGGTTCTTGAGTGTTGGACCAGGTTATTTGCAATCTTCACGGCACTATCATTATCACACAAAAGAGGCATATTATCGAATTCAATTTTATAATATATCAATGTTTGCCTCATCCATAACAATTGAGTACAACAACTACCCGCGAAAATATATTCGACTTTGGCGGTGGATAGTGCTACGGAATTTTATTTCTTGGACAACCATGATACTAAAGATCTCCCTAAGAATTAACAACTACCCAAGGTGCTTTTTCTATCCACTTTGCAGCCTGCATAATATCCGAATATCTAATTAAATCAAATTTTGCATCTTTGGGATACCATAAGCCAATGCTAGAGGAATGCTTTAAATATCTTAGCATTCTTTTTACGGCCACCAAATGGCAGTCTTTTGGTGTTGCTTGAAATCGTGCACACATGCAAACACTAAACATGATATCGGGTCTAGATGCAGAAGATAAAGCAAACTACCAATCATGGATCTATAAAGGTTTAAATCTCTGGTTACCTCCTTATTAAGGTCGAGATGAACATTGGTTGCCATGGAGTCTTGATGGGTTTCAGATCTTCCATGCCAAACCTCTTGATCAAATTTTTGCATACCTTGTCCGCTCACAAATGTTCTATCTTTGAGTTGCTTAATTTGAAGTCCAAGTAAATAGCTAAGTTCTCCGCTCATGGACATTTCAAATTCCTAGACATCAAATTACCAAACTCTTTGCAAAAGTCTTGATTAGCGAGACCCAAAAATGATATCATCAACATATATTTGACATACAAAGAAATCATCATCTAAAACTTTAGTAAATAAAGTTGAATCAATTTTCTCAATATTGAATCCTTTTTAGACTAGAAAATCTCTAAGGCATTCATACCATACTCTAGGAGCTTGTTTAAGACTATAGAGTGCCTTGGAGAGTTCATAGACATGATTAGGATTCTTAGGATCTTCAAAACCAGGAGGTTGCTCAATAAATACAAGTTCGGATATTTTTCTATTTAGAAAAACACTTTTGACATCCATTTGAAATAATTTAATATCAAAGCATGATGAAAAAGTAAGTAATATCCGAATTGATTCAATTCTAGCTATGGGAGCAAAAGTTTCACCAAAATCCAAACCTTCGACTTGAGAAAAACCTTGAGTAACTAATCTTGCTTTGTTTCTCACAACCATTCCGCTTTCATCTTGCTTGTTTCTAAAGACCCATTTTGTACCAATTACATTGTATTCCTTGGGCCTATCCACCAATATCCAAGCTTCATTTCGGATGAAGTTATTGAGTTCTTCATGCATTGCATTCACCCAATCCGGATCATGAGTGCTTCTTCTACATGCTTTGGCTCAATAGAAGAGACAAAAGAGTAATGTTCACAAAAAGAAATGACACGAGATTGAGTTTGAATACCCTTACTTACATCACCCAATATTTGATCTATTGGATAATCTTTTGCAATTGCATTATGAATTCTTGGTGCTAGGTTGAACAGTTGATCATCTTCCTTGTTGTCCTCTTTATCAATTTGAATTTGACTTTGTTGTTAAAGATGAAAGAGGTTCAACTTGAGTAGATAATATATCAATTGGATCGTCTTTAGGTTTCATGTCACTTATTTGCATGTTCTTCATGGCTTTTCTTAAGGCTTCATCACCTACATCATCCAAATTCAAGAACCATTAGTCTCATCAAATTGTATATCATGTCTTTCTTCAACTAAACCGGAATTTTTGTTGAAGACACGATAAGCTTTGGTATTTGATGAATATCCAAGCAAGAAACCAACATCACATCGACTTGCAAATTTTGAAAGATGAACACCCTTTTTCAAAATATAACATTTGCAACCAAATACACGAAAATAAGAGATGTTCGGTTTTCTTCCAACAAGAAGCTCATAAGAAGTCTTTTTCAAAAGACAATGCAAATAAAGACGATTTATAACATGACAAGCGGTATTGATTACTTCCACCCAAAAACTATCGGAAGTATTATATTCATCAAGTATTGTCCTAGCCATTTCAATTAATGTTCGATTTTTCCTTTCTACAACTCCATTTTGCTCCGGAGTGTAGGTTGTGGAAAGTTCATGCTTTATTCCAAGTTCATCACAAAAATCTTCAACTTTAGTGTTTTTGAACTTGGAACCATTATCACTATGGATTTTCTTAATTTTAAAATCAAATTCATTTTGAGTCATTTTTGCAAAACTTTTGAAAATGCCAGAGGTTTCGACTTTGTCATCTAGGAAGAATAACCATGTGTATCTAGAGTAATCATCCATAATGACTAAACAATAGCTATTACCCCCGATACTCTTATAGGTTGTTCGCCCAAACAAATCCATATGTAAGAGTTCTAATGGTCTAGATGTTGACATGATACTTTTGGAAGGATGAGAATTAGCGACTTATTTACCGGCTTGACAAGCACTACAAAGTCTATTTTTCTCAAACTTCACATCCTTCAAGCCAACAACTAAATTATGTTTGAAAAACTGTTTAAGTTGAATTATACCGACATGAGCTAGCCTTCTATGCCAAAGCCAACCCATAGAAGTTTTTACAATCAAACATGTTTTCAAGCATGAATCATTTGAAGAAAAATCAACCAAGTAAAGATTTCCAAATCTAAACCTTTTGAAAGCTAAAGAATTTTCTTTTTCATTTAAAATGGAAACACTATTTTGAGAGAATGAACAAGTTAAACCAAGATCACATATTTGAGCAACGGATAACAAATTGAAATTTAGCGATTCAACTAAAGATACATTGAAATGAAAAGGTCATTTGAGATAGCAATTTTACCCAAACCTATTACCTTTCCTTTGCTATTATCACCAAATGTGATCTTGTCAATTCCTTTTCCATTCTCGAATGTGGTGAACATTTTTCTATCGCTAGTCATATGTTGAGTGCATCCACTATCAAGCACCCAATGTTTTCCACTGGTCTTGTAGTTCACTTACAAAACAAGAATCAAGTTCTTTTAGGTACCCAAATTTGTTTGGGTCCTTGGAGGTTAGTGACCAATGTTTTGGACACCCAAATGGTATTTTTTGGCGCCTAAAATTGAAGTGCCAATAAATTTTGCTACTACTTTGCTATCTTTAGACTTTCTAAGCATGTAGCAAGAATCGTAAATGCCATAACGCTTACTACTAGCACTAGAGCATGCATTTGACAAATATCCTATATTACTACATTTATTGCAATATTTGCCATTTTCTTTTACAAACTTTGCGGGCTTGTAAATTGGCTTCTTACCTTTCGTGGGAATGAACCCAAGTCCTTTCTTGTTGAATGAGCACCTTTGCTCACTCAATAGCTTATCAAGAGTTGCTTTACCCTTGGAACATCTTTCTAAGCTCTTACTTAACTTGGTGACTTGCTCTTTTAGCTCATGATTTTCAACGATGAGCAAGGGATCATATGTGTTATTCATATTAGCAATTGAATCATTTATAAAACAACATGGCATAGATAATAAGTCATCACATGATATAGAAAAGCTAGACATAGATATAGTATTTGAAGCAACTTCTACTTTAGGCATCTCATTCATTAAACTGCAAGCAATTCCAACATCCGAATGAGATTTTTCAATATCTTTTAGAAGAAGAGAGTCATGAATCTCCTTTATATCCTAATAAGTCTTTTAGAGAGATATGTTCTTTCTTTAAGATTTTAAATTTTGACATCTCTTTTCTAAGATATTCATTTAATTCTTTAAGCATATCCATTAATTCATCATATCAAGGTTCATTATTATTAATGGATTTTACCTTATCTCCTTTTGCCATGAGGCAAGTAGGAGTGGAGAATAGCAACGGTGCTTCCTTGATGGCGTTTCCGACAAGTCCTCTTTTCTTAGAGGAACCTTCATCATTGGAATCGGAGTCGGAATCTGAATACTCTTTATCGAAATCCCATTCTCCAATATGAGCTTTATTTTTGCCATCTTTGTGAAGCTTTTTGAAAAGCTTCTTCTTACCATTGTATTCCTTCTTCTTTGATGATTTGCCCTTGTCATCCTTATTGTTGGGGCAATTGGAGGCAATGTGCCCCTTCTCATCGCACTTATAGCAACAAATATTGCTATAGCGCTTATTGTCACTTGAGGATTGCCCCTTCTTATTCTTGTCAAAATTGAAGCTTCGAATGGTAGTAGCTTACTATCATTTAGTTATCCTCCTCTTGTCCTCTCTGTTCCCACATTTCATCAAAACAAGTTTGTGGTATTGAGGTACTGTTAAATAAGTTTTTCTCCCATAATTCAATTATCCATTTATCAAATATATTTGAGTGATTCAACCAGTCACTTAACAAGTATAATAGCCTACCGTCATTTCAATTTCTCATCCAAACACTTCTCTGTCCATTTATTCAACTAGAGGAATTTTTCTGATTTGGAGTGTTTGTCAACTAAACTCCATACTAATTCAATATTCATTTTTTTTGTTAAATCAATTGAGTGGTTCAATTATTAGTCACAAGATTAGTTAGCATTTCTGAACATCTTATAGGTGGGCCCCATGGCTCAGTGACAAAGAGAGGGATTCACAGGGAGTGCTCAAGGCCAGAACAGGGCAGTCTCGGGCCGGTTTGGAGCGACGGTCGTCACCGGCGGTGGAGCCGATGGTGGTGGCCATGGATGGCAAAAATTGAACTAGGGAGGTAAGGTGGTCCTAGCAGTGGTGGTGGTGTGGTCGGAATTGGACAGTGGCGGTGTGGTGACAAAGAAGTGGCGGCCGATCGTGGAGGTGACACGGTGAGGCGACACCGGGTGCTATGGAGGACTACTTATGAGAAGCATAAACTTGAGTGAGTCACATGGAACTCACCAGAGTGGTTGGAGGAACCGAGGTGGCAGAGGCGGGCTAATGGCGTGGCCAATGGTGGAGCGGGTAGGTCGATGGTGGTGGCAACCTAGAGAGGACGAGAGAGCAAGTGAGAGATAGGGAAGGTAAAGGAGGTTAGGAGATACTCTTGTGGGGAGGAATTGAAGGAGGATCGCCGGAGAAGAAGTGGCGGTGGTGGAGGTGGTTGGCCGAAATCGGAGAAGATGGCGGTTCGTGGCTCCTCGGTGGATGAATCCTGAAATCGCTTGAGGGATTCAGCCCTAGATGCATTAAGGATCACCGGCATGGTTGGAACGGGCGATGAGCGGTTTGGTGGCGTGGCCATAGCCTAAAATGGCATTCGGGCTTTGCTGGTTTGAGCTTGAAGAAGAAGGAAATGGATGGGAAAGAGTGGGGAAGTGGGGAAGTGGAGGTGAGGTAGCCATTACTCGACTTATATAGGGAGGAGGGCGGAGGAAACCGAGAAGAACCCATGGGCAAGGGAGCGGCAAGCTCAGTGTGGCGACAAGACGGCATGGGCATGCGTTCGGGTAGAGCATGGCATGGTCGGGTAGACGTGGGCACGACATGGGCATAGGAAAATCGCTGCGCCAGCCAAAACCGAGGAAAAGGTCAATGCGTGAGGTGTGGAGGTGAGGCCACGTGAGTCTGGCAAGGCGCCGTGAGTTGGCATGGTGCCGTGGCCCATCAAGTCGATGAGGAGAAAGGAAATTTGGTTTTCAGTTTTCTAGAAATGACTGAGAGGTTTAGGGAATTATTTGATCTAGAAATACAGTTCCAAAAATCATGAAACTTTTAGGGAGGTTACTGACATAGTGTGTATTATTGTGTAATTTTTCTAGGGTTTTTCTTGTAATATATTTTTCTTAAAAATCTTTCAAATCTCTATTGTATGTACTTGTTTATCTTGAGGAAATTTTTTATAAAGCATGATTTAATCAATCTCCATTTTATTAACAGTACATTTATGCTAGGTTTGGATTTTTAATTATCACATTTTGTTTCCATTTAGTTTGATCTTTAATTAGTTTCAGATTTCCATAATTTGATTCCTATATTTCTTTATTAGACAAAAGTCTTGCAATAAAATCGAGAAAAGCAAATGTCAATAAAATCCATCAAAAGTTTTCAAAGGATCACATTTTTTAAAATAAGCCCAAACTTTGGGCTGTTACACAAATGTTGAGACGCAAAAAATAGAATCCTCTTCCTAAAAAAAACTCTGAAACCACAAACAAAATAACGAAATAATATATTATTATTCTCTTAATTATAATACATTAATATTAATATTTTTACTTCATGGTATATTAATTTTGGTGCTTACATGGTACTTTATCCAAATGTTTGGACGCAAAATTTGTGGAGGAAAAATATATATTTTTGCAAATTTTGTTATCTCACGGTGTGCCGTCAAGCGAGGCGACGCTAGATCCGAAGGAAACAATATTGGGAGAAGCGATGGCGGCAGGCTCCGGTGGCCTCAGGGTTAACTGCAGGCGTCGTGAGGGGAGCAACGGTGGCGCGCCAGCGACCTCTGGCGGAGGAACGGCACCAGCGAATTACAAGAACCGAGTGATATTCAAGGACGGGTCTACGGCCTCCCTCTCATCCCAATCCAGAGCCTAGGCAACACACCACATCTCTCGCCTCCTCCAGTCGCTGCAATGCCATTGCTACTGTTCTGCCTCTCTGCGTTCGTAGCAGTCACCAACTCCCATCTCGGCCGCTGCTCTCGAGTGACAGAAACAGTTAGGAAGAGAGATGGTGCTGGCGTCATTGTGGGCAGCAGGGTGCCATGGTAATCGCCTGCTACCTCCTTGACATTAATAACAGACTGGTCTGTCGTATCTTTTGAGATCCCTCCCTGTTCTCACTTCTCCTCCATGCCTCCCTTACATATTTGTTACTGTTCATATAATATTAATCCTCTTTGCAGTTGCACATTATGAAGGAATTGCTGTTCCTGTACACCATCAATGCCTTCCAAGTTGCATTTGGTCCCTTCTGATCTTGCTGGAGATTCTTGGATGTTGAAAATGTTGAAATTTTTGTTTTTCCTTTTCGCTTTTCGCTTTTCCTTGCTTTTGGCCGATGACTTCACAACCTCTCTCTGTCCTCCCTGGAGTCTTCACGTGATGC
Source organism: Phyllostachys edulis (assembly GCA_036346405.1). Lineage (NCBI taxonomy): Eukaryota > Viridiplantae > Streptophyta > Magnoliopsida > Poales > Poaceae > Phyllostachys > Phyllostachys edulis. The sequence goes on from CM070552.1 coordinate 10,287,665, forward strand.
TTCCTACTAGCAAAACCTCCTGATCTTCTTGTCCTCACATAGCAGTGCTTTGTACTTTGTTTCTTCACGTGATAGCACGTCCCTGCAGAGTACCTGCTCTTCCTTGGCTTCTTGATGCTAGTAGCTATGCCTGGTACAGCAGCTGCGCCCCGCCTCGGACCTTCCTGGTGGAGACATCAAAACCAAACGAAGACACAAGAACACAATCTTTTTCCAGGAGCAACACTCCTGTTTTTGTTCTTTTTATTTCTTCTCACAATCCACACCAAATAGACTACATGACCCTTATTTATATAGCTTTCATGTGCAAACTAGAACAAGAAACGGACTGGACGTATGAAATAGAAACGGACTCAAAACCAGAAACGGACTCAAACTCATCTAAACTTAGAAACTAAAATACCAAAACAAGACTAATCTAACAATCACCCCCTTAATCTTGTTTCTTCATCTTGATTATGCTGATCTGAACTTCCAAACCTTCCTCATTTACCTGCACTCCTGTGCGTCGTTCCTTCCTGGGCCAATACCACCCTACCGTCTGTGCTTGCTCCATCTTGAGCTATGCACAAACCAACGCTTGCCACGCCTCGCACCTAGACTGAACTCATCCTTCCTTGTACGCCGCTTACTGGAGCACCTACTCCCACGATCGCCCTTTGGACTTTCCCATTACCCGAGCCTCTCGCCTCTCTTTTGGACCAAGTCTGTCTGGCTTCGCAGCACATCTCACCGAGACTACACCGCCTCTTCCTCTTACGCCAACTTCGTGGTACACCATGCGCCTTCATGCACGTGTGACTCACCGCCTGCTGCTAAAAATGTCCACGCATGCCATGTCGCAGATCGTCTCGACCTCCTCCCGAGACTCCGCTTATTGTGCCTCCCGCCAATCGCATACCACTCGGTTCCGCCATGTTCTGGTTTGATACCCAAATCCCACTCTGGCTCCTCCAGACTGTCCTTCAGACAAACCGGTTTACAAGTTTTCAGAGAAATTTTGTACAACCGGTTCGGATATCTTTTCACCTTCATCAACAGATCTTTGTTCTTGTCATAGACACGCAAGAACTCATCCCGCAAGACTAACTCGCACCCCTGCTCCGCCAACCGTCCAAATCGTATGTTGTTGCACAAACTTGGTATCAAGTAAATATCGTGCAACATCTTCGATCACCGCTCTTGCATCGCAACAACATTGTACCTTTGCCTTTTTATCTATTACTGCTCATGTAATATTAATCCTCTTTGTAGTTTATCAAGGATGGCTTGGGTTCTTTTATTTGCTAAAAGCAATGTTTTCAATTACAATAATTAGAAACTCCTATGACTTAGCAATTTAACTAAATCATATTTTGTTAAAGAGAATAAAAGTGTGCAATATTCATAACGTGAAGGTTACCTCCACCTTATGCTTAATTTTGATTAGGGTTACATCCACCTTATTAGCAACACTGGGGTACATCCACCCAAGAAAATCCAAAATCAAGGTTACATTTGTCGGACAAGTTTTCATCCCACCCACAAAGGTTTTTAAAATAGAACTAACTCAAGCAAGCTCCCATGCCCGCCCTTGACCGTAAGCACACTGTTCGAACAGCTTTATACTCATGGAGATCGCACACTTTACTCACAAGAGATAACCATCTTTTATGTACACATGTTTTCTTAGACATGTGAATCAAGGAGATCATCACAAGGCCTCTACAATGCATCCTCAAGATAGTTACATCTGCTAAGGTTTCATCTCGAGGGTGGTTACGCCTACCACACCCACGTCAACCACACCCAAACCCACCCTTGCACCACACGGCGGCTTACACCAGTGTCCCGACCTGTGTCCATGATACCATTTACAGCGACACAACTCGTGGGAAACCGACTTCTTTTAGCCAAAACTCGCACTTCATCAATTTGGCGATAGTTGATGTTCGCGACAGCTTGTTGAGCACCATTCGCAAGTGTAGCTCATGCTCTTCTGCGTTCTTGGAATAGATGAGAATGTCGTCGATGAAGACCACCACGAATTGATCCAAATACTCCATAAAAATCTTATGCATAAGATTCATGAAATTTGCAGGAGCATTGGTGAGTCTGAATGACATTACAGTGTACCCGTACAAACCGTAACAGTTGGTAAATGCAGACTTCGGGATGTCTTCTGGTCTGATCTTGAGTTGAAAATATCTAAGCCTCAAATCAATCTTGGAGAAGACACATGCACCATTAATTTGATCGAACAAGTCTTCAATCCTCAAGAGAGGATATTTGTTCTTGATGGTGACTTCGTTTAAGGAACGATAGTCAACACACATCCGCAGACTGTCGTCTTTCTTCTTTACAAAAAGCATGGGGCTTCCTCATGGAGATGAGCTAGGACGGATGAATCACTTGTCCAATTGCTCTTTGAGTTGTTGCTTCAATTTGGCCAACTCATCGGATGCCATTCGATAGGGTCACTTGGACATAGGTGCTGTCTCGGATATTAAATCGACACGAATTCCATGTCACGATCTAGCAACATCCCGCCAATTCATCCGAAACACATCGATACTCACATACCACGGAACCTAACTAAGCTCTAGGATCCAGATGGAATTGAGCGTGGGCTACTATGATGGAGCAAGATGTGGAGGTGAAAACGACACGCCTCCCATTGAGTTGACAAGAGCAACGACTCATTTTGTGCAATCAATTACTCCCATGTATTATATCTAACCTGTGTATCTATCATAATGAAGTTGGCTTTGAATCCTACACAATCGATTTCAATTTAAACGTCAAGACATCCGAAGTTTTGCCATCAAGACAAACCCGTGTGAGTGAATTGGCATAATGCTTTCTAGAGATGTGGTTTCTAGTTTTGTTGTATGGCAAACCTCTTAGAAACAAAAGAATGGATTGCTCCAAAATCAAATAATGCCAATGTAGATATGGAGTGAACGAGAATCATACCCATCACCACCTCGTGCAATGCATCGCCTCCTCAACTGGTCGATGGTTCAAACGGCCATGTCCAAAGCCTTACGTCGGCTTGGGGCTTGCTATCCTCCTGACCTCGTGCAAGGCCCTAGGGTCGCACTGGACACCAAGGGGTTGAGGTTGAAGCGATGGAAACTTCCTCTTCGGCCACGCACTCGCAAAGTGCCCATGTTCACCGTAGCCAGAGTAGGTAACGTCTACTGCCCGGTTTTGTGTATCGAACGGCTGTCCTCCATAGTTATATTGCTGAACCACAGCTTGTTGAGGGTGAGGACCTTGGGCTTGGAACCTCGGGATGGTGGTGTGAAGGACGGCGCTTGATGGTTGCCAAACGCGCAATCTTGGCATGCCGCTACTTGCTGATTTCTGTGCAAGCCACTTGTGTTTGTGGCTCTCCATGGCCGCTCGGTGCTATCTCGACCCGGTGGCCTTGTTGATCAAGGTCCGGAAGTTGGTGATTTTATGGGTAGTGAGTGACCATTTCATCTCATCGTTGAGGCGCCCGAAGAGAGCAACTTTCCTCCCTTTGTTTGGTATCTTGGACATAGCGTAGCGGCAAGATAGTTGAAGTGATGGAGAAACTACATCACTAACGAGTTCCATTGCTGGAGTTCATAGAACTCCCACTTCTTGATGTCCATAAGACCCGAGAGAATGTGGGCAATACGGAAAGCTTCTTTGAAGGCGGCCCAAGAGATGGTCTAGCCTTCAGGAAAGGATGGTTTGATGGTTCTCCTACCAAGCTACTATTGCACCTTGCAGCTGGTAAGATGTGTATAGCACCTTCTCCTCGTCATTGCACTGGACAATGACCAACTTGCTCTCGACGGTGTGGAGCCAGTCATCAACGTCGTGAGGGTCAACTGCTGAGGCAAAGGTCGGAGGTTGAGTTTGCATGAACTCGCCCATCCTGGATGACAGTTGGTTTGCAGCAGCTCCGTTTCCTCCGGTAGCAATGCCGAGGGCAGCAGTCTTTTGCACCAATTGCTGGAGCAGAAGAGTATTTGTCTGCGGCCCTTGTTCGATCATGGCAATCACTTGTGCTATGGTGGGTGGTGGCGGCAAAATTTCTGGTTCTTCGATGGCGGCAAGCCGAGATTGCTCAACTTGCGCCGCTGATGTGGAAGGGTATAGCGGGTTGGGTTGTGAAGGTGTAGGGACCTCACTTCCCGGTTGCTGTGATGGAGGTGGCTCCTATTGCCATTAGTCGATTTAATGATTGAGTTATCAGATCCTAATCATACAAAGTGTAGTATAAACAAACATACACAAGATGAGGGGGAATAACCAAAAGTTAAGTGGGTCGACAAGTATCATCATCGCATCTAAAATAACTTGTCTAAACTAAAAATATGCATGTTTTTAAACTTTAGGGGCAGCACACATGAATTTTAACATAAAGGTCAAATTTTACATGGCTCACATGCCCATTGCTTTTACATTACAAAAGAAGCAACTAGACCAATACAAGTAGCAACTTACATCCAGATTACAGCAATATTATACATAAGTTCAACCTACAAAATGTCCAAAAATGCTCACGCTAAAGTCCTACAAGTGAACTCTAGACTATCTACCTCTGTCTAGTTGTCGTAGTCGCGACGTACAGCTCCTGAGGACTCTGGGATAGCGGAGGGTGGAGTACCATGGTACTCAGCTTCCTCATGCCCATCGTGGGGGTGACGGTGTTGCTGCACCATCTGCGATGACTCCTCCGCCCATGAGCAAATGGCCATCACCCGACGATGGTGCCCGATTGCGCATATGCGGGACGCCGGGTACCAGACCGGATGTGGATGATGGGCTCCAGAGCTCCTCGGGTACCAAGACGACATCCTCTCCATATAGTAGCTCCCTGTGAGAAGAACCCCGGCCACCATCGTGCGATGCTATTCTCAAGAGTGGAAATCTCCACCGGCCTCTAGCACTCATGGGTCACTCGGTAGAGGTAGCCACGAGAGACCTCACAAGGCTCGCGAGATGCGTGGGGAGGAGAATCTGCCTACCCTCCACCCTAGAAGTGCTCCTCCTCGCCCACCGTCTGCAAGGGAAGTGGCGTATGGGTCCTCCAACTCATAGCATACCAGCCACAAAGCACGATAGTGACATAGACCGCTGCCCAATGACATCAGATGCTGGAGCCCTCTTGTAGTAACAAAAGGTGGGGTCTCGAAATGACATCCTTGGATGAGCACCTCGATGAGGTACTCAACGATGTCGCACTAGAGGGCACATCGAAGACCATATACTAGCGCATCTTCCTCAAGGCACCTGCACGACATCGCGATTCCCAAGAGATAGCCATCTACAATTTAAGAACAAGGAAAATTAGTGAACATGTAATAAGAGACATGGATAAGAAATGATACTAGATAAGAAAATAATTTCAGCATTTTTTCTTATTCCTTCTATGTTATTTAACCAACTCCTATAGCTTAATTTCTGTGTTATACTACCCTTAGTCTTTATGTATAATTTGACCTTCATAATATCAATCAATTTAACACCAAACGAAGGTAGGAGGGGTTTAAAGAATAGTACATCACATTATTTTCAGCAAGTACTAAATTCTGAAATCTTTGGAAAAAAAACTCATCTAGAGTGACGCCTTATTAGTTTAACGCCTTTCCCAAAAGAACTTCATGTAGGATGTTTTAAGGACTTTTGAAATCATTTTTGCTGTGTTTTAATGTCCTGAAAGTGGTTAAAAATATTTATTTTCAGAGGGTATACCATTTCTCAAAACTAGAGCTAGTTCAATGAGATACGAGAAGATGACCAAAAGTAGGACTTAGTTAAGAGGAGAATGCTAAGAGAGGTAAGATTAGCAAAAACTCCTAAATTTTTAGAATCATTCCTATGATTAGATTAAGTTTCATTTTGAAATCTAAGTCCTAATCTAACAGTCATTATATCTAGGGCTTGTCCTACAATCAGTATGGCTCTGATACCAAGCGTTGTTGGACCCCAGGCGTTGAATACCTGAAGACCTCATGTGTGTACCATACTAGTCCCATGATCAGTGGCTAGTACACACAATCACAACCTTGGCATTCACATCCATACATTCATATATACAAGGTAAAGCAAAATGATACTTAACTTAAGAGATTAAAGTTATTACATCATTGGCTGACCGGCCGAATAAAACAAGTATCAATAGAGTAACAAAAGTAGCAGCGGAAGTCAGAGTGATGAAAGTAAATAGATTCTAGTGGCATGCCCATCCAAACCTTCAGGTAACCGACAAGAGACAAAACCTAGATAGACCCGCCACCGAACCCTCCGGTTCCGGGTGTGAAGAATGTGTCGTCTGGCGTAGGCTCATCCTCAAACTCTGAACAACAATTAAAGCAAGATTGAGTACAATGTGTACTCAGCAAGACTTATAGTGTATCGAAAAATTTATATAGATGCAAGGCTAACAAGAGATGAGGCTCTATGCTATAAGTTATTTTCAGCACTAAGCAAAATTTATTTACAATATCATTACATAGTATTTTGCAACGGAATTTGAAGGTGCGGTTAAATAGATATAGGATAGTAAGTAAGTGATCAAAAGAATAAAATCAACAACTCGCAACCCTCCTCGACTACGAGCAATATTTTACTTTCAGCCATAGACATGGCACTTAACTCAAATATAAATCACAATGCATCTCCCAAGTTTTCCAACGAAATCATTTTTGAGAAAAATCAAGACTAGACCCGAGAATACTACACTTAGCACACTCATCACCGTGAGCACGGCTATTTAAATAGATTTACACTCTACAGAGGGGTACAACTTTACCCACAGCACATAAATTCTCTAGTTTATTTGCCATCTGTTGATACCACCGCCCACTACCTTTGGTAAGCGCCTAAAGCACGGTCGAAGCCTTTTACATCATCTAGTCCTACCCTTGCACTAGCCCAGTGAATGAATACCCTCACTTCGCTCGGGTACACCCCCGTCGAGTGAGGCATTCGCAGTTGTGTCGGCAAGCATTGTGCCCAACACCATGGTGAAGGAAGCCCCTTCGGACATGCCTACATCCGGTCATGTCCGCACTACTATGGCCTACCTATGTGCAAGGCTAGTTTTCAATGACTTAATTAGCTAATGTGGTCCCATACCAGCACATGTGGTTGTACGCTTACGGTTAGGTCAGATATACCGACGTTTGGTCCTTAATTGACCTGGGTGAGAATCTTCCCCTATCTACTAGTGAGGTACACCCATCACTCTTATCAGAATATAATATAACTTGCCCGTGTCAAAAACTAGGTTTTTGCATTTTTATTTTGTACAAAATAACATAGTTACACCCTCTAGACATTTTTTATAAATCCCCAAACTCATGTTTATCATATTGTCCTTTCATATCTTTTAGGGAAAAATTACCGCTCTAATAAGCATTTGTGCGATCATCACACTTAAAACTCCCAATTGAAATTATATATTGCCTAACCCATAACCTAACGGCTACAACAGTAAGTGAATCAATATTTCAAGGAATTCATGCATAAATTAGGATTACAACTACCGTTAACCCAAATATAGCAATTTTATATCAAACATACCCGCATGCATAATAGATTTTTGAAAAAAAGAAATGCAACAATTAAAATAGTAGGATCAACATGATCAAAGGGGTTGCTTGCCTTGCTCTGGTTGTTCTGAATACGAGGATGGATGGTCGTCGAAAATATCGTTCGGGCAATCGACGTCTAATCAAAAGAGTTGGAAACAAATTAAATAAAGCAAAATAATTTCAACTATAACAAAATCCAATTTTTGTATATTCTTGTAGAGCATGATTTTATATGAATTTATAAAAAAGAATCATCTCATTTGGAGTTTTTATGCAAAAGTTATTAAGGTTTCAATTTGGTTTGGTTTGGAAATTCTAGAGAAAAAGAAAAAGTGACGTTGAAAGCGTATTTTCCGAGATTTACGCTTTCTAGCAGAGAAAGTGTATTCCCTTCTACATTCTATTGAGGTTTACGCTTTCCAACAGAGAAAGCATATTCTCCTCAGAATTGAAAGTGGCTTTTCTATTTTCTTCTGATTTTCATTAATTCTTACATGTGGGTTCCACATGTGAGTGACTCGGTCCATGTGCACAATGCCTGGATCGGAGGTCCACGCATACGACACTGGTCCACGAGGTGGTCTACATTGTGCACTTAAGGTGGTAGGTCCCATTTGTCGAGACTCATTTTCAACTCAGTTTTAATTGATTTCTCGTTAACTGTTCCCGGGCCCACATATCAATATAACAAAGACTTAATTAACTCAATCCTAATCATTGCTTTGTCCTAATTAACCCTCATTTGGTTTAAAAGACCAGCTACAGTGTTGGTCGGCCTTAGACAAGCAAAGCAGTACGTGGGGTGGCTCTGGTGGTGCTCATCGCCGACGATGCAAGCACAGGGAGGTCCGGGACATGGCCAAAATGGGTTGCTCTCTCAACAACGATGCCACCAGATAGTGGTGGACACCAAAGAGATGACTAAAGGCAGTGCTACACCGGAGAAGAACAACGAAGCTCCTCAGGCTCAAGGATGGCTTTCATGTTTGAGCTAAATCGGCGGTAAGTGAGTGTGTGCATTGGCTTCAGGGGGTCATAGCGATGCTGTTGGCAACGGCTTGAGGACAAAAGGTCACCGAAGCAGCGGCAACATGGTCTTCCACGGTGGCACCATGATCGGCTTCCATGAATCCTAAGCTATGATGGCTAATCCTTCATTCTAACGCGCACATAAGCTCTAGGGGGCTACTAGAAGCTCACCCGAGGCTTTGGAGGCGCTGGAGGAGGACTGGAGCAGCTTGACGATGTTGAGTAGTAGCAACGCGAAGGAGGCTTCTGTCGGCAGCGTGCTTCAGCGAAGGAGATGCTACAAGGATGTGCGCATTAGCTCCCTAGCACCCGGAGGATGGTAGAGACATAAGGAATCGACAGGGGCTCACCAAGTCGGTGGCTAACTAGAAAATGGTTGCGGCGGCCAAAAATGGGGAAGAAGATCAATCCTGGTGATCCTCTACGGTTGAAGCTTCATTAATAGAGGGGAAAGCATCAGTGGTGTATAAGACACGATGTGACACGAGGAAGGGAGGTTCAAGCTCACCCGATTGCCAAAAATGAAGATGCTCTAGAATGGGTGCGCGCCAAATGTGAGGTGACGATGGCGTCTTTGGAGCTACGAGGTTCCTAGAGCTACATCAAGCATAGAGAGATTATCAGTGAGGTAAGGGACGCGTGGTGATGCGGTTAGCGAGGGCTAGGAAGCTCACATGTGGAAATGGTGTTGCGGAGCCCGCTCACCAGTGCCGGGGACGACGCACTCGTTCCCGGTTAATCAAGGCACGAGGTGCTCTGATTCTATGCGAGAGTGAGAGTGGTGACCTAGGATCTCCATGACGCGGTTGGAGGGTTATATACGGAGGAGAAGACACGAGAATTGCGATGAGAACGAGGTGGCCGTGTGAGTATCTCACGGCTCTCTTTGTTGTCTTCACCAGAGCGGGGGAAAATGGCGCCATTAAGAAGGTAGCTAGCATGGGTGGAGGTAAGCGGAGGCGACCAGAGCAGGTGTGAGCGAAAACGGTGGGCAACGTGGCGAAACCGGGGAAAGCGGCGAGTGCTAGAAGGAAGGCATACCGTGAGGGCGAGCAGAGGTGGAAGATGAAGTCTGGCAAGTGGGTCCCCACACGTCAGCGAGCGGTGAGAGAGGAAATGAGTTAGGATTTTGGGTTTAAGTGGCTAAGGCTTTGCTCAATTTTTTTATCAAGCAAACAAAATCAAAATTTTATGAAACTTTTTGTGATGACTCCTGGCCTAGTGTAGTTGCTTAGGTAAATTTTTTAGGAATTTATCTTGTATATGAGTATCTCAAAAAAATCTTACGAGGTTCTGTTTTTTATGTGATTGCATTTGTTACTCTCAATGAAAATTCACATAATTTGTTTAATAAATTTTTCCCTAAGCAATTATGCCCAAAATAATTCTCTCAAATATTTGTATTCTATTTTATGTAAATTTATCTTTAAGTGCATGTTTATATGAATTTCATTATTTGTTTTAAACAAAAGTTCAAAAATCAAACATGATTAGATTTTCATATGTAATGTGCTCAAAATTATTTTCCCAATGCATTTCTATTATATAGTCGAAAATGTGAATTTTGGGATGTTACACTACCACGAAACCTTTTCGTAACAAAAAGACAACACTACGCCACGCCACCTTTTTAGACCGAAAAGACCGCACACTACACTGTCTGGCCACACACTTCCACCTTTGTAGACCAAGAGGACAACGCACTGTGACACTACCTTTTCAGACCAAAATGACTACACTCTACCATGACACCTTTTCAGAACAAAAAGACAACACTAGGTCATGCCACCTTTTCAGACTAAAAAGACCGCACACTGTCAGGCTACACAATTCCACCTTTGCAGACTGAAATGATAGCACACTTCGACGCTACCTTTTCATACTGAACTGATCACTCTACCATGGCACCTTTTCATACCGAAAATACCACACACTATGATGCTACCTTTTTGTACCGAAATAACCACTCTCCACCACGCCAACTTTTCAGACCAAAAAGACAACACACCGCAATGCTACCTTTTCGTACTAAAATAACCACACTCTGCCATGCCACCCTTTCGGATCAATGTCTTTGCACTTCTCCTTCCACCCTCAGCATTACACCCGATCCGCTCATAAAAGGAGGGAGAAGAAAGTTGGAGGACAACACTATACCACCATACCCTACACTTCAACTTGGTTCACACAATAGAGAGGAAGGAGATGTTGGACTCGTCGTCAAACATCTACGTGAAGATGGTGCGGAAGCGCAAGTGGCTCGCCGAGAGGGCTAAACCCTACCTTGATTGTTCTATGAAGGATGTGTTGGTACCACTGAAGTTCCCACACCCGTAATGTGTGTGCGAAGAACCAACAAAGATCATTCTGTCCACATACCTGACGACCGCCGCCCGAGCATACTACACATGCAGGAACATTTGCGTAAGCGAATCTTATAGATTTTCACATGTTACGTTGCATTCCACATATCCCTAACTTCATTCGCGCATAATGGCAGCCGGAGATGCGATGCAACTTCTTCCAATGGATCGATGGCCTGGACATGTACGATAGGGCGTTCATCGAGCAGAAGTACATGTTCAACTACGCGAAGGGAGTCGAGACCTTCGAACAATGAAAACCTTATGTACCCGATCCTATTGAAAAGGCACCAGAGGAGCCCAAGAAAGCTAGGTGGTGGTGGAGGACTCCCGAACAGGAAGCTGAGTACGACCGGGCCGGGCGCACGACGGACAAGGGGAAGACTTCTGCTAGTGAGATTGGCAGCTATCCTAGCGCTCCCCATCACCCGGGCGCACTCCATATTGAAGAGGTATGTTAGATTCAATTTGCATCCTGGTTATTGATTTGGCTCTATGTTTTGCTATAATAAAATCATTCAATCGTCTAGCCCGTCTCGCAAAACATGGCTGACTTCAAGACTGGCCGCCACCATAGGCATTCCAAAGACAACGGGAAGGAACCGATGGGCCACTAGGACTAATCGACTTCATTCCAATCAACCTTTTTTCCCAATCCAAAAAGGTGCAGATATATCGTTCGGTTTATTGATTTGTGTATGTTGTTGTTTCTAATGCACGTAACCAAACCCGGTGCACCATGTAATTCGCAATTAAATTATGAAGTTGACTGGGACCCAAAAATACAATTCAGGAACACTCTGTGTATTCTGAACTAGTGTCAGATCAGTAGCTAGCTCACACAGTAAATGGTGATGAAATACCATCTATTTATTCGATTTAACTAAAAAGATCTCAAAGTAACAAATAATAATAACAACTGGACCTTATGGTCAACGTTTACTTAACTTGCCACGCAGGGCTAAAAAAACAAATAAACTCTTGCAACGGAATGAAACTCTTGACAAGGCCAATCAACATGCCCATAGGCAATCGAGTGGAGAACGATCCTAATCCGCAAAACCATCATAGTCCTCCTTCAAAGAACTCTTAAGTAGCTTAATATTCTCCAACTGATCAACAAAGGCGTAAAGCCGTGAGTACATAAAGCACTTAGCAAATCATGGGGAAATGCATGCAAATAGTATTCATGCAAGATCGAACAAAGGTTAGCAGATGGTTCTTTTGCGAGAAAGCAAAGATTGACGATAAATACAATAATAGATTGAAATGCGTAATTGAAAACAATAATAAATAATTAAACAATTTATTTGAAACAACCAGCTTAACTTCCCATTCACTTCCCAACCAAACCATTGATAAGTGAATTCCCAATTCACCAATCGATAACGAACCACCAAGTGAATTACCCGCTCACCAAACAAATATTATATTCATCAAGTGAATTACCACTACTACAAAACAAGCTATAGTAGACGCCCCATCACGCACGGTTCCTTTGGAACCATCGTGTTGGCCATTGCCGACTGCGGGTGGCGGGGAAGCCTATCACGCACGGTATTTTTAGAACCGTCAGTGATAGTCATCTATCACAGACGGTTTGTAAATAGAACCGTCAGTGAATTATCACGATTTTATTCACAAACCGCTCGTGATAATCACCAATCACGCATTTGCTCTTTAATAACCGCTCAGGTAATATCACGCAGCGGTTCTAAATAAGGACCGCTCAGCGATTTGGTGATTATCACGCATTTTGTGAATAGAACCGTCAGGATAATTCATGACGGTTCTATTCACAAACCGCTCGTGATAGATGACTATCATGCACGGTTTTTATTAAGAACCGCTCGTGATATGCCCATCGCAGATAAATTGAGCGCGACACATCCTCTCGCCGCCCAGGTTCACCGCCAAGACCGCCATTTGGCCTCTCGCCACTCCTCTCGTCAAGGTGGTTTGATAATATAATCAACCGCCTCGCTCGCTGGGCTCCACTTAGATCTAGTAGCTAGCTTCTCCTCCCCAGTGCCGTGCCACTTCCTCCCTAGCTCCTCCAACTCGCGATTTCTCCCTAATTAAACAGATGAAGTAATATCGATTATCCTTTTTCCACTCTATTGATTAGTGAATTTTCCGACTTTGCTACTCTGTACATAGACCCTAATGTTTTGTTTTTTTTGTTGTATTCCTTAATCGGAAGCATAGGGTTTAGGTTTCAATTAATACTACTTGATGGGAAAAGGCAAAACGACGCACATCTAGCTCTCAATTTGATGGACCCTATTTGTAGAAAATGAAAAGCAAAACATGTAGCCTTTAATTAATCTGGTGTAATTCCTTTGTGCAACGATGAGACAAAACGAGTAAGTACGCGTAAAGAAGTGAAAGTCTTAATCGTAACTAATTTCATGAGTAGTTTTCTAGAACAGATTAAAAAGAAGAATTTATGACACACCAAGATAAGTCACATGTGCAATGATGTATTTTATATTTCCTCCATTTATATCCATGAAGAAACGTCATCACAAAGGGTTTATTGTTTCAATTATATGAAAGCGGATATACAAGCAATCGCGGACCAACTTGCTAGTTATTAATTAGGATCTTCCTCTTGTCTTTTGTCTCATATCTAATCAACAATCATGCAGATAATCAATAATTATCCGCTATGCCACTTAGAGAGGAGAAGGTTGGACCCTTGCCCTAGCGCCCAACACCCGCCACCTCCTCCCCATTGCGCCACCTTAGAGAGGAGAAGGAAAGGAGAGGAATCGATTTTCTTCGTGAGCTCCGAGGGTAACGATCTATAACCCTTTATATTTGCTATAAATTAATCGCTAATCAATTTTGACACTAATTTGTTACATGCGAGTGTAGATGGATCAAACCGATGTACAAAGCAGAACCGTGTGAGTCAAGAGTACATTAATGGCGTGGTTGCTTTTAGAAGAGCCACGAAAGGTGATATGTTGAAGAAGGAGATAAATTTTATGTAATCGTCCATGCATTGATTATGTAATTTGAAGATGTTTAACAACGCGCGCAAATAGAAGCGCACTTGATTCAAGGGTTTCACAAAAGGGTATACATGTTGGACCACCACGGTGAAGAGCAGATTATTACACATGAAGTTAGTAATGACGGCATCGCCGAGGAAGTCAACGATACACGGATGTGGATCAGATCGCTTTTGATGAGGATATGTCACACGATGACAACTGGATCGATGCTACGCGATGCGTAAGAGAACTACAAAGAGAGAGAGTTTTGTAAATTCGAGGGCTTAGGAGGACTCGGTGAGACCTTTGTTCCTGGTTGCAAGCCGAATATACAAGGTTGTCAACCGTGCTTGAACTGCTGAAATTGAAGGCAAGCAATGGTTGGTCCGATAAGAGTTTCACGGCGTTGTTAGGTCTCCTAGCGACATCCTTCCGGAGGGAAACGTGTTGCCCAAAGACCACCTATCAAGCAAAGAAGGTTATTTGTCCATTGGGAATGGAAGTAGAAAGAATACATGCATGTCCGAATGATTGTATCCTCTACCGTAAAGAGTATGCGACATGCATGTATGTCCTGTGCAAAGCATCCCGATACAAGCGCCGAATATCGCTAAGGTGAAGCAAGGACCTCTGCTAAGATGTTGTGGTATCTCGCCAGGATCCCACGCTTGAAGCGCTTATTTGCGAACGCAAAGGACGCAAGATTGTGCGCTGGCACTCAGAGGAGCGTAAGAGAGATGGAAAGCTAAGACACCGCCGATTCTCGCCAAAGGAGAAACTTCGATCGAGCTTCGAAGAGTTCGGTGCGGAACCGAGGAACATAAGGTTAGGGTTGAGTACAGATGGAATGAATCCTTTCGGTAACATGAGCAGCCGACATAGCACCTCGCCCGTGAATCTATGTATGTACAACCTTCCTCCTTGGCTGTGTATGAAGCGGAAGTACATTTTGATGTCACTACTTATCCAAGGGCCGAAGCAACCTGGGAATGATATTGATGTGTACCTAGCACCATTGCTGGAAGATCTTGTGACACTGTGGAACTAAGGGTACGGTATGGGATGCGCATAAACGAGAGAACTTCACTTTACGCGCCATGTTGTTCTCGCACCATCAATGATTTTCCCGCCCTTGGTAACTCGTCAAGCCAAAGATAAAAGGAGCCAAAGCTGTCAAGACCGCTTAGATGCTACAGAGAGTGTATGGTCAACAACTCACAGAAAATCGTATATAAGGCCACCGTAGGTTCCTTCCGAGAGTCACCCATACCGCAAGATGAAAAAACAATTCGACGGAAATAAGGAGAACGATTCAGCTCCAAGGGCTTTTAGAGGAAAGAGGTCTATGATATGGTTAAGGATATCGATGTTGTGCTTGGGAAGGGACGAAATTAAGAACCCGTGAGAAGAACATCCGAAGAAGCGGTCAATTTTTGGGACTTGCCTTATTGGGAGCACTTAGAAGTTCGCCATCGCATCGATGTCATGCACGAGAGAAGAATGTATGTGATAGCTTGATTGGTCTCTTGTCAACATTAGTGGCAAAACAAAGGATGGTGTTAACGCACGGCGTGACTTGGTTGATATGAACATAAGGATCGAGTTAGCACCGTAGAGACCGATACAGATTTAACGTATTCTTCCCCAAATTTTGCTACACTCTATCCAAGGCCGAGAGAAATGAATCGTGCGTGAGCTTGCATGGAGTGAAAGTCCCATCCGTTACTCCGCTAACATTAAGAACCTTGTTTCTATGCAAGATTTGAAATTAATTGGTATGAAGTCTCATGATTGTCATGTGTCGATGACACAAATGCTTCTCGCTGTAATTAGAAGTATCTTGCCAAACAAGGTCCGAGTGGCAATCTTGAGGTCGTGTTATTTTTTCAACTCAATTGCTCAAGATCATTGATCCCCAAGGACTAGATGCTCGCAGCCGAGGTGGTGACCACTCTATGTCATCTTGAGATGTATTTCCTCCATCATTTTTCGATATCATGGTCCATCTCATTGTTCACCTTGTGAGAGAGATAAAGATATGCGCCCGTGTTCTTACGCCATATGTACCCGCTCGAGAGGTACATGGGAATTCTCAAGTCCCACGACGGAATCGATCTCGACCGAGGGCAAGATCATCGAAGGTTATGCAACCGAAGAGGTCATTGAGTTCGCGTCGACTACATGGCTCGTGGAACCGATAGGTGTGCCTCTATCTCGCCATGAGGGGAGATCGATGGTATCGGGACCATCGAAGGAAATCAATAACTCCCGATCTCGATACATACGCCAAGCCCATTTCATGGTCTTGCAACACATGACCCAAGTGTCCCCAGATATCGACGAAAGCACAAAGACATGGTGCGCCAATGTAATCCGCACGGCCGGAGGTTTGGATCACGAGAGCACAACCGCTTGCTCAACGAATGGTTAAAGGTGCGAATCATCGGGAGGTCATCAAGTGATGATACGCCGCTATGGTTGGCACGAGGGCCACAATTTACAATTGTCACATGGCAAGGATACAACATCAATGGGTACACATTTTATACGGCAACTCAGATAGGAAGAGCATACCCGTAATAGCGTGTCCGTGATAGATGCATTCAAGATCGATGGGATGAGGAGCTCCTACTATGGGCAAATAGACGAGATATGGGAGCTCGACCACGTGCTTTTCAAGATCCCCTATTTCGTGCCGCTGGGTCCATCTCGCACATGTGAAGGTCGATAAGTACGGTGTCACTACCGTGGACCTTTAACGTTTCGGATATAAAGACGAACCATTCGTCAAGCAACCAAGTTGTTCAAGTCTTCTATGTAACCGAATTCGCAAATAAGAAGCGCCACGTAGTTCTTCATGGAAAAGGAGGATTGTCTGAGTTGAGAATGTAGTGGACGAGGAAGAATACAATCAATTTGACGAGTTGCTCCTTTCGAAACGGCATTAGGCTCGAGGAAGAACCCAAAGGAGGAAGCTAGCTATATGCGCACGATCATCATGAAGGCCTATATCTTAATTAAGAATTTACTCCAATGTAATTAATTTATTCCATAACATCATGTGTTATGGACTTGTAATCTCTCATATATTTTGATGTCAACGTGAAATTGTCATGTGTTGATGTGTTATGGACTTGTCATATTTGATATTGATGTCAATGTGGACGACATTGTAATGTGGAGTATCAAAATTGTCATCATACTTGATTTCGAGTTGAGTTGAATTAGATATGAAATTTTGAAGTCAAATGTGTTATGAACTTGTTATGGACTTGTCATATTTGATATTAATGTCAATGTGTGGACGTACATTGTAATGTGGAGTATCAAAATTGGTTTCACTTGATTTGGAGTTGAGTTGAATTAGATATGAAATTTTGAAGTCAAATGTGTTATGAACTTGTCATCATACTTGTCACCGTGTTAGAATTCATATGGACTTGTCATAATTGTCATCATACTTGTCTCAAAGAAAGTTCACTATGTTTTCTCGTGATATTTATGTCTCACCGTGTTCAAGATGTTTTGTCAGATATCATAAATTGGCCTCGGGTTATTGGCTATCACGCACGGTTTTATTATACAACCGCTCAGGATATTAATATCACTGCACGGTTCTCATTTCGAACCGCTCGTGATATACTTTTTATAAGGCAGAAACGCTAGGGTTTTCCTCTCACTTGTCACTTCCTCTCCCGCCTGCTCACCTCCTCTAGGGTTTAGGGCTCGCCTTCACCGCCGACCACGACCTCGGCCGTCGCCTCGACATTGGTGCCCCGACCTCTGCCGCCGCCTCGACCTCGGCGCCTGACCTCGGTGCCGCCACCGACCTCGGCGCCCTCACACCTCCCAGTCAGAAGCCCCGACGCCGCCGCCGACCTCGGTGCCGCCGCCTCGACATTGGCGCCCGACCTCGGCCACCGTCCTCCTCCCCGTGTCGGCCTCCTCCCTCAGACCGGCCTTCTCCTGCCTGGCCCTCCTCCTCCCGTGTCGACCTCCCCCTCCCTCCTCCTCCCGCATTGGCCTCCTCGTGACTGGCCTCCCCACTCCCCCAGCTTCCAGCGGCATCCTCTCTGTGAGTATTGCTCCTCTGTGGCGATTCGGTTGATCTTTGCATATATATATATATATATTTTGTATAATTGCTAGTTGCAAATGTCGGTGGGCTTTGTTGACATGCTCGTGATGAACTCCATCTTATAATCGAGATTGAATGTGATAGTTAGTTCATACTTGAGCTCTATTGTATTACTTGCTACCACAATATGTTGTAATCGTTAATTGGTTACTTTCGTTCAGCTCATAGTTCTATTGCAAATTGATCGCTTGTATTGACTAGTTTGTGATTCTTCTAGTAGTATGTATGAGCTCATTCAACTTTTCATTTGCCATCTTGATCTCTCGTAGTCAACCTCTGCTTGATCGAAGTTTAATCTGTTGCTATCAGTTGAGATCATTTGACGCTTAACAAAGTATTGTTTAGAGCTCATAGTTTGAATTTATATTATCATATTCATTTCATGAAGAGTATAGACAATAGGATTGAGATGGCAAAGACTTGTTCTTTAGCTACTCTCCTTCGAGAGCACATAATATCATCAATTAATATGTTGGAATAGTGTCTGCGTAACCGTGAGTTCTTTTCCCGCATTCTCTCGTGAGTATTGCTCCTCCGTGGCGCTTCGGTTGATCTTTGCATATATATATATATATATATATATATATATATATATATATATATATATATATATATATATATATATATATATATATTTGCAGTGCTAGTTGATACCTTGATCTCGTATTAGTTTCGATTTCGAGTCTAGTAATCAAGATATTGCAAATTGATCTGGGCTTTGTTGACATGCTCGTGATGAACTCGCCTTTATACCGAGATTGAATGTGATAGTTAGTTCATACTTGAGCTCTATTGTATTACTTGCTATCACAATATGTTGTACTATTAATTGGTTACTTTTGGTCAAATTTCATAGTTCTATTGCAAATTGATCGCTTGTATTGACTAGTTTGTGATTCTTCTAGTAGTATGTATGAGCTCATTCAACTTTTCATTTGCCATCTTGATCTCTCGTAGTCAACCTCTGCTTGATCGAAGTTTAATCTGTTTTCATTAACAGTTGAGATCATTTGATGCTTACAAAGTATTGTTTAGAGCTCATAGTTTGAATTTATATTATCATATTCATTTCATGAAGAGTATAGACAATAGGATTGAGATGGCAAAGACTTGTTCTTTAGCTACTCTCCTTCCGAGAGCACATAATATCATCAATCGATTTCCTTAGAGAAGTTGGTGGATTAAGGTGTTAAATTCTTTAGAATTATGCTTTAATGCTAATTAATTTTGTTGGGATTAATTCTGAAATTTTTCTAAACTCTGCATTTTTACAACAATCCAAAAATAAAGTTTTACTTGATTCTATTTTGTTTCTATGTTGGGATTAAACCTTTGCTTAGCATTTTTTCGTCGATCGACACACTTGAGTGTACCTCTGCTTCATGCCAATCCTCCACCAAGATGAAGAAGATGGTACACTCAAAGGTGCCTGCTCGATGAAGTAGGCTCGAGCAAAGATAGGTTCTGCAAAAGATTTGTATCACTAGTTTCTATCTATACAAAGATCACAAGAGAAGCTGGTGGATTAAGGAGTGTTAGGAGTGTTAGAATAGAAGCTCGTGGATTAAGGAGTGTTAGGAATGTTAGTAGTCTCAGATGAGCTCATTCAACTCTTCATTTGCCATCTTGATCTCTATAGTCAACCCTCAGATTTCTTCCCGAGAGCAAGTAAGCGAGATGGCAGAGGCACTGTTTTCTTCGGCCACCGACGCCGCAGATGGAAGAGGCGCCGACGAGGCCGCCAACACCGACCCCGCAGATGGAAGAGGCGCCGACGAGGCCGCCAACACCGACCCCGCAGATGGAAGAGGCATCGACGAGGCCGCCGCCACCGCCGATTTATAATGACACGGAAGCGAGATGGCAGAAGACAATCGAAAATGCCTACGGCCTACCGGTCATCACGGAGGTCGCTGACTTTGGGGTCCCTTTGAGTCCCAAGAGATCACAAGTAGATTCCTGACCATCTCAGGGATACTTGAAGGAACGGTCCTCATCACCACACCAAGGTGGAAGGACTCGATTTAAAGAAGCGAAGGCGACTGCGGGATGTAACTTTCAGAGAAGTTCACTATTCCGTATATATGTGGCACGCATGCGACGGACGGCGATGCTCACGATGGGTAAATCGTGGAGGACCTTCAAGAGCATTCTTGTCACGGCACGTGAACATGGGTCGACGCCTTCAAGCAAAGATAGATTCTGACGCGGAAGCATGGGACACCTTTGTGGCTATGAAAACGTCGGCCGAATTTAAGGAGCAAAGTGCGGCGCACAAAGCTCTCCAGACATCGAAACACTCACCCAAGACAGACTCTGCAGACCACTGGGTACGCTGGTAAATACGAGGAATGGGCGGCGAGAAGGAGAACCCGCTTTCGATGTCACAAACCCGCTGTTCCCTAAGTTGGTTAAAAGCGAGGGCACAAGTCTCGCTTTGGGCAAGATCTCCTTCACAAACCCCGCATCAGAAGTGTCCCAACGTGGTAAGTATATCGAACTACTAAGTTGTTAATAAGTCCATAACTTCATAGTGTCTATAATAACGTGATGACCTCTTGCGCAGGACTTGATCGCCCAAGCTTCCCAAGGCTCCTTCGCGCGCATAGGAGAAGGATATACTATCTACGGCCTTGGGAAACAAGGAGCACCTGGTCGCACGCGAGGCCTTGGGGTTAACGTATCTTGGATTCATGGATTCATGGACGACTACTACACGATAGGACTAGGAAGAGATCCAAGGTCGAGCACGACAACCGGCTTGGTACAGATGATTACTAACCAATTTCAAGTAGAGATGGCAAGATTGTGGAGTCAAATGGATATACTCATGAGCCACGGTCGCAAGCCGCCTCGCTAATTTGAAGACACCTCCTCGACGTCGGAGTAGCGCCGCCGCCCAAGATAATTAGAACATGACGACGTCCGACACCGATAGACGACATCAAGGTAACGTACATCTATGGAATGCACCAAAGATAGACCCTAACGACGCCTTAGCTAATTGCGATCGCTTTGTAGGAGCCGACGCCAGAAGCTCCAAGTGAGGATGGATGGGTCCTTTGTATTGAGGTCGCATAGGGATGGTGTATCCATACGAGGAAGGGCAAGGCAAAGACGGTGCCCACCGGTGCACGGTTACGCCAAGGTCCGTGGATATGGTACATGTCAATTTTCGAGCCATCCCACCGACATTTGCCCAACGAAGAGATCACAACACTAGGGATGCCGCCTCTCTTTATCCAAAGGGCCCAAGAAGAACATCGCCTCGAACCAAGAAGGTTGCGATCCGACACGACCATTCCTCTCCAACGGACCTCGATGACTCCACCTCATGTTTCGCCTCAAAAGGCCACCTCTTCGATTCCCGTGGAGAAGACGCCAAGGAACAAAGAAAAGCGCGCCGACGACGGTTTCCCGAAGTCGCTCACAAAAAGACGATGCCAATCGCTAAGGCCAAATCAAATCAACGAACGCATAAGGCGCCCCAAGTCCGGAAGTCCGAGAAGTCCGGAAGTCCGCGATACCCGGAAGTCCGCGATACCGGAAATACATCATCGAAAACCGCTGTGTTCCGGCCAGCAGATAATGCACGCCGACATGCTTGTCGCTTTGCATGCCGGTACTTGGACAAGACCCAAAAGAAGGGGTCCGACATCGAATCACCGCCGATACGAGGACAAGCATTTCTTCAACGGACGAGGTACTTCGTCGTGGGCTTCAATGATTTATTTGAACTATTCAACCTCGCTGGCCTCGACGCCTCGCTTCTACGATGTTGACATCGTAAGCGCGCATAATCAAGTTCTACATTCATCTAATACCGATAAATATCACAACTCATTGCTTATGTATAGATACATGCCGCAAAATGTCCGGAATGGAAAGAACCGTGGTTTCTCGACCCACACGTGGTATCGCTGTAAACCATCCTACAAGACTCGCCCTTCGCCGAGAAATACATAACGAGGTCATTGCTTCTACAGAGGAACATGAAGTACATAGTGGTGCCCTACAACCGTGGGTAAGTGTCACTACTTGCTATACAAATTTCATTTGTACATTATACGCAAAGACTTAACTTAGGTTTAATGACTATAGCGACATACATGAGTAGGTACCATTGATCTTTTAGTTATTATACCCAAGAGGAACCATGTGATATACCTTGATTCCCTAAACCGCAACAAGCACGACTTCAAAGACTCTAAGAGGAATACTGAGAGGTATGCTCATTTCCTCCTTACATAACTCTATTGTAGTCTTCATTCGCTTGAAATGGCCGAGGATAACTTTTTCAATCATGTAGGTCGCTCATCAATTATGTTGCCAACAAAGGAATATACGATGGAAAGAGCGCCTAACTAACACACGTGATGGATTTTCCAAGACATGCTACAACACAATAATACTATATCATACTTCATAATAACGCGCCTCGAACCGACTATACCTATATATGTAATTCTATTTTTGCAAAGGCCGCCAAAGAAAAAGATGATGAGTTATGTGCAATCTACGCCTGCTATCATATGCACTAATCCTTACAAGCTAAGAAGAAGGATCCCGAGGTTTGTCAATCTCAAATAATTATTTCCTAATTATAAATTTAAATATATATAGCTTACCACTTTACTCTTAATTGGTAGCTTATGTGTCTTGGATTTACAATGTGATTCACTCTATGAAGAGATCAAGGACATTCGAGGAAGCTCATACTTTATCAACTCGTAAATCATTAACGATAACGAGAGTTTCATCCGTCGCCAACCCGAGCATCACCCCACTAAAACCTCTCAACGCAAAACAATTGTAATCTAGTTGTAACTATAGCGACAATACTTGAACAAATGCGATCTTTTGTAATTTATTTTGAGTAATGATCACTTTGAGTTGTCATGGTCGCTTGAATCATATTGTGAAATGCTGTTTTGTGAATGCTTGAATGCATTTCGTGAATGCTTGTTTTCAGAGGGCATGGCTAGCAATTCCCGAGGCTAGCCAGAAAACAAAGAAATTGTGGGCGGGGTATGAGCTATCACAGACGGTTTTTGTTAAAACCGCTCAGGAAGACAAGTATCACAGACGGTTTCGATCGCAAACCGTTCATGATAGAGAATATCACGACGGTTCTATAAAAGCCGCCCGTGATATTCACAAATCACGACGGTTTTATTTAGAACCGCTCGTGATATTCTCCTATCACGCGGTTTTTTTAGAACCGCTCGTGATATTCTCAAATCACGCATTTATTTTCGCTTGAAACCGCTCGTGATATTTGACTTCGCTGACGGTTTTTAATAAAACCGCTCGTGATATTTCGTATCACGACGGTTTTGTACCGCCTCGTGATAATATTCTGTTATCACGCATCAACAAACATAGACGGTTCGAAACCGCTCGTGATGACGGTTCCAAACCGCTCTGTGATGTCGGTTCCTCGTAGTAGTGTACCTATTCACACCGACACATTTTATAAGAAACTCTATCTCCCGTGTGAAATCCCCAGACATGTCCATAACCGAGGATACGGCTATTAGAATAGATCAATTAACACTCTGCAGAGGTTGTACACTTTACCCACAAGATATAACCAGTGTAGCGATCACTAATCATAACAAAACCTTTCAGAAATTTTATCTCGACAATTGACTCTCTCGTTGTGCATACAGCCCTCCCAAAACCTCACCGTGGGTTCACGCACAATGTTGGACCTGGAGACAGTGAAAATGCCGCCCATAGATGTGGCCTTAGAAAAGGATACACACCTCCACCCATATACTACCTGAGTAGTCAAAAGCCAAAACTCCATAACTTACTAGGTTAGGACCGTCCCATTAGGCATGTGGTTGTACGAAAGGTCCAGTTCAATCGCGCACAAGATTAAGTCCTTGACAAGTTACTCAGGCGAGTCTACCACAAACCCACGACGTGTTGAAACACCCCCACTATCCACCAACCACTCGTCCGAGCGAAAACCATTTTGTTTAAAAAAGACCAATAACACACCCTGTCATGGTACACAAATTTTAATAACAGCAGTGGCTAACCACCACAATTCCATATTTCATTAAGTCAAGATTAATCATTATGACACATGTGATAATGAACCCATCGTAACTAAGCTGAACTAAGCATCTGTACGATACCCATGTTGGTGATATGAATATGTCCAACTAAAATTATCCATGCTAGGGTGACAAAGGATTCATGGCATTCAAATAATCAATGGAGACATCATGACTACAGGTGATAACTAAACCCAAAACAATTTATATAAAGATAGCATGCATTGTATAAAACAATATACTTTTGAAATCATAGGTTCAATATGATCAAAGAACCATGACTTGCCTTGGAATAAATCTTGGGATTGATCTTGATCTTGGTGCACTCCTCTTTGCTCAAAACTTCTCAAGAATCAACGCTCTACTCGTAAACAAAGTAAATAAACGAAATAAATAAATAATAGAGACAAAAAAACTCCAAAAATTAAATAAAAATCTCAGCTAAATGGATCTTGAATTTAGAAATTTGAATGCACTCAATCGGAGTTCGGATGCAAAAGATATGAGCTCTGAAAGTTTGAAATCACATGAAATCATGAAAATTAGGATTTATAGATTTACTGGAATTGTTTTTCCGAAGGAAAAGACAATTATGACATAAGTTGATGTCATTAAGGGAATTTCGGCTAAAAACAAATAAAAGGAAATTGAATTTGATTTGTGGGACCCACTGGTCAATGAGTAGGTCTATGGTGAACTAGATCCATGGACCTTTTGGATCAGGTGGACTTTTGGTGTGCCATATGGCTCACCAGATGGATTGCCACATGAGCTACATTGGCTTAGGTGGACATGAGTTGGCACTGAGATGGAAGGATGATGTGGCTCAGGGACAAATAAGAAGAGCAAGCAGGGGCAGCCATGGCCGGCGACGGGCTTCACGGCTCCTAGTGACGATGGTGTTTGGATGGTGTCCGAAGGCGGATGAGATGAGCACCGGCTCAGTAGTGAGGCAACGAACTCAAGGGAAAGCTCGGGAGGTCCGGAGGTTGATTAAACCAGCAGAGATTCGAGGATGACCGGAGGACAAGAAGATGGTCGGCGACAACGATTCGACAGCAAGGGAGCAAGGAGAAAGTGAGGGATTAGATGAAGGGAACCAAAGGCATGTGATGACGTGCACAAAAGATCTGGGAGCTCACCAGAAAATAGATCGGACAAGGTGGTCGGCGCGGTCGGATTTGGGCAAAGTCGGCGACGGCGATGTAGGGGTCCTGGTGCGAAGGGGATGGCGTCACGGCGTAGAACGCGGGCTTAGGATTCCAATGGAGGTGACGACGCGAGCTGAGGTGCACTGTAGGCGACAAACTTCGGCGAGGAATGGCTTCCACGGTGACTCAGTTTTGGACGGATTGCAGCTTAAAGAGGACGAGATCGGGGACAAGACCTTAGGGTTTCTGTCAAGGAAGGTCGGTTGAAGAGATTGACGTGAGGAGGTGGGTTTATATAGGGTTGGAAAGGAGGAGTCTGCATTGGAGCCAGCGGCTCTTTGGCGCGTTGAACTCGGACTCAAGAATACAGCTCGCAGATGATTGAAGAAGAAGCACACGTGCATTGATTGCACGAAACCACCGGCAGCGAAAAGAAAGAGGAAGGAAGAAGCCGGCTCGGGTGGGCTGTGACACACGGAAGGAAAACAAGACAGGCCAAGGCTTGGTTCTCGGGTGCACGCAAGGCAAGGAAGGGTGGAAGCGGCTCGGGCTGGCTCGACTGAAGAAAGGAGATGCGGCCTAGGGAAAAACTGAAGCAGGCCAAGGAGAGAGAAGCAAAGACAGCCCGGTGCGCTCATGCAATGAAAAAGAGCGCTGGGCTGTAGTGCATCAAGCCGAGGTAAAGGGAAAATGGGTCGGGTTGAAGGAATAGAAATGCGCTTCGGCTGGAGATTTGGCCCAAAGCCAAAACTGAGATTTATATTAGTTTTCCTTTTTAGAAAATACTGAAAAAGCAAAAAAAACAAATAGAAAATAGCAAATTCACTCGTAAAAATTCTAGACAAATCTAGAAAATATATCCAAGCATATAAAATCCAGATAAAATAATTTTGATAATAGTTGATGTTGAGATTATTCATATTAAATTATTTTTGATCTCTCAAAATTCCATTTAAGCTTTAACTTTAGCAGAAAAATTCAAATGGTTATTTTTCTTTTTAAAACTTCAAAACAAACCAAATTTTTGGGATGTTACAAACCTCCCCACCTTAAAGGAATCTCGTCCCCGAGATTCGGGCTAACTAGAGAATAGGTTCTAATGCCGGTCTAACTTAAAGACTTACCAGCAACGACATTCTGAACTGGTTGAACTTCTTCTGCAGTGGCATGATTCAGCCTCCCTCTTGTTGCGGTTGATGGAGTCCTGGTAGCTTAATTTAGAGTCTGACGCATTCCTCTTCCTACTCCTAGCTAAGAAGTCCTGGTTGGTGTAGCTCCCAAATTGAAAGGAATTGGTGTCGGCTCCTGCTTCTGCGGACACTTGTTAGCATAATGACCCATCTCACAGCAGTTGTAACATTGAATTGCTGCAGCTGGATAGTTGGTCCTCTAAGGCTGATGATTGTTGCTATTATTGGCATTGGAAATTCCTGAATTTCCTACATGAGATACTGGGGCAAGGGTTCTGAATCCGACAAATGAATTATTGGGACGAAAAGGCTGTTGAGCATTGGTCCCGGTTCTCTGTAGCGGATTCTGATGAACTCCATGTTGTATCATCTTCCTTTTACGAGATTCATCCAACTCACGCATTTATTCTTCATGTGTTTAATAGGTAAGATAGAAAAGCAATGTAGACGAGAGGGAATAGCACAATAGATGAGATAGAATAGGATAGAGAAGATAGAAACAACTTAATTAGGGGAAACAGATTATACCCAAAGACAAAAGACAAGAAAGACATAGCTAGAACGCTATGAAAGAACAAAAAAAACTCTTCAAATTAAAGCCTTAGTGTGACTGCAACATAATACTTGATAGCAAAACTACAGCTCCCACTTACACACAACCCAAATAAAGATCTATTACAACAATGATCTAACAAACACTACTAAAAAATCTAGTAGGACGGCTCCCACTCGGGACTAGAAAACAAAAACTCTTCAACTTCTGACTCTGAATCACTATAGAACACCCACGCATTGCAAATTGCTGGTAGAGACTCTGGATGAACTGCTGGAACGAAGCGATGAAGATACTCTTGACGATTGCCGATGACTTGACTTCTTTATTTCGGACTAGAGAAATTAATGAGGTATGAAAGTCAATTTAAAATTATAAAACAAAATGCAGCAATGATAAGAAACAAGATTTCTAGAACAAGATGAGAAAGAATAGAATAGGATAAGAATAGAATAGATTGAGATAAGAAAACAATAGAGTAGATGAGAAAGGAATAACCACTTAAATCAAGTTAAGTTGATTTGATTTAGAAAATAAGTTTTGAAGCTTTTAGCTCAAACGACCATGCTAATTAAGGTTGTGTTCTACAGTCGATATGGCTCTGATACCACCTCTGTCGCAACCCAAAAATACAATTCAGGAATCCTTTGTGTATTCTTAACTAGTCCCAGATCAGTAGCTAGCTCACATAGAAAACAGTGATCAAATACCATCCATTTATTCGATTTAACTAAAAAGATATAAAAGTAACAAATAATAATGATAACTGGACTTTATGGTCAACGTTTACTTAACTTTCCATGCAGGGCTAAAGAAACAAATAAACTCTTACAGCGGAACGAAACTCTTGACAAGGCCAATCAGCATGCCCACAGGCAATCGAGTGGAGAACGCATCCTAATCCGTAAAACCTTCATAGTCCTCCTTCTGAAAGAACTCTTGAGCAGCTTGATATTCTCCAACTGATCAACAAAGGCGTAAACCCGTGAGTACATAAAGCACTCAATAAATCATGGGGAAATGTATGCAAATAGTATTCATGCAAGGCTGGAACAAAGGTTAGCTGTATGGTTCTTTTGCAGAAATCAGCATTGACGATAAATACAATAATAGATTAAAATGTGTAATTAAAAACAATAATAAATAAGTAAACAATTTCTTTGAAACAACCAGCGAACTTCCCATTCACTTCCCAACCAAACCATTGATAAGTGAATTCCCAATTCACCAATCGACATAAACCAGCAAGTGAATTACCCGTTCATCAAACAAGCATTATATTCATCAAGTGAACTTCCTATTCACACTCGACACATTTTATAAGAAACTTTATCTCCCGTGTGAAATCCCCGGACATGTCCATAACCGAGGACACGGCTATTAGAATAGAATCGGTTCCACAAGAAATACAATCGGGAAAACAGCGCACATGGCAACCCTAAAACAAAATATTTTTTCCATTTCGCTCCGTAGGTGGCTGTTTCTGTTATTGCACCACCGATCTCACATTCTTTACCTCATATTTCATTATACTCTCTAATTTCGGATTTCGAACTACGTGGCCACTTAAAGAAATTACCAAAGAATTGCCTGAAAATTAGTAATTTTTAGGCTAAATTATGTACACACAAATAAAAGGAAAAGTCCCATTACTCCTCGAACTATCAAAAAAGTCTGGTTTACCCCCTGAACTACAAAACCGGTTATTTAACCCCCTGAACTTGTCAAATCCGGTCAAATAACACCCCGTAGCGGTTTGAAAAGGTGGTTTTGCTGATGTGGCCAGTTTTGTCCAAGTCAGCGCATATGTGGTATCCAAATCAGCATGTGTGGTATCCAAATCAGCATGTGTGAGGTGGCTATCTTCTTCTCCATCTCTTTCTCTTCCCCTCACCCTCTCTCTCTCTCTCTCCCCCTCACCCTCTCTCTATCTGCAGGACCATTGCCGCCGCATTCGCAAGAGAACTAGTCGAAGCTTTCCCCATCATGCTCCTCCTCCTCCCCAACTCCCTCGCCTTCCCGTCGCTTTCCTCGCCATCCTCGCTGGCGCTGCCGCCGCCACCATGAACCTCTCCTCCTCCGCCGAGATTCGCAAGATTCGCCACTTGCCGCCGCTTTGGCTTGCTCAACGGCCATTCCGACCCCAACACTGCCACCTCCATCCCAGTAGCTACCTCCCAAGATCCTCATGTCATTGACACAGGCGACGGCTCCCCCGCGACCTCCCCGTCCCCATGCCGCTGTCGCACAGGTTTCACGCCTCCCCCTGCTTCGCCTGTGGGGTCCTTCCACCCATCCAAGCAAAGGCACAGCGCGGCGGCGGGCCAGCAGGAGAACCATAGCTACACCCCCATTGACGGCCGTGCCGCCTCACCGTTTCATTGCCACTCCAAAGCGCCTCCGCCTCGGGCGACCCCATCACCGCGTGCCCCCGGCACCGAGGAACCCGTCCCCCACCACCATTCGTCCTCCCCGTCGCCAAGAGCTCCCGCCGCCAGGCTCCCTTCTCCTCTTGCCTCGGCTTGGCCGCCGGATCACCACACCACCCCGAGTCACCCGGCCGACCTCCGGTTCCTCACTGTCGCAAGCACTGTGCACACACCGCCTCCTCATTGTGCCGCCACTTCGCCGGCGCCAAGATGGGACCCATGTTGTCGCCCGCCACCTTCCATCGAGCCGCCGCTCCTGGCAAGACCACTGACCTGGCCACGGTGCCCTTGAGGTCGCTGCCTCTGAGGAGCCTGCTCCGCCTGGCCACCGCCGCCTCGCCACCACCCGTCCAGCGCCGCCACCGCCCAAATGCCACCGAACCCTCCCTCTGCTCCCATTTCTTTGCAGCCAAGGAAACCAAATGGGGATTGTGCCCGTGGCATTCTCTCTCCCCCCTTGTCTCATTTCCATGTGGGGCCCCACTACAATTATATGGCTCCACTGCCACTCAGTGTGCTGAGTTGGCCGAATTTGGCCACGTCAGCAAAACCACAGCTCCAAACCGCTACGGGGTATTATTTGACCGGATTTGACAAGTTCAGGGGGTTAAATAACTGGTTTTGTAGTTCAGGGGGTAAACCAGACTTTTCTGATAGTTCGAGGGAGTAAACCGGACTTTTTCCAAATAAAAAAACAAACAAACAAGACCCTATGTCTAGTTGAATTGGCGACAGACTGCCGCCAATTGAACGGCGATAGGACCTCGCCGCCAATTCCGCCAGCTAAATTGACGACAGAGTTTATTAGGCTACTGCCGCCGCTTGACCGGCGCATGAGCTCGAGCCTGCAATTGTTTTTTGACTATTTAATTTTGTATCTTTTTTAATTTAATATTTAAAAAAAAATCCAAGCCAACCGGTGCAGAAAATTTGAGGTATGCACACTCTACCTATTCTTGTTTGGAAAAGCTAAGCATTGTTGTTGTCACTATTTCGGTATATATCGAATTAGAACTAAATATTTTGGCTTATTAGGTTCAGTTTTTTTATTTTAGATCCGTAAATTCGGCACTCAAATTTCAAAAACCAAAATAATTCTATATGGTAAAAAAAAACGAATGTCCATTCATTTATAGGCTCATCCTATTGGGCTCTATTGGTGAGTTTGTCCATATAATGGGGTAGATTTACAACAGTAGCTTGCTTTTTCCACATATGAAGTGTTGTGTGCGTAAGAAGCAAGTTGTGTAAAAATGGAATGGTAGAGGATTTATCTTGGATTGCTAAGTCCGATAAAGATCATGGGTTAGGAAGAAGGATAGAGGCTAGTTTCAGTGTCCAAAACTCCGTTAGCATAACATGCTGTTTTTCCATTTTCAGCGATTTAATAACCCGAACTAAATTCAAATAACGTTGAAAATCCATAACTAATTCAAATCAACTCCAATTTGAGTGAAACCAATTTTTCTTTCATTTTTAATGTAATTTCCCATGGAATAGGTTTCAAACATGTTACTATCATAAAAAAATTCAAAATTCAAATTAATTTCGGTTTCAAAAATAGTAAACCCTGGTTTTCCATTTTCCCTCCCAGCAAAAATTGGTTAGGGCACAACTCTCACATATGAACTCCACTTTAGTTTATTATTGTTGATAAATTCATCTAAAATCATACTCTACCTACTATCTAATTTTCATGCATTTTGGATGAATTTGAATTTTTGTGTAAATTCGGCGTTATTCGTTCTTATTCATTCTTCTCGTTCGTTTGGTAGATTTCAAAGATTCGATTGTGTACAAAAGTGATCCTCAGCAGCACCTAGACTATCCCCAACAAGGCAAGCAACCCCCCTTCATTTGATTATGTTGATCCTACTATGTTCAACACTATTATCTTGTTTTGCAATTGTATGTATGCATGCTCTATTTGATGATTAATTTCTCATTAGAGGTAGTTAATCCTAGTAGTTGCATGAGCTGTAGGTAAATGTTCATTCCTTGCCGCTGAGCCTATGTTAATATTCCCGCTGATGAATTAGAGCTTGGTGGATGAGTTATGCTTATTTATACCATATACGAGTTGTGTCGCTTAGCAATGCTTAGTTCGGTAGAATGGGGATCATCATTCAACGATGGTAATTA
Organism: Phyllostachys edulis; assembly: GCA_036346405.1. Lineage (NCBI taxonomy): Eukaryota > Viridiplantae > Streptophyta > Magnoliopsida > Poales > Poaceae > Phyllostachys > Phyllostachys edulis. Next base: position 10,319,289 of record CM070552.1, read on the forward strand.
TATCATCACTTTAATTACTTGGGTCAGGTACTCATGTAAGTATTGTATTTGAAAAATTAAAACTAAAAATAAAAGGATTTGGACTTGGGCCGATGATTGAATTGTGTGTTTATCAGGTGTGTGGTTCGTGCCCAAGTCAACAAGGACCAAACATCTTGTGTCACCGATCCAAGCATTATTGTGTGCATCCGCATGAGGGTATTGGGAACCCTTCTTTACTTATTACTTTGTTATTTGTTAACTCGAGTCGCAGGTGGTAGATGTTAGGGGGGGGGGGAATGTTTTGTTGCTAAAGGAAATGTGTGGGCTGGGTTCCGGGTAGGTTCCCTCACCTGAGGAGCATCGGTAGTTGTGGAGGCTTTACCAGTGACTCCATCACAACGTATGGGTCCTCTGTGGGAGCCCTGTCTGCACACACAAGGGTGGTTCACGGAGGTCTTCGCACCCATAAGGCGGCTCCTAGCTAATGCATTTCATTATAAAACGTCTCGTACGATCTAGCTCTGCCGGCATACCTTAGGAAGTGTTCTTAATTTCGAATGGCAAAGGAGTGGTAGAGTGTGTGGGTAAATTTGTACACCCCTTCAGGGTATAATCTATTCGAATAGCCAAGTCCTTGGTTATGGACAAGCTTGGTTAGGTCGTGCAAGAGTTAGACTCTACTTTTCGATAAAACTTGGAATCGAGTGGTACGAATGGGAAATTCATGCTAATGTTGTGGTGGCTGTGGGCATCCACTTCTAGGTTGTTAATTATGTCTCTAAATACTTTCTCCCTATTATTTAAACAAATAAAAATAGATTTGGTAAATAGCCTTGTAAAATATTACTCTATTGTAAAGAAAAATGCATTTATGCTGAAAATATTGCCTAGTGTAGTAGCCTTCCTTTGATACTTGAATGCATCTACTTTGTTTTGTTATTGCACTTGTTGTATGTATGAAATGTGTATGGATGTGATTATCAATGTTGTGGATGTGTGCACTAGCTACTGATCATGGGACTAGTATGGTACACACACGAGGGCTTCAGGTATTCAAAGTCTGGGGTCCGACATGATCCTATCGCCAGTTCAACTGACGATAGGAGCCTGTCATGGCTGCTGTCACCAGTTGGACTAGCGACTACCAATTGTCAATTGGAGTGGCGACAGTAGCCTAGTTCTACAATTGTTTTTTTTTTTGCTATTTAATTTTATTGTTGACAATGACCTAATAATCCTCATTTTATTCATTTATCTATAATTCTTATTATATATAGCAATATCGTTACACTTCTCATAACTATACCCCTTATCCATAAGGGAGAAGGTCGTAAGCTTTTCTACGACCATCCCCTGGTCGTAAGTTCCTCTACGACTAGTCCCTAGTCATAAGCTTTTCTACGACTATCACTTGGTCGTAAGTCTTCCTACGACCAGTCTATGGTCGTAAGCTTTATGATCAGGAAGTCTTCTACACCACGTTTAAAGATATGGAGTAGTTAATTACGTTGTTATTCCCTGGAATAACTGCATGAATAATCTCTCTATCCTGATGATAACCGCCTGGCGACATGGGGATGTTACTACTCCAGCAATAATCTCCAGTAACCGCTTCCTCATTTGAAGCATTGAGGTGCTCTTTGGACTGGAGAAACTGCCGCCCTCTTCGAGCACTATATAAAGGGTGGAATCAGCAGACGATAGGGAAAGAGGGGAAGAAGCACAATCAGGAGCACAAGGCATTACGAATTAGTCTTCCTCTTGATTGTAAACATCACACTCAATACAACCACAAAGGAGTAGGGTTATTATTCTCTCTGGAGAAGGCCTGAACCAATATAAAATCCCTGTGTCATTCTCTACATAGCTTCAGTCTAGGAGACCCCCCGAATCAAACAATCATACGTAAGATCGGTTATAGATCACCGACAGTTGGCGCCGTCCGTGGGGATCTCTCGGTGATTCCTTGTCAACAAATTCTCTTTTTTCCTAATGCTTCCATGGAAGGAGAGTGGAACGAGGAGAATTGGTTTGACTTGGCCTACTACGCAGAAATCGACATGGATGCCGGCTTCGACTACAAACCGAGTATCATCTCATCCGATGGTAATGCCACCTCTAGAGATCATTCGCTAGATCCTAGAGACCATGCCACCGATGGAGTTGAAGAGGGATCCTTATCCCCCACAACGTTACATCCAAATAAGGGACCAGATTCCTCAGAGGACAAGGATCTACCCGACCACAACTAGGATTGCACCCAGGCAGGCACTGAGCATAGCAAGGGTTCTCCCTCGAAATGTTTGAGTCCGCCTAAGGCCATCCACTTGGCACGGCAAGTCCTGGAAGCCATCATTCTGGGACTCCATCAGCATCTGATGGTTGTAACTCTGTGGTTGCCCTCGCAGAGGATATGGGGGAGCACCCTATTCCTACAAGTTCGATCGCACGTTCATAGAGCTTACCTATTGACAGAGATCGCTATAACTCCGGAGTTCCCCTTCCGGAGGGGGTTTACTCCAAGTCGCCAGACGGTGTCATTTAACTACTCATCAAGTCAGGAGGCCTCTAGCGCAAGTGGAGATCATACACAGGAGGTCTTTGTCCTCCCCTCAGATCATGATCTGACTCCTAGAGGCAGGTCTGAGGATGCTCCCCTCAGATCACACCCTACGACCCCTCGTGGGGATGGTGAGCAGGCCTCCAGCAATGAACGGGGTCAACACTCTGATGAGCATGGAAGAAATCCTCAAAATGATCGCACTCCATTGAGGCAATCTCAAGGTTCTAGAAGAATGGCAACTCAGAGAAATTTGCCTCGACGCATTCAATATCAGTCGGAGGAAGCTCGAGAATTCCAACACATAAATGATCTGCTCGAGAAACCAACTCAAGAACTCGCACGAGCGCTAGGGTACGACCTCTTCACCGAAGAGATCACGTGAAGGCTTCGAAGTATGATGGAAAGACTTGAGCATCCTCCCCGACACACTTTTGAAGTCGTAGCGGTACGACTCCGTCGACCACTAGTCGTTCGAACAACTCGTCTCATGGAGATCGACGCAACAACAGGTTACGCCGTTCCCCTAACCTTAACTCCAGTCGGAGGAGAGTTCTTCGAACGTCTGACGATCGACAAGCTCCCAGAGGAGGTGATCATTCACCACTCCAACCTAGAAATCTGCAATGGCAGATGGAATACGAGGAGTATTTCCCTCGTAAGGCTGAGACCTACTATAGGTCGGGTCCACCTATGACTGGGTATCGTCGTGTACGATCACCTGGTAATATCAACCCTTCTTTCCTGCAAATAATGCATCAAGAAGTCATTACCGGATGTCGGGCATTCTCACCCGACCTCCGAAAGCAGCCACGATCGCTTCTGGCCACCAAAGGAATATGGAGAAGTTTGATGGATCTCAAAATCCCATCGAATTCCTTTAGATCTACATGACCACCGTCCGAGCGTATGAGGAGAGCACATCATGGCAAATTACCTTCCAACTCTGCTCGAAGGATCCGCTTGATTGTGGTTGCTTGACCCAACCACTCGAGTCAATCTATTCGTGGCAACATCTCTACAACCTTCTGTTGGCCAATTTCTAGGGCACCTACATTCGGCCTACAAAGGATGACAACTTGCACAGGATGAGACAAAATAACCACGAGACCTTATGCCAATTCATCAGGCATTTCAGTCAGGTTCGTAATTCGATTCTAGAGGTTTCTGACTCATCTGTTATAAGAGCCTTTAAGCAGGGAGTCCGCAGAAGAAGGATTATGGAGGACATCGCATTGAATCCCCTAGCTACTATTGCTGAGCTCTTTGAGATGACCGATCGATATGCGACTACCGCTGAAGTAGTCAAGTATAACAAAACCATCGATCAGGACGACAAAAATCCTCAAGAAACGGGCAAAAGTAGCAAAAAGAAGGATAAGAAGGCCAAGAAATCCAAGAACAAGTCTAAAGGCCAAAATCCTCAAGCTAACAGTTCCATGGAAGTATTGACCGTAAGCGATAAGGAGCACGAAGTTCCAAGCCATACTCCGACCGGAGCAAAGGTAAGCGCCTCGAGCGAAAGAACGATAAGCCTAGGTGGTACCCTTTTCATAAAAAGGAAGTACATGACCTTCGCAATTGTCAGGTTTTCCAATGAAAACTCGAGGACTACTACACCGGCAAAGGACCTCTCCCTACTCTCACCGAGGTAGGTCAAACGAGTGGTTGTAAGTAGTCAGATGACGATGAGGAGATTCTATTCCAGGATCCGAAGCATACCATTGAGCATATCTATGGGGGATCATCGGCATATGAGTCAAAACGATACCTTAAGGTCGCGAATGCGAGGTAAACTCCATTGACCCTCCTCTTGTCAACAAATTTCCAAGTGGTCGAAAGTCTCCATCTCTTTCGAGAAGGGTGACTGTCCGATACCTTCTACTCGACCAGGTCGACTTCCGATTATGGTCGAGCCCACCATCAACAACTGTCAAGTAAATCAGGTGTTAGTTGATAGTGGCAGCTCATTAAACATCTTATTTACGAGTGCCCTGGACGAGATTCAAGTACCCAGGACCAAGGTAAGACCGGTACGATACTCTTTTCATGGGATTATACCGGGGTCTTCGGCCAAACCTATTGGCCAAGTTTCTCTTCCTTTAACATTTGGTTTTTCAAGCAATTTCAGGATAGAGAAAATCTCCTTTGATGTGGTCGATTTTGATATGGCATATAATGTCATACTCGGATGACCAACTTTAGTAAAATTCTTAATGACTGCTCATTATGAGTATTAATCTCTTAAGATGCTAGGTCCCAAAAGAGTAATCACAATTCACTGTGATAAAAAGATGGCGCATATGTGTGACCGTCGATCCCTCAAGATGGTTGGTCAGATACCAACTCGAGAAGAAAGCAAGGAGCAGCCTTCGACTAAGCAGTCAAAGCCTAAAGCTACACCAAAGCCGAACAACCAGGTCAAAGAGGTTCCTCTGGATCCAGATGAGCCCTCGAAGACCGTTCTCATCGGGGATACTTCCGACCCTAAATAGGAAGATGCCCTCGTCACTTTCCTCCGAGCTAACGCGGATGTCTTCTCATGGCAAGCATCCAACATGACCGGAGTCCCCAGAGAGGTGATCGAGCACAGGCTAGCTTTACGACCTGACAAGAAACCCATAAAACAAAAAATACAGAGATTTGCACCTGATCGATGAGATGATATCATATCAGAATTGGACAAGCTACTTAAAGTAGGCTTTATAAGAGAAGTCGACCACCTCGAGTGGTTGGCCAACCATGTAATAGTTAGGAAGTCTACTGGCAAGTGGCGTATGTGTGTAGACTTCACTGATCTCAATAAAGCTTGTCCAAAAGAGATGATTTCCCTTTACCTCGTATCGATCAGTTGGTTGATTCTACTGCTGGCTGTGAAGTATTAAATTTTCTAGTTGCATATTCTGGTTACCATCAGATTAATATGTGTCTAGAAGATGAAGAAAAGACTACATTTATTACACCATTTGGAATATTTTGCTATGTCAAAATTCCATTTTGTCTCAAAAATGCTAGCGCTTCTTTTCAACGCTTGATGCAATCGACTTGTTCACTTCAACTAGGCCGAAATTTGGAAGCCTATGTTGACGATCTAGTCATAAAAAGTATTGAGCAACTTAATCATATTTCCCAATTGCAAGAAACATTCGACAACCTTAGAAAGCACCGCTTGAAACTCAATCCTGAGAAGTGTGTGTTTGGAGTCTCTTTAGGAAAATTGCTTGGATTCCTAGTCTCTGTACAAGGAATAGAACCAAATTCCGAAAAGATAAAGGCCATTGTGCAAATGCGCCTTCCGACCACGAAGAAAGAAGTCTAGAAACTCATAGGGTCCATGGCGGCCTTAAGTCGTTTCGTCGCACAACTGGGAGAAAAAGGACTACCTTTCTTCAAACTTCTAAGGAAGCACGAGTGTTTCAAGTGGTTAGAAGAGACAAATGCTGCCTTCAAGGATGTCAAGAGGTATCTTACGAAAGTGCTCTGTTTTGGTGTCTTCAAACCGTAAGAGACGCTCTTAATTTATCTAGTCGCCATGCCATAGGCAAGGAGCACAAGATCGTAAGTGAGAACGTGAAAACGCCCAACAACCAGCTTTACTACATAAGTGATGTTTTACACGGCCTAAGGAATGCTACCTCAGTCCAAAACTTTATATGCCCTCCTCATGTCTTCGAGGAAACTACAAGATTATTTTCAAAGCACAAGATAATTGTGTTGTCTGAGTTTCCCTTAGGTGTGGTCCTCTAGAACAGGGAAGCAGCGGGATGCATGGCAAAATGGTTAATAGAACTTGGGGAGTTTGACCTCTATTTCGTGTCCCGAACGACCATTAAATCCTAGATCTTGGCAGACTTTGTCGCTGAATGGACACATCTTGAACTCCGCTCAAGATCCCCAAAGACAATACCCATGCACAAAGGGCGATATATATTGACGATGATCGCTACGTTATGGCTTGGGGTGGGGTGGTCCTCGAATCTCCTACAGGAGAGACCTTAAAGTATGCCATTCAATTCGACTTTCTTACCACTAACAACGTGGCAAAATACGAAGGTATGTTGGTCGTGACACGAAGTTGCGAAGCGCCGATTCGATTTACTACTCGTGAGAGGAGACCTCAACTAGTCGTGAATCGATCGAAAAGAGTACCAAAGGTTTCAACCCAACCATGTCTCAGTACTTATCAGAAGTTCAAAAGTTTGAAAAGCATTTTTTCGGATTTGAGGTACAATTTATCCCTCGAAAGGATAATTTTCTCGCAAACCAGCTTTCTCGTATGGCTTCTTCCCGATCACAAGTACCAAAAGGAGTCTTCTTCGAGTAGCTCCAGAAGCCGTCTCTGGTCGAAGCACTAGAAACACCTATTGAGACAGCCTCTCTAGAGTACGAGAAAACCTGGATTAATCCCATCTACGAGTATCTTCAAAAGGGTACAATACCCGATGATGATCTCGAGGCAAATCTTTTTTCCTAGTTTTCGGTGCCAAAGCTATGCTTCCACCAAAACTAAAGATAAGGTCGACAAGGGTTAAAACTTTCAACGACTCTATCCGGGAACAACTTCGAGCAGATGACATCAATCTACTCGAAGAGACGAGAAATCAAGCCTTAATTTTAGTTCAGTAGTCTACCAAAAAACCCTGCGCAAATATTACTATCGTAAGGTCCAACTTCGCAGCCTTGCTGTAGGTGACTTGGTATTGAATAAGATTCAATCCCAGTCTAATCGAAACAAACTTTCCCCAAGTGGAAAGGTCCTTACACAGTAGTCGAAGTTACGCGACCAGGTTCGGTACGACTAGCAATGGAAGACGGTCGGGTTCTCTCAAATTCTTGGAACATTGACCAGTTACACAAATTTTATGTGTAACCAACCATCCCTATAATAAAGTATCAGGTTCTTTCTATATTTATTGTCTTATTTTGAGTAGCGCTTTGATAATTTTTTGATCATTTTTAAAACACTCAGTCTTTCTTTACACTGGTCGAAAGAATGGTAACATCACCTAGTCGAAGTCTTTCTTCTCTCAAGACGTGGTGCTGCCCACTAGAAGGGACTTCCTAGTGTCGACTCGTTCCTCACTTTTGCTGCCCACACAAAAAGCTCGGGTTCAACAAACATGGTCGAAATATTTTTTAAGCCAACTCTTTTCACCTTAGTTTATTTCTTCATTCATTTTGAAAAATACTCTAAGCAGAGTACACTTTTATAATTTGTTCGATTACTTTTGGTAAACTCGGTTCATTACAACTGGTCGGAGAAAGACACAACACCTAGTCGAAGTCTTTCCTCTCTCCACATGGTCCTACCCACTAGAAAGAACTTCCTAGCATCGTCCTGTTTCTAACTCTTGCTACAGTATGCACCTACCGAGTCCACTAGAAAAGGTCAAATGAATTTTGAGGTACTCCAGACGTTTTTCTAACTCAAGTTGCGCTCTTGATTTGATTAATCTGGTCAGAGAGGGTAACATCACCTAGTCGAAGTCTTTTCTTTCTGCACGTGGTCCTACCCACTAGAAGGAACTTCCTAGTGTCGACTTGTTCCTACTCTTACGACCAGTACATGATAATCGTGATCGAAAACTATAAGTTAGCCAAACTTGTCTTTTTTAAGAAAACACTTTTCACACTATTTACTTAGTTTATCTAAATAAACTAAGCAAATAGTCGAGGGCTAGGATAAAGTTATTAATATGACTTTAATTCTTAGTCTTAATTTATTTTTCCATTCATTATCTTATGATTTATTAACTACTCGACAAGATGATTTGCAGAAAAAAGCAGATATATATTCATACTCAAAAAGCTTGTCTTTACAAGTTTCCTACTGCAAACTACTTTGAGGAGGGAGATCCAATATGCATCTCCTCCGTGACTTTCTAGCCAACTGGCTTGACTTCTGCAATTAGCTGAGTGGCCTCTCTCGCAGAAAGCAAATAAATCGGCCTTGATTGCTCAAAGATCGAGATTATGGTCATGAGCTTTGAGCTTTGCCAAGGCATAGCTCACTGCACTTTCGACCGCCTCTCTAATTGAGTCAGCATGGTTGGTCCTCAAAGTGGTTATCAACTCTTGTAGGTTTTCGACTTGTTCTCCTATGGCACTCGTATGAGCGATCATTGTGCCTCCAAGAGGAGTGACCTCCTTAGCACCAAGTTCTCTAAGTACATTGTTGAAAAGAGAAATGGTGTCTTGAAGATTGATCTTCATTGACTTCATCTCCTCCTGGTACGAGTCGAAAGTCCTTGGAGTTGTATTATTTCGACTGCTTGCTCTGTAAAGAGTAAGACTAGTCAAGACAATACCTTCCAAAGGTTAGTCAGCAAAACTGGTCGTAAGTAAAGATTTTCTTACCTACTAGTCGAATGTCAAGCTTCTTGACTTCGTCATCGTGGGAGGCAGCACTCTTTGCGCACTGCTCTTCCCACGACTTGATACTCTTTTCTTTTTCTTTGCCGATACGGGTAAGCTCGTTGACAACCAAGGTCTTTGATTTGACCTCAATCTGAAGTTTACACATTTCGACATCTTTTTCCATTAAGGGAAAAGAGTTAGAAGAAGAAAAGAAAGTTAATTGTATAAGCAGTCTTAAGTTCAGTATTTACTGTTTATCTCATTCTACAACTCATGAGTTGCATAATTAGCCTCCTGAAGCTTCTTTAGCAGGTCTTCTTTTTCCTCCCTTAGCTTCTTCGTCTTGGCTATCTCGTAGTTGAGTGAATCAGCTAAGGTATTTTCGTCGCTCTTAAACCTACAAAGGTTAAAGTCAATATGAGAATAGGACAAGTAGTCGAAATTCCAAAGACAACATGTGATTCGTAATCGAGGGAAGATTTCTTTTGCTTCTTCTCATCGACCACGTCTAGTCGATGTTCGAGTTGAGGGATAGGGGTCGCTACGACCACGCCTGGTAGTAGGTCTTGAGCGAAAATTGCCGCTCCTTGAGCCTCCTAACTCTCCTAATGGCCGAGACCTGTCTCGACCACCCCAAGAGTAGCACTTCCCTCGACCACGGGGCCTACTGGCACAGCAGTTTCCTTCACAAAAGGCATAAAGCTCTTCCAGTTCTCCTTTTCTAGTTGCTTGACAAAGCCATGAAAGGCAGAAACTACGAAAGTCTTGTTGTCGTAGTAGAAGGGTATCTTGGTCGTAGGGCCTTTATGTTTGAGAGCTTCGATCGCTTTGACCACCTCTGCTTTCTCTACAGCAGCCATATCTGTAGCGAATTTCTCAAAGGGCCTGGTCGAAGCAGTAGAACTTGAGCCTGCGCCTCCCTTGTCAGCGACCCTCACAAGGTGACACCTTTTGGCCAGAGGAGCCTTACTTTCTTCCGCCCCTGTTCCGACGACCATCAATTCGATCTCTTTGTCGCCTTGACGGTCTTCCATGCCGACTTTCTCGCAGAGTCGAAAAAGAAATATTACTAAGTGAGTGAATTTTACGACCATCCCCGGTTGTAAGTCCTTCTATGACCAAGATCTAGTCGTAAGTTCTTCTACGATGATCCTCCGGTCGTAAGTATTTCTACGACTATGAGATCCTAAAGAAGAAATCAATCTTTTGTAGGGTTATGGGTAGGTTACGATAGCTACAAATCAAAAATTCTACCACGCAAACCAGGAAGCCAAGCAAGTAGATGATCGCAGATCGTTACCACCAGACGGCAGAGAGCGGCGGAAGAAGAGTTGGAACGTACTGGTCCAACGAGCGCACATCGATGTAGTGGTCGAGTCGATTGTCCAATGTCCTCGCGAGTCGATCGTCTCCTCTAGCAACCTCCGCAGTTCCTTGTGAAGATCGCGGATTGTCCTCAAGCGCAACAGTTGTAGTAGCGCCTCTACGATATCCACACGTCTAGGGAAGGAACAACCGAATGCCGATGTGCTAGCACCAAGACGCACGGTAGAGCTCTCAGGAAAATAGCGGCTAGGGTTTCGGTAGAGTTCTTCACGTCCCAAACAGCCTCATGCATCTCCTTATATAGTGCTCATGACGGATCCTATCCGAACACGTTTGACAAATCGTATCCGTACTGGTTTGTTCCAACCCGTTAAGTGTGTGACCCATTAGGTTCATGCGTAATCGGTTGTGACTCGGAAACCCTTTCCGACCACGAGTCGTAGCGGTTCCTAGCAGAACATAGCGATTCCCGAATACACACAAATTATATCGGACGAACCTTGATGCAATATGATCTACGACCAGGTCCTCATCACTTACGACTGTGTCCTATCTCTATCTGACGATTCAGATTTGGTCACGACTAGTTCAGAACTCCCACGACCAGGTTTCGACCACTCTGGATTTCGTTAAACCGGTCTACTGACCAGCTCGTATCTCCATACAACGACCAGAATCGGTCGAACTAAGCGACCTACTCATGTATCCTCCCTTTGCCTCACGATGTCTGGTTGAACTCGGGTGAGATGTTGTGTCATCCATGGATGGTTCAATACTTTCTCGATCGAGTGTCGGATATCTTCACGTGGTCGAACACTTCAACCACTGGTGGCATGGCCATGCACTTTCTTTATCCGATCACAACGAGGGGCCCGGAGACATCTCTCTGTTATGTTAGGAAGGCAAATCCATATTCGACCAATCACATTCCTCTGCATATTTCATAGCATACCCAAAGCTACCTTTATAACTACCCGATTCTGAAGCGTTTGGCAACCCCTAAGAGTGCAATTACACATGTAGGAAACTATGCTGATCTCGGTCTAAGGATTATACATCATCATTGCTTGAGACCAACTAATGACACATAGAATCATAACAATCTCAATAGTGTCTCAAGGTGGGTCTAATCCAACATCATGTTCTCTAACATGTGTCCATATTATTGGTTTGATATCTCTATATCCATGACCTGTGAAACATAGTCATCAACCAATACATATGCTAGTCTATTCATATGTGTCCTCATATGTTTCCGACTAGGGAACGTTTAAGAATAATCATCGCAGAAATATAGAGTTTCACAATCAAGTCACATACCTGATAATAAATATTAACGTTATTATTCTGGGAACAAGATAACATATTATCCAATATTACGAACATAATGAAATATAATCATCTCTATGATTGCCTCTAGGGCATATTTCCAACATCTTTGATTACCTTTAGGCGTTCCATCTTATCCTCCATGGATAAGACCACTAGGATTTGAGGAGCCACCACATTGGGTGGTGGGGATTTTTCACAAACGAGCTTGACTCGAGCGTCAATTTTCGCTTGTGGGAGATCTGTATGGGTAAATAAACTTTCAATAGTCAAGCTCGAAATCAACAGAAAAATAGATAAGTTGAAAATTCGTTTACCCTTCACATAATCCCTAGTCGGATCTTTCAGCCCCGAGTACCTCCACATGGGATGTGCTCATTTCTTCAAAGGGCTAATGCGGCGCGTGATGAAATCCTTCACCACATGCCATCTGGTGAGCCCCTCTTCCTTCAAGTCTGTTATGGCTTGAATATATGGGGCGATTTGGCCAAGATCCTTGGGAATCGAGTCCCAGGAAGAAATCTTCTCGGTAGCCTTCCCTACGAAGGAGAGGCTACCCTCATTGGTCTTTCCCCAGTAGAACCACCTCTTTTTCCATCCCGGCCATCATGATCGGGTGAACATCTGAATGTACTCCTTCGACTTCCCGTCGTGGAGCTTCAAACCACAGCTACCGGTGATTCCCGCTATTCTGGTCATCCTGTAGAAATACTGGAATAGCTCCAAGTCGGCTGGAATTCCCAGGTAGGCCTCACACAAGTATACAAACACACCCAATATCATGATGAAATTGGGAACATGGTTCACCAATTCCACCCCAAAGTGCTCGAGTACGAGTGTGAGGAAAGGGTGAGCACGCAATCGAATGCCACACTCACAGTACACCTAGAAGACAAGAATTTGGCCAATCTCCCCTGATGGCCAATGTTGTCCCGAAGCTTCAATCCAGTTGACAAGTTCCTTTTGCGGAATCTTCTCAACAGCGACCAGGCCTTCTATCTTCGCCTCATCCATCTCCGATTCAACCTACTTGGAAACGGCTCCAGCCATTTTCTCTAAGTACGGTTAATTTGGATTTGGGAAGGTTTGGAGGAAGGAGGCGATTTGGTTGACGACAGAGGAAGCGAGAGCTTGATGAACAGTTGGGGCAAGTGGAAAAAGTAAGAACCCTAAAACCACCCCTACTGTAAGTTTTTATAACCGCATGCTTGACACACCTCAAGTGAAACTACCTTCTTGACCAAGTCTTTTTCTGGTCAAATGAAATACCAGTCAGAAAGGTTTTACTTCCGATCACCATACTACGACCACCTTGTAGTCGTAAGATTTTCTACGACCACCTTGTAGTCGTAAGATTTTCTATGACCACCTTATGGTCGTAAGGTCTTCTACGACTCCTTTTCCAAGTAAGTTACTTTCACTTGAAGCTGGGGGGCTAGATGACGAGGATCTAATAATCCTCATTTTATTCATTTATCTATAATTCTTATTATAGATAGCAATATCTTTACACTTCACGTAAGTATACCCCTTATCCATAAGGGAGAAGGTCGTAAGCTTTTCTACGACCATCCCCTAGTCGTAAGTTCCTCTACGACCAGTCCCTAGTCATAAGCTTTTCTACGACTATCACTTGATCGTAAGTTTTTCTACGACCAATCTATGGTCGTAAGCTTTACGATTAGGGAGTCTTCTACACCATGTTTAAAGATATGGGGTAGTTAATTATGCTGTTATTCTCTGATTAATCTCTCTGTCCTGATGATAACCGTTTGGCGACATGGGGACGTTACTACTCCAGCAATAATCTCCAGTAACCGCTTCATCATCTGAAGCGTTGTGGGGCCCTTTGGACTGGAGAAACCGCCACCCTCTTCGAGCACTATATAAAGGGTGGAATCAACAGACGACAAGGAAAGAGGGGACAAGCGCAATCAGGAGCACAAGGCATTGGGCATTAATCTTCCTCTTGATTGTAAACATCACACTCAATACAACCACACATGAGTAGGGTTATTATTCTCTCCGGAGAAGGCCTGAACCTGTATAAAATTCATGTATCATTCTCTCCGTAGCTTCAGCCTAGGAGACCCCCCGAATCAAACAATCGTATATAAGATCGGTTCTAGATCACCGACAGTAGTTTTTAAAAAAATAATATTATTTTTTAAAAAAATTCCAAGCCTGCCGGTGCAGAAAATTTGAGGTATGCACACTCTACTTATTCTTGTTTGCAAAAGCTAAGCATTGTTGTTGTCACTATGTCTATACCGAATTAGAACCAAAATATTCCGGCTTATTAGGTTCAGTTTTTTATTTTAGATCGGTAAATTCGGCACTCACATTTCAAAAACCGAATTACTTTTATACGGTAAAAAACGAATGTCCATTCATTTATAGGCTCATGCCTATGTGCAGCTTTTGTACATTGGCAGTATGGTACTAAAGGTCCTATTGGGCTCTATTGGTGAGTTTGTCCATACAATGGGCTAGATTTACAACAGCTGCTTGATTTTTCTGCATAAGAAGTGCTGTGTGCGTAAGAAGCAAGTTGTGTAAAAATGGAAAGGTATCTCGCTTCTTTATATCACTCAAATTTTAAGTAACAAAGGAGAACCTTGCATATGATACAAGCAAAAGAAAAAAAATTTTAAAAAAATGCAGAATTAATAATTGGTGTTATCGAAGCTGCAGCAATAGTGACACAAAAACTGGAACATCATCAGGCTCTACCATTCACTAAACTAGGATGTGACCCGCTCCAATGGCGCGGATATGGTCGATGGTACGGAAGGTGAAAACAGTTAGTTTTTTTTATAGTGATTGATGATCTATGTGAATCAACAGTGGATTTTGTGTTTTAGGATATGCTCTTATACATTGTAAGTTTCTAAATGAAACCCGTGCCAATTGACGTGGCCGTAGGTGCTTGAAGTGGGCCTAAATTCGTGCTTTGTTGAGTAGGCAGTGCTATTGTTCAGTCGCTGTGTTCAGATGGCGGTAGCAGAAAGATATATACTTGAGCATATATGGACAACAAAATAAAGTGTCTGTAGCCAGGGATAAAGGATTTGAACCTATGTGGTATATTATATAGCTAGTAATAAAAGGCCTCGCATGATAGGAATAACCTGAAGCAGCAAGATCACAGGCAAGGAACGATGAAATCAAAAAGGTGTTCAAAGTGGATGAGCAGTAGATAGCTGCCTTTGCAGGTGCTAATAAGAACTGGAAGACAACAGGAGTATATAGTATAAACATAGCAATAAAAGGTCTACCCTAGAAGCCACCAGGATCAACATAGAGATCTGAAGGCACCTATATGGAAATAGTATGAAACATAAATCGGATGTAGTAACTGATGTAACAATGGATGAGGACTACAGGATTGCTACCAGGTTATGATCAGTATACCTCCTGTGTCATTCCTGTGGGTAGGGCAGAGCCTTCTTTGTAGTTGCTAAGGACAGTGTGGGTTGATCAGTTGAAGATGTAGATCTGCAGGCTAAATTAAAGTGTAATGTCAGCAACAACTAAATAAAGCTTAGCAAGTGCACTAATATGAATTAGGAGTTCAACGGTCATAATAGCAAGTGTTAGTGTATCAAACCTTTTGGTCCCAGCAGATTGCGGAATGCCAACAACCTCTTTAACTGCTTCAGCAAACTAGAAATCATTAGCAATTTCTTCTGTCTGTGCAACCTGTAAGCTAGATAAGTTTGAAAGAGGAAGAAGAAACACCAGAAAACATAACTTAGTGAGAAACGTGGACAAAAGAGCATAAAGAAACAGAAGCTTTTGTTCTTGAGTTATAATATCTAACTATGACCTGGGTATCAGTAGGTTCTTTCCCAGTGCTCTGACCAGTAAATAAGCTTCTTCACACAATTGATGTCGTAGAGCCGCCTTTTATGCTGTACAGAGGTTAACAAACAGAATAAAATTGCTAAATAAGCTTCTTCATACAATTGATGACGTAGAGCCGCCTTTTATGCTGTACAGAGGTTAACAAACAGAATAAAATTGCTAGGAGATCAGAGTAATAAAAAAAGAAAGAAAAGCAAGCTGAGGAAATAACAATATGTATCGTTAACAAAAAAGAAGGAAACAACAATACTTTGTTAGAGAGGAAAAGCAGGTCAGGAAATAACAATTCACCTGACCATCACACATTGGGTAGTAGTTACCTTTTTTGCTATCATAAAGCACCACTACCATTGCATGAAAAAGGGAAAATTTCTCAGCATGAGAAGAACCTCAGTAAGGGACAAAAGCAAATTGTAAACTTAAAAAAGAGGCATCTGCACATGGAGCATAACTAATCAGGCAGCAATAATAATTCTGATCTAATCCTACATGCATAGACTATATGTATTAATACATGGCTGCTGTACAACAACGGTAGGTTTTTATCATAGGAGGTCTCAGTGAAAAATAGCAATGCATCCCAAGCACAAAAACACGGCGCTAGATTCCAATTCACAACAAAGAAGTGGACAACTATGTAGAACTTGCGGAGGTAACATATAAATGGCTTGGCAAAGATTAGTGAAGGAGTATTTATCCAAGATCAACAAAAAGACATACTAAGAGGATAGGATCTAGTAATGCTCAATCTCTGTCTACGGTAGCAAAACATGATAGCTATATGCTCTAGTTTCATGTTTTACGAACTATTATTATTATTATTATTATTATTATTATATATATATATATATAGGAAGCCTTTTTCCTACTCCCGGTGTAGTTACTCCCTATTTAGTATCTCTAGCACAACGAGGGAGTATCTTATAACCGAGAGTATGTATGTGTAGTATCTGAGTATATAAGACCACCTAGGTGGTATTCACACCTTTTTAGAGGGTGGTATGTCAAATTTTTTAGACATACTCCTTTTTATGTGACATACTCCTTTTTATGTGCGAATATGAAGGTATTTACAAAATATGCTAAAAACTATAGACTCACTTGCAATTTTTCATCACGGTTCACATTGGAGTATCTTATAATTAGTGTATGAGTATACCCAAAGTGATAAAGGAGTATGTCAAGTTCTTTTAGGTGGTATATCAAAAGTGGGAGTAACTACACACTAGGGAGTAGAAAGTATTTTCCTATATATATATATATATATATATATATATATATATATATATATATATATATATATATATATATATATATATATATACACACACACACAAATTTAAAAGTGTCCCTAATAAGGAAAATTAGAAATATAGAATTCAGATGGCAAAAACAAATACTCTTGTAGCCTAATCGATCGGTGCATATTTGAAGAACATATAGTGTCAACGCAAACCTGAACCGTTATTTCAAGGAAAAAAATGCAAAGGACAAACCTAAAACAAAAATTTGAACAAATACATAATATGCAGTAGAATGATGTTAGTGCTCATAAATTGATTTGTGCTTAGATTTCTCTAATGTCAGTGTGCATAAATCGATTGCAACTCATAAAAAAAATACATATTATGCATTATCCGAAAATGTAACGACCTAGGGAGATATGTGGACCTCTTTGATGTAAACTACGTGGTAAGACACATGATCTGAGACCACGAATATTAATCTTTGGGATAGGGAGACACAAAGAATAGAGTATTATCGAAAGATAGTGCATGCTAGAGTAGGCCTTGTTTCCATGGAGTAAGAAATTTGTAAAGCGCAAAACAGTGCCAGTGCTCTTCGGTCATAAAAAGTGATAGCTATCCATGGAGAAAACAAAAAAAAGATAAAAGAAGTGAGCCTGAAAAGATAAACATAAAGACATACTAAGAGGATAGGATTTAGCCACGTTAAATTTCTGCCTAGGGCAAAAAAAACTTGCTAGTCCTATGCTCTAGTTTCATGTTTTAGGAACCACTACGATATGTGCTTTTTATTCCTACAAATATAAAAACGCCCCTAATAAGAACAACTAAAAATATAGAACAAAGATGACAAAACCTAAATACACTTGTATCCTAATCTAACTGATCAGCGCAAATTTGAAGAACACATAGCGCCATTGCAGACTCGAGGAGTTGGTACTTCAAGGAAAAAATGCAAACAAAATAGCAAGTCAGGGCAACAAATCTTGCTAGTCCTATGCTCCAGTTTCATGTTTTAGGAACGGCTGCGATATGTGGTTTTTATTCCTACAAATATAAAAGTGCCCCTAATAAGAACAACAAAAAATATAGAACGAAGATGACAAAACATAAATACACTTGTAGCCTAATCTAACCGATGAGCGCAAATTTGAAGAACACCTAGCATCATTGCAGACTCGAGGAGCTGGTACTTCAAGGGGAAAATGCAAACAAAATAGCAAGTCAAAACTATAAAAAAAAAATACATATTATGCAGTAGAATTATGGCAACATCTACAAAATGATTTGCGCATGGATTTCTCTGATGTCATTGTTCACAAACTGACTGAAGCTCATAAAAGAATACACACAACACATATTCACAATTCAAAGCAATACAGGCTACAACATATATCAATATATCATTACTATACGCTGTAGTAATGACTGATGAAGCTCACTAACAATTAACAAAGGAGAAGCAGTGCACACTCAGCATTAATTAGCATGTCTAGCAACAAAGAAGTATCTGCAAAACATAAGACTAACTACAAAACTACAACAGAAGCTAGATACACTCATTTACCTTTATCATGTTCCCAAACAGCATCATGAATGCAACAAATTATGCACAATCGAAGGATTGAAGGGTAGCTACATGTGTGCACCCCCAGACCCATTTATGGCACCTCATCTACAACACTAGTAATATACTCCTGATATGTACTAGAATAGCATGTATGATTGCGTTTACTCTAACTAAGCTCTAGCAATGCAATGCAATGCATCAGGAACGGTCCTCAGCTTCACCTAAATCAATGAAACACCACAAATATACCATATATCTATAGAAATAAACATCACCTAAATGGCATCCTACCAATGCGGCGGCACTACAAAGAATGCTTACCTTCTCTCGAGAAACCATACCACATTGCGGTGATATACTATGCAATTTCTAACACGAAGAATGCCTATGCACACTCGCAAAGTCCAACCGATGCAATGCACCAATATTTCACCTCTACGGATGGCGAATCGTAGGCGCCCCACAAGAAGAGGATGTTGAATAGCACGAGCGAACATGGCGCCCGACGCGCCACTCCCGATGAACCTCCTCGAACCTGCCCACCACAATAGCCACTAGAAACACCAAACTGCGCAACACACAACCAGGCGAGATTAAAATTGCGCTAAAAGAGCCACATGAAATCAAAGCAAGCAGGGTGTCTGCGATGGGGAGCATGGTGAGGAGGGAGAGGGAGGAAAGAGGTGGGGCACCATGGCCCTGATGAGTGCAAAGAAGAGCACCAGTCGCAGGAGACCGGTCTGACCACACCACCTCCCATGGCGACCTCCATAGTCGGTGGAGCCCCGACGCTAGCCTACTCATCACCACGAACTCCTCCTCACCCTCCGGATCCCAAGAACCATCAAGATGGCTCAACCAGGAGATCCAAATGGAGGATGGGGCGGCGGCCGATTCGGCCGAGATGTGTCGATCTTGCTAGATTCTCGAGACGAAAATGGAGTGGGGAATCGAAGGAGATGCAAGGAGGCCTTGTGCCTTGGTAGAGAGAACGCCAGAGGGCAGCGGTAACGCATGGTGATCGGTAGCACCGGCGGAGAGCATAAGAGGGCATAAGGCGAGGATGAAAGGGAGGAGGCGCCGAGGCAACGCCAGGGAGGTAGACCCGGAGGCGAGGGAGGAAGGGGAGCGAGCAAGAACGGCGGGGAGGTAGACCGAGAAGCGGCGGGAGGAAGAGAGGGACGGCGTCGATGCAAGGGCGTGGAGGGAGGCGGAAGGCTGGAGGAGGAGGAGGGAGCGGCGGTGGCGGTGGGGAGGAAGGCCGAGGCGTCTGGGAAGAATATGCAAGAATTGGGGTATTGTGGTGGAGAGGGGCGGCGGAGGAAGGAAAGGGAGGGGACAGGAGGCGGAGGGGAGAAGCTGTGGCGCGGGACCAAGCGAGAGGCAGAGAGGAGATCGAAGGAGAGAGAGGTGCATGATTAGGGTCTGCGTTGCACTCGAAGGATGGCGGCTATCCGCACGGCACGCGATCTCGACCGCCCCTTCCCACCAAGCGCATCAGCCTCAATCGGACGGATGCAAGCCGAACGACGTGCGATCCGATCCGACGGCCAAAGCATTCTAGGCGATGTGGCCGCACGGGCGGAGGCGAATGCCACCGGCTGTTAAATAAGATAATAGAGTGAAACTTGAAGCTGGATAGGTGCGGTTCACACTGGGTAAGTGTGGTTCACACGGCTCTGCACCCGTTCTCGATGCACTATTGTTGTAACAGTGGAATTTGATATATCTCCGGCAAATTTCAGAACATAACCCTTATTGAAGTCTACCCTTATTGAAGTATCATCTACTAAGACTCAGATCAATCGTAGCAAGACCTCAACACATTTGAATATGCCACATATGATCACTCGCGGTAGATAAATTAAGAGATCAACACATTTTATCTTTACCACAAACAAATAATCGAAGGGCCACGTGATATGATCAATCACAGTAAGAGCTCAACGCATTCAAACAAAATCAAAAATCAAAAGTGGGTTTAGAAGCTACCTCATAAAATAGCAACTAAATAAAATAAAGTAGCATTACATGAATACATCACTTTTAAATGGTCTCATGATAACAATAGGCACAATTGTTTTGAGGGAGTAAACAATAGGCACACTTGAACTACGATCCTAGAGTTATTCCATCACTTGGCACATCCTTTTAAGCCACCCAAGTCTTCCTTGAGGGGTCTTCAGGGTAAGAAACATTTCTCTATACTCAGGTCTAATAAATAATTGGGTAGCCATGAAATGTTCATCCTTTGCCCTCCTCGGCTCCAAACATCAACAACTAACTCCATGATCTCGTAAACATTGCCCCTACTAGATCGATCGTCATAGATGTTGCGAATTGCACAGGCTCACATTCTCATCAAAGTCAACAAGATGATTGAATCTTTGCATGCCGTAATTTCTCTTGGGCTTTGTCGAGTTAGGTTCCTTGTTAGAAGATTTTTGTAGCGTTGCCTCTTGATTGCTCATTGACATCCTTATCGGTGATGCCTATATCATTTGCATCACCGAACCTTGCTTCGCTTCGAGAGTAGTATTGACTCCCAAATTAGCTTGAGTCTTTGTTGAACTTGAATCCGGCATATCCTCAAACATTATATTTAGCGAGATCAACATTCTCGAGTGGTGCAAGCGGAACTTTCCAACGGCATTACGAAAAAGATTGAAAGGATAATATGGTGAGTAAAAATAGATAAACATCAAGCGTAGATGAAAATGAAGTTATACCTCCATCTTTTCCGCCCACCATTACGGGCTTGCGGATATTATACTTTTTTAGGATCCCATCCTAGACCATCTTCGCTCTCCATCAATGCCTTCCACGTCTGGTATGTTAGAACAAAACGTCTGGATCATCTCAATCGCAATGAAACTTCTCTGAAAAAAGCGTAACTCTGAACCGATATTATTGTCGAAGAACGAAATAAAGCAGAGATGCGAAAACTCGAGTTCGATTCTGCGCCACATCCGAGTTGATCGACTTTTATGTTTTTCTCCTTTTATAGATTTTCTCAAGAGTTACAATCAGAGTTCAATTCGGTTCTAATCCGACTACGAGACTCAAACTTCGAGACGACAAACTCTGAATTGCTCTGATCAAACGAAAAGATCGAGAGTTGAAGCAAACACTTGCGATTCGACCAAGGGTGGAAACAGGTCCGGGTTGCATCAAGCCCCCCTCGTCTGTAACCAATGATAACGGTCCGATTACTGATCAAACCGGTTTTGCTCGGCGAAATTCGTTCAAATTTGATTAAATTCATGAAATCTGAAATTTTGAATTTGGATTTGAAAAAACCGCCCGGAAATGGGATCCCGCCACCCTCATTGGCGGTTCTGCGGCCGTAACCGCCGGGTTTTTATCCTTGGTTCGACTTTCCAAAAGAAAACATTAACTAACAAAAGCAATATTCCTAAAACAGAAAAGCTAATATGAATAACAAGTTTAAAACTAACAAATCACCCCGTAAACTTGTTCTTCTTTCTTCACATCTTTGATACCCAACCATCTCATTTCTCTGAATTTGATGCCAAGGGGCCCGTTAGTATATCGGCCAATTCATCTTGATATTGACATAATCCATATCAATCTTCCCACTCTCGAAACATTCACGAATAAAATGATACCTTGTGTCAATATGCTTACTTCGATCATGATGAATGGATTCTTGCAAAGTGCAATTCTTGATTCTTGTCCATCATCAATTTGAACTTGTCTAGTGTACGCTATTTGAGATCTCCAAGCGATCGACTTAACCAAACCCTTAAGCATCTTTCTTTGTAGTTGCCACAATATACTCAGCTTCACAAGAAGAGAGAGCTACAATGCCCAAGTAATCAAACTTCGACTAAGGAAAAATGTCGTTCCTGTGGTGCTCTTACGGTCATCAATATCACATGCCAAGTCACTGTCACAATAGCCCACAAGCTTCGATTCCAGTTCATCATTCCTTTCATAAGAACAACCAAAACTTTTTGTACCACTTATATATCTCAAAATGTGCTTAACCACAGTCATGTGTTCGGCAATTAATGCTTCCATGTATCAACTCGCGATACCCACAGCATATGCAATATCTAGCCTTGTATTTACTAAGTATCTCAAGCTTCCAACTATGCTTCAATACTCAGTCTTATACACAGGAGATTCACTACTCCTTTTACTCAATTTCACACGGTTTTCCATGGGAGTCGACATGAGTTGTAATTAGTCATACGAGATAAAGATAGTATTTTTGTTGCATATCCTGCTTGACACAAGGAGATGATTCCAGCTCCTTGCTTCACCTCAATTCCTAGATAGTAACTCAAAAGTCCAAGATCACTCATACTGAATAATTTTCTCATCTGACCTTTGAAATCAGTTATATCATTGATGTTTGATCCAATTATGATCAAATCATCAACATATACACCTACTACCAAAACTTTGTCATCAACTACCCTTTTGTACGTAGCATGTTCAATAAGACTCTTCTCAAAGCCCAGTGACATGAGATCGATCCAACTTAGAATTCCAAGCTCGAGGTGCTTGTCGAAGCTTGTACAATGCTTTCTTGAGTCTCAACACCAACTGTTCACAACCTTCTTTCACATATCCCAGAGCTGATGAACATATACTTCCTCGGCGAGCTCCCCATTGAGAAATGCCGACTTAACATCCATATAATGAATTTCCCAACCACCATGAGCTGCTAGCGCTATGAGTAATCTAACAGTCTCTAACCTGACCACTGGTGCAAAGACTTCTTCGAAATCAATTCCTTGCCTTTGAGCATATCCCTTCACCACCAAGAGAGCTTTGTGTTTGATGATGTTTCCTTTCTTTGTCATTCTTGAGTTTGAACACCCACTTCAAACCAATAGCTTTTCGGTTAGCAGGTAATTCCACAAATTCCCAAGTATCATTATCCCGAATAGACCTCATCTCTTCCTGTATTGCAAGTCTCCAGCATCTTTCTTTCACAGCAGCTTCGAAACTAGTCGGCTCCTCCATAGCAAGTAAACACAGAGCTGAAAATTGAGTTTCAACTGGCTCGATGTCATCTTATATATCCTTCAGTTCTCGGAACCAAAGTGGTTTTTCTGAAGAAGAAGAATCCAGTTCTGAAGAAGAATCCATAGCTGTTGCTAACGTTTGAGAAAAACCCGGTATTGCATATACTTGTGACCGAGGAGTGTCTGGACTGCTGATTTGAAGATTTGGCGACGCTGGAGCTTCTTCAGTTGATTCAGCGATACTCCTATCCGAGACTCCACCAGAATCATCTAGACCCTTATCAAATATTATGAAAGTTTCTCCCCAACTTACCGGTGTTGTCACTTGCACTAGGTCAGTATCCCAATCCCAGTGTTTGTCTTCCTCAAAAACTATATCTCAGCTAGTATGCAATCTCCATGTCTTTGGATCATAACACCTATATACCTAAGACCCTGGCTCATATCCAATAAAGACCATCACAGTGCTTCGGTCTTCCAGTTTCGACGGATGGGGATGCATTGTCTTCACATAAGCAACACAACCGAAGGTACGTAGGTGATGCACGCTTGGTTTCCTTTTATGCCATGCTTCATACGGTGTCTTGCCGACAATACTTTTCATGGGAGAATGATTCAATAAGTATACTACTTTCATGACAGCCTATCCTCAAAAAATTGCTGGCACCTTCAAACTTTTAAGTAGACTTCGCGCCATTGCCACGACAGTTTGATTGCGTCTTTCTACAACACCGTTTTGCTGAGGTGAATATGGTGCTGTGGTAAACCTCTTCAGACCTTGTTTATCACAATACTCCTCAAATTCCTTTGAATTGAATTCACCCCCGCGATCTGTTCTGAATGCTTTCAGTTTGAGGTTTGTTTCCACCTCGGTTCTTGCCTTAATTTTCTTGAATGCATCTAGAGCTTGATCCTTTTTCTTTAGCAGTACCACCCGCGTGTCTTGAGCAATCATCGACTAGTAATAGGAGTATCGATTTCCTATCGGTGCCTCGGTGTAATTGATCCACACAAATGCGCCATAAACAAGTTCAAGTAGTTCTTCTACGATACAAAGAGCTTTGAGAAAAGGTTTCCTTTGTTGCTTCCCTACTGAGCAACCTTCACAAAGGTGTTCTACATGAACGATTTTTGGCAATCTTGTTACCATTTCCTTTTGAGATAAGCTTTGCAACACTCGGAAGTTCAAATGACTAAACCTCTTATGCCAGCGTCAGGCCATACTTGACCCTTTTGTCAGCAAGCAGATAGGTTCAGTCAAGTGTAAGTCCAAAACATATAACCTGTTCCCAAACCTTCGCACCTTTGCAACAATTTCCATTCACAGTCGAATATTGTCAAGTTACCATCCTCAACAATAATCTTGCAGCCATTTTCATCAAGTTGTCCAAGACTCAAAATATTACTTCTGAGCTGTGGAATGTAATATACCCAGGTTCTTACACCGGAATATCATGTTTCCACAGCCGCAAATGTTCACGACTGAACCATCGCCGAATTTGGCAGTGCCACCGACTGTCTCATCGAGTTCAGCGAATACTTCCTTGGCGCCCATCATGTGATTATTGGCTCCCGTATCAAGATACCAGCTGCAATCACCTTTCTTCTCTTCGGACCCAAGACATGGCCACACCTTCTCATTAAGCAAAACTTGCCTTGAGGTATCTCTGGTGTTCTGCAAAATTTCACAAGCTTCAATCATAAGTAACATTGGTTCATCCTCACCATGCTTTTCGATGAAATTTGCACATTCTCTCTTCGGTTGCCGACATTCCGAGGCACAATGACCGTATATATCACAGTAGAAACATTTGATTTTAGATTTGTCAACTTTCTTATACGGTTTCTTCTCAGCGTCCTCACCACGTCCGCTGCCTTGCCATCGGCCTCGGCCTCGACCACCACCTCACCAGCCGCTCTTCTTCGCACCTTGACTAGAACTCTGATCGATTTTCTTTTCTTTTCCAGCCAAAGATTCCCATTGTGCACGAGTGAGCATGATTTGTTCGCCAATTCTCTCGGTTCTTTCAGTACGCCTCCCTTTCATGCTTTCCTCAAACGCCCTTAGTCATCCAATAGCTTTTGACATGGACACCCCACTGCTCGATTGTGTCAACAATCTGAAGAAATCGATCAGGAACAGCACTAAATAACTTCTCAACCACAGTGCTATCTTTTATTTCTGTGCCGAGGGAGCGAATATCTCCGACCAAGGTGGAGAGTTTCTGAGACAATACACTTATAGTTTCGGAGTCCTCCATGATCATACAATCAAATTGACTCTTCAGTAATTGCACTCTTGCTTTCTCGACTCGATCTTCACCCACATGTATCTCCTGGATAGCATCCCATGCAGCCTTTGCCGTTTCCTTCTCCGCGATGACCATCATCACCGCATCCGACACGGCTTGGGAGATAGCAGCTAAAGCACCCTGGTAGATCTCTTTCGTCTTCCACCAGTGCATCGCCTTCTATTATTGCCCAAACACCAAGAGATCGTAGGATGATTTTCATCTTTACCGCCCACAGGCCATAATTTGTCTCTGTTAGCATTGGGTACTGAATTGGAACTCCTCTCGTCAGCGATCTTCCTGGTGTCGATGTTTCGACGACGGTCACCACCGGTGGTGGTGTCTCCTTCTTCGGCAACTTATCACCAGCCATTGCTTCCAATGATCTGAGCTTTGATACCAAAGTGTTAGAACAAAATGCCTTGGATCACTCTCAATCGCAATGAAACTTCTCTGAAAAAATTGTAACTCCGAACTTCTGATATTATTGTCGAAGAACAGAAATAAAAGAGAGAAGCAGAAAACTCCATATTTCAATTTTGCGCCGCATCTGAGTTGATGCGAGTATGCGACTTTTCTGTTTTTCTCATTTTTATAGATTTTCTCAAAGAGTTACAATCCGAGTTCCAATTCGGTTCTAATTTGACTCGAAACTTAGTACGACAAACTCCTTAATTGCTACAGTACCGAAACTGAAAAGAACAGAGTTACTTGCGGTTCTGACTTTCCAAAAAGAAAACATTAACTAACAAAAGCAATCCTAAAACAGAAAAGCTAATATGAATAACAAGTTTAAAACTAACATGGTAGTCGTTCTTCAACAACTCCCACTTACTTTTAAATTGCTCGTGATTGTAACCTTTTTTTGTTTTTTCATTGAGCTTGGCGCATAAGTTGTTATACCCAAATGGTTGGTTGGTCGATTTCAAGCTTTAACCTCGTCAACACAAAAATCACAGAACTTTAGTAGCGAAAGGATCCCAATCTGGTTTTCCTTGCTTGTTTTCGTCCATCTACAATTACACAATTTCATTGAGAGATAAACTAAATGTAAGATTCTTATATTTCACTTGCAAACTAATGGAGCATATAAGTGGAATATATAACACTGATGTAAGAATGATGATTGTCAATCTAGAGAGCAATGAACGAGAGAATTACGCAAATCTGAAACACACAAGAAAAAATTAGGCAAAATTTCTGGTGTAATGTTTTGTTTTCTTTTGACAGCCATAACTAATTGGTGATGGGCTTGTGGGCTGTGGCCACAATGTACAGGTTAAGCTCGCTTCCAGACTTCAGTTGCAGGATAGGATGCGGATTAGCTGTGTGGTTTAGCTATTTCTTGGTGATGTGGGCGGCCCACCCTTCCTCACAACCCAGCTGGTTTGTTAAGATAGACTATATATAACAAATATTATTTTTCTATACTAGTCAATTATTAGGCTCTAAGAACCATTCATTAAGATCTTTTTAGAGAGTACAGCTGTAATGTTTTCTTAAAAGAAACGAAAGATTGTCCAAAATTTGAATTTAAGATACCCTTAACACTAATCTCAAAGCAACATGTAGGACAAAGATTTGTATGCCAAATACCACAAGCTCAGCAAATATTTTTCCCATGTATGTATATTCTAGCAATTGTGTACATGAAAAACAAATCGGGCAAAAAAATTAGCACTATCCATTATCACGTTCATTTTTGTAAATGGACATTTCTTATTTGAAAGATAAAATGTTGTTTTATTTAGCTTGTTCTCCACTTTAAAATCAAAATGCAATAAGCATTGGATTGTGCTCATCAAAGCGTATTTAATGGCGGATATTTAATACTAAGATAGGATGCACTGTTCGTGTCATGCACAGGAACTATTGTTTACGGGTTAAACAGTACCATGGTTACGGTAGCGACAGTGTCATGATCTTAGATCATTACGGGGTAAACACCGCTAGAAAGAAGGCCGAACGGTGTCGGCTTTATAGGATGAGAGATTAGACT
This sequence comes from Phyllostachys edulis, assembly GCA_036346405.1. Classification (NCBI taxonomy): domain Eukaryota; kingdom Viridiplantae; phylum Streptophyta; class Magnoliopsida; order Poales; family Poaceae; genus Phyllostachys; species Phyllostachys edulis. Next base: position 10,346,817 of record CM070552.1, read on the forward strand.
ATAGACTGGGATGATAGAACCTTAGGAGGGAGACTAGATTAATTCATCTTTCTTGCTTTATTGATAATTGATACATGCTATCCCTTTTATAGGGACGACCCGACTTGACCCCTAAGAAACAATCTCTATTTCTAAGGTAACTTATCTCTATTAGATGGAATACATCTTTAAGGAAGTAAACCCAACTAACAAGGAAACTAACTATTCTTATCTCTATTTCCAACCACTAATGCATCCGTGGGCCTGGCATGAACAGTGCGAGGTGCTACAGTACCATGCGCACTGTTCACGCATGTGTACAGTGCTAGCCCATGACACTACTCACCTCCTTTCGTGACAGTTCGTCCTCGAGCTATGGTGGTGGTCATGGCTGAAACCCTAGGAGACCCCATGTTGACAAGAGGTTGTGAGGGCGACATGAGTCCTTGAAGATCATTGCCTCCACGCACGGTTGTAGCAAACTCACCGATTCTTTGCGGCGAGCATGACAATAACCTTGGCGGCGTCACAATAGCCTAGCGTGCTTGGCGAGGGCCACGGCGAAGCCGGCGACACCATGGCAGGATGCGGTAGTGGCACGACAAGTTCCGACAGCGTCATTGTGGTTGCTGGAAACGCCGCCACCTCTTGTTGCGCCTTCTTCTCCTTCTGATCCACGATCATCTTCTCCAAAGTGGCATGCATGTCGAGGAAGATGGCCGCGATCTTCTTGTCATTGTCGTTGATACTCATGGCCATCTTGTTGGCGTTAGCCTTTATCATAGCCAACGACTCGACAGTAGGTCTGATGGTCTGATCTATCGCCATAACCATGGTAGCAGAAGCCGTGGGAAGGGATCGACTGCTATGATACCAAGTTGTCATGATCTTAGATCATTACGGGGTAAACACCGCCAAGAAGAAGGCCGGACGGCGTCGGCTTTATGGGATGAGAGATTAGACTATAGACTGGGATAATAGAACCTTGGGAGGGAGACTAGATTAATTCATCTTTCTTGCTTTATTGATAATTGATACATGCTATCTCTTTTATAGGGACGACCCGACTTGACCCCTAAAAAACAATCTCTATTTCTAAGGTAACTTATCCCTATTAAATGGAATACATCTTTAAGGAAGTAAACCCAACTAACAAGGAAACTAACTATTCTTATCCCTATTTCCAACCACTAATGCATCCGTGGGCCGGCATGAACAGTGCCCACCCATGACAGTGTGTGTTAGTTTTGTTGTTAGATGGGTTTACTATTTTATATATATAGGTTTCTATAGATATAGAGATTATTTTTAGAGGTTAAGTCTGTATAAAAGAGAGCCATTACCAATCAAGCAATAAGATGAATTAGTCTCAAGTCTTAAGTTCTTTAATTTCTAACCATCAGGCGCTCTTTCCTAAGCGTCATTATACCTTTAACCGTCACCGTCGGTGTCTCTTCTATGATGCTTCTTCTATGAGTGTTTACCCTATTACGAACTAAGTTTCATCACACAGGACGAACTTTGAATCTAGCCCATTTGATGCAGTTCATTGGATGACCAGGCAGTGGCGGGTGTATATTGGGTCCTGTAGGGTCACAGGATTCCACCGGAACATTTTCGTAGAAGGCCCTTATATATTATTCTTTTCGCAGAAGTTTGAAACATACATGCATTTTTTGAGGTGGGACCCACTGAAATATTAGTTTTCTATTGGCCCCAGGAACGCTGAAAGTTCAGCGGTAGAGTGACACCACTGATAATTAGTGTAATTAAACAAAGTTAAGGATGTATGGATTTATGGAATCAATCGTTAATACACTAGCATAACTATTAAATATACGTTTCAGATACAGGAATGGGACACCATGGAGCTCATACACTATGATTTCAAACAGCTGATTTGAACTCAAATTCGAGTTTTTTTATAAAAGAAAAACTTTAATTTGTGTGCATATGCCCTCCCAAAATAATATATGTGAAGCATGTTTCATGGAAAAATACGTCCGAAATCAAAGATTTGATATGAATTTGGATTTCATATTAGTTTCTGAGTGATAAGCAATGTAGTTGTTGACTCGTGTGAGCTTAACATGCCAATGATGAGTAATTTGGCAACTTGGGAGGGATAAATTTGAGTTGCTTTGACACAATTGCAAAATCCTTATTCTGCTGAAATAGAAACGTCCGATTGTCTGCCTGATTCAGATATTTGGGCAGAAGGGTGAAGTTTTGGTTGTTTTTTTGAAATAGAAACATCCAATGGTTCTAGCCATGAGTTATTTATGTATAAAGCGATCCTAAGTGATGGTTTGCTTGGTGTAAAGTGTGTGTAGGTGTTCTGGAGAACAGACTGGCTTACGGCGGTAAAATGACCGCAGAGTGAAGGCTCAGGTGGAGCTGAGGGGCTTAGGAGGTTGTGGAGAAGCTGCAGACATAATGTTGCGGGAACTAGTCTATGGTAATGAAAACAAGGAACAGAGTAGATGTGACCGATGTTCGGAGAGACTTGAGCAGGTGGAATTTTTTGTCCAGCCCATTGTTGTCCAAACCACGAACACACGCAAACACAATAAAACTTTAGAACACAAACACAAGAACACAAAAAAAAAAAATTGTGCCGTCAGAACAACAACAACTTTTCTGATTTTCTCTTGTTTTATTGCTCTTGTTCATAAAATCTTATTACAGAGGTGCCTTTTTATTTAGAGCAAATGACTATTCATATCTGGAAAGTATTCTACATGTCCTGAAGGGATACCACATAAACTCTAGAATCCATAATGAATACAGTCTAAATACTGTAGGACTATATAAACAAACTCTACGTAAAATCTAGATATATCATATGCACAAAGGTTACTAACAAGGGAAAATTAGCTCAGTGACATTACGTTAGGACGTAATCGGATGAATGACACTCCGTTTGTCACGCACTGAAAAATAACATCGCAAACACCGAAAAATTAGAAGAATGACATCGCCACCAGTTACTTCTATTTTCAGAATTTTTTTAAATATAGAAAGAGCTCAAAAAATAATCAAATTTTTTGTGAAGCCTCCGACATAGTTTAATTGCTTGTGTATTTTTTCAAAACTTTATACATTACGATTTTATCTCTAAAATTCATTTATGTATACTATTTTTAGGAATTTTCTAATATAGAAAATGAGGTCCAAACATTATGAATTTTTTAGGACTCCTTACATAGTGGACTTGATTGTGCAATTTTTCTAAAATTTTACAAAATTAAGTAATGCAATTTCATAATGTCCTTGTGTGAGAGTCTAATATTTCATAATGTAAGGATATTATGAAATTGCATTAACTAGTTTTGTAAAAATTCTAGAAAAATTATACAATCAAGTCCACTATGTAAGGAGCACGAAAAAATCATAATATTTGGGCCTCATTTTCTATATTAGAAAATTCCTACAAACAGTATACTCAAATAAATTTTACAAACAAAATCAGAATGTATAAAGTTTTTTTAAAATACACAAGCAATTAAAGCGTAGGAGGCTCCACAAAAAAATTGATAATTTTTAGCTCGGTTTCTATATTTAAAAATTCGAAATGGAAATGGCGGTGGCGAGGTCATTCATCTAATTTTTCGGTGTTCGCAATGTTATTTTCGATATGCGTGTGACGGAGTGTTATTCCTCGATACGCCCCTAACACGATGTCACTGAGCTAATTATCCCTACTAACAAATCACTCCATAATCTTTGTGCACTTACTTATTGAGGCAGTCGATCTCAACTACGACTTGCCCAACTGTTACTTAATACAGGACGGCGAACACACCTCCTCAACGTCCCGGACTCAACTCCACGGACTCGACTCAAGACAGCGAACACACCTCCTCAACATTCCGGACTCAACTCCACGAACACACACAAATACGGCACCGCAGCCACCTAGTACCAACACAACGCTTTCACCTTGGCAACGTGCAACTCATCTGGCGTTTCACTAACATGCACCATTACCTATTCCACATGCACACATGCATGCAAACAACTAAATGTGCTAACATGCACACACACATGACTCGACACTATTGCTCCTACATGCATGGACTCAACTACATGCATGCGCTCGCCGACGAGATTAAGCTACACGGTCGTCGCTAGCTCTGCTATGCCTAGGGTCGTTGCCGACCCGTCGAGACTGGCCTGCACCAAGCCGCCAGCCGTGCCGCTTCTCCAGCTGCCCATGCCCGTCGTCCAGCTCTACCGCGCCGGCCGCGTCTCGTGTCGACATGCCGCCGAGAGTCACCACATGCGCTTTTCGCGCGCGCCTCTGAGCCCACGCTCTCTGCCGTCTTCTTGCTGCGCTCATGTAAATGCTGGCCTGTGCCGCCGCTCCGTATATGCCACCCCGGGAGTCAAGATCACCCCTCTCGGGGCAGCAGCTAAGGTTTCGAATATGGAGCTCTGATACCAATTGTTAGCCTAAATCGAAGACGAACACACACGAACACAATGGAACCTAGAACACGAACGCAAGAACACAGGAAAATTTTTTGTGCCACCGGAACAACAGCTTTTCTGATTTTCTCTTGCTCTATTGCTCTTGTTCACAAAATCTGATTACATGTGTGCCCTTTTATTTAGAGCAAATGACTATTCGTATCCGAAAAGGATTCTACGTATACTAAAGGGATACCATCTAAACTCTAGAATCCATAATAAATACTGCCTAAATATTTTAGGACTACGTAAACAAACTCTACGTAAAATCTAGATATACCATATGCACAAATATTACTAACACCCATAATGTTGCCTCAATGGTTTCCCATTAATTTGATGGTATTAATCAACTCAGTAGTCAGAAAGATTGTATGTGTACCTGAACCATGTGATGTTCAATATTCTCTGTGACCATTTTTAGCTTGAGCAGCTCAGCAATAAGGCGAATGCGTCCAAGTATTCGAAGCTTCATTAGCACTTCTTCATCCCGTCTCTCCATCTCTTGGTCTGGATCAGTCAATTTATCGACCTCGGCCCATAGATTGCCAGCATCTTGAAATACTTGTTGACTATTGTTCAATAGTACACGTTTGAACGTAATCTCTTTATCATCAGGTTCTTCAGGAGGGGATGATGGGAGCTTTTTATTGAGATAAGAACAAAGCTGAGCATACATCGGACAAAAGGTGGGCTCGAAAACAGCCTTTTCAAATATAAGAGTAATAACATCCTGAATAAAAAAACATAGCAGAGGTAAATCACAACTGTCAAAAGTAAAGCCAATAAAGAACTAGGAATAAACCATACCTCTAAAATATATGCTGTAGTGATTCCTGCATCTATTAACTGGCCCTTTAGAAGATCGAACTTCTCTGGTGTCAATTTGTTCAATATACTGTGCAACAAACAACAAATAAAAATGTGCAAGAAAACAACTAAACAATTTAAAAGTGTGCAACAAATAAAAACTTTCTGAATATGAAAAAAAATGATTTAGGAAAATAACACCAAGCAAAAATTCCCAAATCAAATAATACCCTTTCACTGTTTTCAGAACTCCATCTTTGTCAGAGAGATTGCCTCTCCGGATTGACCAAGGGACTTCAGCCTTAACAAGAGCAGGGTTGGGACCAACCTGATGTTTACAATAAATCGGAATGTTACGACAATCATTTTATGTAAATGGTCACACACTACTTTCGCAGGTAGCTTTACTCGTGCAGCATCCGAAGACCAAAGTTGAATGTGACTATTTCTATTGCATAAATTATGACGAGGCAAACATTCTTGTATTGAGATAGCATTCTAGTATACATGTTTAAATTTACAGTATGAATTTGAACCAATCATCCCAACATTGGTAAATTAGAAAATCTGGTAATGTTTCTATGGCCCCAATTAGATAAAGGCCATACAAACATCGCATCACCATTTACAGAGTATGTCCTTTGTTTACGCAAGAATAGCCTATAGATCAATTACTGCTTACAATCAGGCATGTGACAATGTGTACACATCATAAGCCCATTTTGCCCCTCCACGGAATCATTGTCTACCAATAATACATACAGCTCAAATTTCGACAAGCTTAGGTAAAGCAGTTTAGTTTAACTAGTATTAAGTTAAGTGATAGACGGTGACAAACCCATAGTACGGAACAAGAGAGTTCAGTCAAGCCTACTGATAACACAAATACTAACACTCTTTTATCTTCAAGATACCTGAGCTTTAGAATCAAACTGGAAGCTTAATTGGTCATGCTTGTTAAATTGCTCTTGCTTCCCACTTGAAGCATAGGATTCTTTTCCTTCACGGATGTTGTCCCAAGATATCTGTTCACTAACAACCATGGGAATTTGTGCAGACCGTGAACACGAGACACCGCTGTCTGTCTCATCATAGCGATTATACGACTGAGTTTGTACCTAACAAACATGATAAACCATCAAAGGATAGTATAAAGAGGAAAAGGAAAACTGCAATGGTCTTACTGTGACAGATAAGACTTGGCAACACTAGGAACATTACAGCAGCACAAACGAAGTAAAATAAGATGTCATCTGAAAAAAAGGAAAAGCTCTTACATTTGAGTCATTGCAGAGCCCAACTTTGATCTTCACCATGGAGTTGTGCATCAATATCTTGCTTAAGTTCCAAGATGTCCTTGGATACATCAACAATCAGCAAAGCCTTATAATTTAGACATGTAAATATGAAAAGATGTCACATTCAGGAAGAGAATTAAAAACCATTTCGGCAGAGAAATACACAAATGCTTGAGAATATCAGTTATCTATTATATATTAAAAGTTGATGACGGGTGTTTTACGGTGGCTAAGAAAAAGATACATACGATTGAAATTTTCAAAAAAAATAAAAACATCCGACTATTAATTTGGTGGGCCCAAATTATGGTTAATAAATCACGTTGGACGTATTAGAGTTTAGATAAGAGTTCAAGTCGTATGCGAGTCTAAGAGTCTGAGTCGATTGTAATATTTAGCACTATAAATAAAGGGTAATAAAGGGTGTGGGAGTCCAAAGAGACACACGATTATTTCCAAAATTCAACATGGTATCAGAGCCAATCAATCCCCAACCCTAACCCGAGCAAACCCTTACCTTGAAACCATCGCCATCATCGTCGCTCCTCAGTCGATCCGCTGGCCGACGCTATCCCGTCGTGCGTGGTCCTCCGTGACCGTGTCGCACGGAGCGAACCAGTGGCCGGCCAAGTTGCATGCGGGCCCCCGCATGACACGGAAGGGTAACGGCTAGAGCGGCACAGGCCAAGGCGGTAGCCAAGGGCGACGGCAGCAGATAAGGGCAAAGGCGGAGCTGCGGCCAAGGGAGAAGCAAATCACGGGGGAGGGTCGGCGGTGGAGGAAATAATAGGGGATCCGGCGAGGGAAAAGAGGATCTGTCGGATTGGGCAGTCTCGGATCTTGGAGCGGTGGAGCTCGGGAGAAGTGGATCTGGTGCTCGGGCTGGCGATGGAGAAGGCGATGGGGTCCAGGGCTAACCGGGGCTAACTGGCGGCGGATTTGGCCGAGAAGGAGATGAAGGGGGGAGAGAGGAAGAAAGGAGAAGGAAGGGAGGAAGGAAACCAAAGCCGCTCAGGGAGAATGAAGGGGAGAGGAAGGCACTCGGGCTGGTTGTGCTCGGGGAGAGGAAGGAAGGATTGGCGATCGGGGTAGAGCTGGGCATTGGGCCGTCTGTGCGGCCAGCCCAAGCCCGTGCGCCCAGACGCGTCGTGCCGTGCCGGCTCGGCCCGGTCACCCCGCCGTGCCGTGCCGTGCCAGCCCACCTCGTCTCCGGCTAGGCCGAGCACGCGGCCCAAAGCCCGTCGTGCGGGAAGTCGTCTTGCGTGCCGGCTCAAGCCCAGCCCAAAATAACTATAGACGTGGAGGCGGCGATGGCGGCAACCGCCATCTTCATTCCTCTTGGCGAGGAGAGGAGGGAGGAAGGCGGCGTGGGGAGGAGAGAGCGGAGAGGAGGAGAAAAGCGGTGCTTGGGAGGAGGCCGAGGTGGAGGGTGGAGGCGGTGTGTGGGATTGGGGATATGGATTTGCGAGATGGGGTTAGGGTTGGGCGAGGCCGTGGGGTTGAAGAACAGGATTGGGCCAAGCTACCGGTAGGGAAGGGATAGGATTGGGCGAGGCGAGGAGGATTAGAGGATTGGGCTTTTTAGGTGCGTCTTGCCAAGCCGGCCCAAATGATCGTCTTGCGTGCCCGTCTGTAGCAGACGCATTCTCGAGCCCGGCCGACCGGCGTTACGTCTTAAATCTTGCGGCCGGCCGGATAATGTCTGCGTCTTGCGTCCGATGCTTAGACCGTGCCGTCTTGGCCGTGCCGGACCAGCCGGAAAAGCCGACCCAAGTCCCGGCTCTGTCGGGGCTCGGGGAAAGAAAGAAGGCCCGTGGGAGGAAGGAAGAAAAGGGAAAAAAAAGGAAAAGGAAGAAAAAGAGATGGATCTTGTGATCTGGTGTGGATCCAGATCAGTGGATGATTTGGTGTGGTTGAGGGGGAACTAGTGTGGATCCAGGTCAATGAAGGATCTAGTGTGGCTGAGGAAGAAGAGATAGAGAGATTAGAGTAGAGGAGGTTGATATTTGAGGATCTGGTGTGATTGCATGTGCTGTGTGGCAGAAAGGAGAGAGGTTGATGTGTTTGCCGAGTGTTCTTGCTGCTGGCTTGGTGATGGAGTTTTCTATTAGGTTGTTGCTGATTGCTATGGTGAAAGTTAGTGTTGATGGTGGGGGAAGCGTAGGTGGTGACAATATCAGATGTTATGACGGAAGGCATAGAAGACATGGGGAGAAGACTGTTCAAGCTGTGACTTTGGTAGTTGTGCTAATGGTGGAATTAGTGGTGGTTTCGAAGGTGGTGTTGACGTTGGTATTGGTAGCAAAGGTGCTTGTTGCAGTTGGTGTTGGTACTGGTAGAGGATGTGTTTGTGGTGGTAAGTGTTGGATGGTGCTGATGAGTTCGATGATGATGATGGTAGCAAAAGTGCTTGTTGGAGTTGGTGTTGGTGCTGGTAGGGGATGTGTTTGTGGTGGTAAGTGTTGGATGGTGCTGATGAGTTCAATGGCGGTGATGAGCTCGACGATAGTGATGACGAAGCAGGAGCTGGTGGTAGCTCTAGTGGAGGCTATGTCGGACGGCAGTGATGCTATTGGTGTCGTGCAGTGGTGTTGGTATGGGTGTCGAAAATAGTATTGTTGGAGAGGTCTGGAAGAGGATTGAGAGTCTGGGACTGGAGTCAGGCGTAAAGTTCTATGGCAAAGGTAGAGGTGGTGGAGGCCAAGACTGGGGGCATGTGAGTTGGTGGAGACTAGGGGTCGCGGGCATGAGGGTAGAGGAAAATGAGGTCGAGGTCGGGGCAGTTGGTAGATGATGGAGATGAATTTGATGACGTCTCTGATAGTATTGGTGGTGAGCAACTTTTAGTCTTTGTGATGGTAATGGTTGTGAAGTCGATGGATGATAGGTTTTGGTAGATTCTAGTAATAGTATTGCAATATGTAACAAGATAGACTTGATTGTTATCGCATGTCCATCTTAGGGGGGAGTGTTGCAGATGTTAGAGTTTAGATAAGAGTCCAAGTCGTATGCGAGTCTAAGAGTCCGAATCAGTTGTAATATTTGCCACTATAAATAAAGAGTGTGGGAGTCCAAGGAACACACACGATTATTCCCGAAGTTCAACAAATCAGAGCCAAACGGATGCTACTAGAAAAAGAGAAATATCCTAGAAAAGCTCAAAAAAAAAGGATCTATTAATTTGGTGGGTCCTAATTATCATTAACCACTGGATGTGCTAGAGCTTATCTAACCTATTTAAACTCTAAAGATAAGAAAAGTTCTTGAACCATAAGAAAATATCTATCTAAGATATGCTTCAGAACTATGAACCTATGTTACATGTATATATTTTTTGAGAACACGCAAAAGATTTGCACGTCATTCCGTTAAGTAGAAATAAAAATGTATCAACAACAAAAGCAGTCAAAACAAAAGTAGAAACACAAAAGGGCTAGGCGACCAGAAATGCAGTCTTGAGGCAAGAGCTAGGCGACCTATCTGAGTGACTACAGGAAATGGCGCGCCGTAAACCTTGGCGCCCGCCATGCGCCAAAGGCGGAACTCACTTGCTCACCGAAGAAGCCACCTTGTTGAAGACTCGCGTGTTCCTTTCCTTCCATAGCATCCACGACATGAGAATGATGCAGGAGTCGAGTCCTCGGCGTCGGCTCTTCGGGACCGAACTACGAGCAGAGAGCCAATATTGTTCTACGGATATGTGACCGGCCGGCATGCAGCTTTGGAATCCAACTCAAGGGAGGAAGCGAGCCCAGATCTAGGCGATGACAGCGCAACCAATGAGGAGGTGATCGATTGTTTCGCTAGCCGAACGACAGAAGACGCAGACACAATGGCTCGAGAGGCCCTTGCGCTCCAACCTATCCGCCGTCCAGCAGCGCCTACGGACCGCCAACCAAAGGAAGAATTTGCACTTGAGTGGAGCCGCCGCTTTCCAGATGGGCCTGTCACAGGCGAAACGCTTGGACCCGATGAAGTAGGCCAGGTAAGCTGATCGAGCAGAGTACAACCCCGAGGCCTCCCAGTGCCAATGGAAGTTATCTTCCTCGCGCATCATGCTGACTGCCCTAAGCAAATCCCAGAGGTGAAGATATTCCAATATGGCCTGCGCATTAAGGTCGCCTTTGATGTCTTGAACCCATTGATCATTAGATAAAGCATGAGCAACTGATAGCTTTATCCTAATTGCCAACGGAACTGCTGCAATTAGCGATGGCGCCACCGCCGGAATGCCTTGCCCATTAATCCACCAATCTGACCAGAACAAAGTGCGCTCACCATTCCCCAGTCGAACCTCAAGCGACGCCTGGAAAAGATCCTTTTTTGCCCTACTGGCTTGGGTAGAAAGAGCACGCCACGGCCTCTCGCACCACGAGCGTTGAAGCCAAAGTAACGTATGCAGAGTGCCCGGCCAAGAACCCTAAGGTTGTGAAGACCTAGCCCTCCATAACAAGTGGGTTTGCAGACCGTCTGCTAGTTGACAAGGCAATGTCCTCCAGCAACTGACTCGGTACCTTTCCACACGAAAGCACGCCGACCCTTATCAATTTCTTTAATCACCGAGTGGGGAGGTTCTAGCGCCATGAAGGAGAAGATAGGGAGGGCTGTAAGCATTTTCTTAACCAAGATCAAATGGCCACCTTGGGATAGCATCCTAGTCTGCCAAAGCTGTAAGCGAACAACCACTTTGTCCAAGAGAGGTTGAAATTCTTTCTTTGAGGGTTTCCTAAGAGAGAGAGGCAGCCCTAGGTACTTACAAGGGAAGTCGACTGAAAGACATTGCAGCTCCTCTTCAATTAGCTGGAGATGAGCAGATGAGCAACAAATAGGAGCAAAACTAATCAAGGGATGTATATATGAAATAATGAAAAAGTGTAACCCTGGAGATATTGGTATGACTCAGATTGCGTAGGTTATAGTTGTAACTAGAAGTTTCGGCTGGTATGACCGACGTCCAGGAGCCAAGGCGGCAACCTGTCGACATCAAGGAAGGAGATTAGGGGTTCGGGAAATGGAGAAGTAGATAGGGGGAATTGAAGATTTCTTATTGCTTGCTTAAGATGAGATAACATGCTCCTTTAATAAAGCCGGCCGGTTGAAACTAACCAAATATAGGAGACTGAGCTAATCTCAATTAACCAAATATGGAGCTAGTCTCCTTATCCGAATTCACTCAAATATAAGGAAATAACTGATTTAACTTGGAGACGAAGTCTCCATCTAATTCCTAGTCTGTCGCCGGCTGATCCACGGACTGTTCGGGCGCACGACCATGTCCACGACGGCGATAAGATATGCCCCACATAACAGATATACATTACGTATATGTGAAAAAAAGATACATGTGGTGGGCCGTGCGTACGCCTCCAATCCGATGCCGGTGGAGTACATGCATGATGGATGTCAACATGTTGGTATGTTTTATGTACGTTCTGTCTCCTTTTCATATCCAGTGACATGCATGTAAACTCGAGGTCCAGATAATCAAGGGATCAATGATCTTAATCTGACCGAACTTTATGTACTAGACATAAAAGAACAGAAGAAATCGCTGTAAAAAAGAAAAGAAAAGAAAAGAAGACTAAGAAGAAATAAAACAGAGAGATCTACACCATTTATTTTAGTGGAGCTAGATTATAACAGTGTAGATTAGTAAGATATTATAAAAGAAATTAACAGTCAAAGTGTAGCTTTGGAGACATTGCTAAGTCTATCCATGCCTTATAAAAATCAACGGAGGGAGAAACTTATTTTTTCTAGTATTTGCACTCATCACTCATGTGAACGGGTAATATAGCGTGAATAAAAAAACAGTGAAGTGTAATGTTTTGCAATGAGCCCATTTTTAACAGTTTTGCCTCCTACAATCAATTATGATTGCTTTCTTCTTTTGTAGGTGGTTTGCAAATTGATAATTAAGGGTGCAAGAACTGAAGTTTGGGTCGTAGTGTTTCTAAGTTGGACATTTTGTTATGATGAAAAAGATAGATTGCTAATTAGTAGATCGGTAATACTTCTATGTAAACGCTGAAGATGTTAATATGGCAGATGAGTAGATCATGTGAATTTGTTCAATCTGTTTATCCTAAAAATAATGTATTACAATGACTAATACGGTTCATGTTTATGAATTACAAGTTTCTACACAAATTATTGTGTGGCTTTAAACATTATCTTTTAATTTAATTTGGGTTCGGATGTTATTGTTCTTAGAAGAAGATTTCAAACAACTACAATTTCCTATGGCATGATTATTTTTGAAATTTTTATTTTGAAATTTCTAAAATCATATTGGCAGGTAGCACTATAGCTTGCAATTATATGTATAGCTAGCACACCTTGGAAAAGCATGGAATTTTGCACCTCAGCCACTGCTGGGATCATTATTTGCGCTCGGACCTACCACTAGGAAAACAAATACCTATGGGCATGTTTTCCCAGCGGATAAATAGGCGCCGGTAGTAAAATGAATCCATGGTGGTAGGGCAAATATCCATACCCATTTTCCCTAGCTGTATTGCAGCTTGCGAGGGTGGACCATCCTACAGTTCCTCTACAAGGAAAACCAATTTATTACGCAAGGGAGGATGACACTAAAAATAAAACATGTTTTCGTAATATTTAGACAGCACAAAAGAGAATCAATGCATAAAATAGAAGTAACAAGTTGGTTAAGTGTTGCTTAAGTACAAAGTCATTTCTCTTTTCCTTTTCTCACATTCAACGTAGAGGAGTATAAGTAATGGCATCACCCCTGACACTATTACAACTTACAAGCAGTCATAGACCACGCGAAGTGTAGGCTAAATTGCCATTTCCTCTCTTCCAAATATTGAATCCTAATGCATATCTTCTTTAATAACCCATATACTTGTTTCTTGTCCCTCCAATTCGAGGCAAGTTAAGAATATGCGAAACATAGAAAATGTTTGCTAATAAAGGTCACTACTTCATTAATCCATTTCATAAATCCAACAAATAAAAAGGATTTGAATTCTGTGAAGCCACATTATTGTTTAATCAATGATTTAAGCAATTATCAGTAGTTCCCACAAGCGTCAAAAAAGAAATCAACACAAAATGCTACGCAGCAGCCGTCTTGCAAAGCTAACCAAATGTTCCATGTAGGAATTAATTTCATATGATAAAATAAGGAGCCAGATAAACAGAATGAGTAACATAAGTGGCAATGAACAAATACCTCACGCAGTTCAAGAAGTTCATCCTTTGTGTAACGGACTCGCTCAACAGGCTCAAAACTAGAATTTCCAAGCTGCAGCGGATCACTATAAAAGTCAGCCTAGCAAAGGTAAGGAAACCATAAATATCTATTGTTGCTCACATAATTAATTAATTGGACGGCCCAGTGACAGGGGCACCAAAACAAAATGCATTTGAAACCTACTAACCAGCACAATGCAAAGCATGGAACCTTGAGTCAAGCACCATTTGCTTGGTCCAGCTAAGCATGTAATGATCATAGGATGGATTATAGTCCAGCTAATTATTTGTTTTATAGTGTTGTCTAATTAAAGCCAAGCTTAGCTTATTTGGCAGAAACTTCTGGTACCATCTATCTTTACATTCACATTTCTACTAGGGAAAGAGGAAAACCTCTGGAACAATAAGCATTTAGCAAAAGAGCCAAGATATGTAATATCCCGTTTTAAATAAAACAATTAGAAAAAATATTTTAGAATTCAGATTAGGGAATTAAGAGAAAGAAGTGGGGGAGGGAGAGAGGGTGGGTGGCGAAGGCCCAAGCCTCAAGCCAAATCAAGGTGGGCTCGGCAAGGGAGGGGCCGATGCCCAATAAGAGGTAGAGAGGGGAGGGGGTTCCGGCTGCCCCAAACCCTAGCCCAACCCCCCTTACCAAGCCGCCCCTACCGAGTCCCCCTGCCATGCCTCTACCCTACCCTGTGTGCCAGATGTGCTGCTGCTGCAAGGGAGACACTAGGAAGAAGAAGAAAATTAAGGTTTCTTGATCCACCTCCAATCTTCGTCCAAATTCATGGAATAACGATCTGGACAACCTTGCTTTGATGTTAGATTGTTTTTTTATTCAAGGGTTAGAGTATATTGATCGTGGGAATCGGATAATTCGTGATGCCCTAGTTCGGTTAGATGTACTGCAGAACCTTGCGGGGTAATTTCGGGGTATCTCCATCCAGATTCATGACTTTGTCATGTTAGGAAAGTTGTTACTAATTGCATAAGCTTTCCAGAGAGCAAAATATCATTAGATTTGTACAATCATTGGAAAAGTTATGGCCTCTGGAGTACTGCTGTCCAGATTTCCGTCGTTGTTAACAGCAATTGTGTAGATTGCTTTATTACGTTCAGTAGATGTTAGAATTAAATTGTGGTCATAACTAGGTTTAGTTAGATAATTATCTGGATGTTCCATAAGTGGTATGGTTTACTATTTTTCTTGTGGTAGAAAAGTAGTCATAAAATTGTGAATCTGCTGTTCTAGGAAGTTCCAGATTAACCTTCGGGGTTGAAAACGGGGAACTAGATAGCATAATCCGAGAATTTTCATAACTAGGAAATTGTAGAACATTTTGTGTAGATTCAAGAAAATATAGAGTTTGCTATATTTGGAGTCCAAAAGTAAAATTTATGGACATTTGATCACTGGGACAACGGGTAGGTTGTCCGGTGAAGGTGGGTTATTTGCATTGGGTTTGCGTATAGGAGCCATATTGAGTTGTTTGTGGGTCGTGTACTGTGATGGAAAGTTTTTTGAGGTGTATTATTAATTTTTGTCCAGGGAGTGTTGCTTCATGTTCGGTGTCATCTTTGCATCATTCAGATTTTCATGGCTAAAAGGCAAATGTATGGTAGAGCGGTAGACATCGGTTTGTTTGCCGAAGTCTTTACAATTAACTTGCCATGAAGTTTATTTATACTTATTTAGATGCCATGATAATGATGATATGACATGATGATGACATGACCATGGGGATGACATGGTAATGATGATAGTGGATAATGAGCAATGTTGCATCATTTGCATACATAAGAGCCAGGTCGGTGCGAACTACCATGTTACATGGCTATTCCACAGTTCTCTTGATAAAATCCTACAGAGCTAGGGACTCTATGGGATGATAGATAGACTGGTTCATCGACGAGTAATCACTCCGCTATACCGGTGTTAGCTGATAAAGTTTGCACTGAGCATTTGCATACATGGAAAGATCATGATGAAAATTGATTACATGGAAGATGAGAATGACATTTGGATATGTTTATGATCGATGATTATAATGATTTAATGGAATGATAAGATGTTTGTTTATTGTTCTATTATGTAGTTGCTAAGTCTTGAACTCACCCTTGCTTTGTTGTTATTTTTAGGTGATCGTTGAGGGCATCAAGCATGGGATGGAGTAGCACATGAGCATCACATACAATCACTACACAGACATTCATTATTTAGCTTGCTTTCAATAAATCTAGAGACGTGCTATTTCCTTTAGAATTTATATTAGACTTGATTAATGTTTAGTTTAATGATTGGAACTTTGGTTGATTTAATAATAGTTTGATTATTATTACTTGTTGCCATCCTATGTACTAGGAGCATGGTTCTGGCATTTTTCAGCCGCGTGTGTCTCGAGCACATGTGAATCAAGTGTTTCTTAGGTGCATGTGACATGGCGTTTTTGTGCGTGTGACCAAGCTATGAAAGTTAACCCTTTATACATTCAGTTTGTTTATATTGTGGTTTGTGACCCGTTGTGGGGTTTTATTCCATACATACCTTACTGGAATTATTGTTAATTATGGTTTAAATTGGTAGTTATAATGATTTAGGTGACATTACGGGCTCAAAGGTTGGGCTGGGGTGTTACAAGATACAAGCATATCACTATATATGTTGAACATGGGATGGGGCTAAGAATTTAGTATTTGGGGGCAAATATACTGATAGAGGGGGTCGATGGCATTAATATAGACAAAATTAACTAAAATTAAAGGGCTAAAATAGATTTTTTAGATGAAATAGTGTGTGTAGCATGTAGCATTGGAGGGCGGGGGGCATGGCTCCTACCACTCCCCTCTCCCTCAACCACTGTGATGAACTATGTAGTAATTAGCCAGTCGAAGTGTGGTGGTTGCCGGTCAGAGCAAGAGGGAGACTTGTTGGTTGTTGGCAAGTATTCAACATGGTGATAAACGCATGGTGGACATATGGAGGAACCTTGTTGATGAAGGCTTGACGCGGTCAATGGTCAACCTAAAGCTCCCGAAAGAAGCGGTTTACATCAAGGCAAATTTAATTGGTGTCGTGGGCTTTGTGTGCTTATTTTTGTAAAAGCGAACAACTCATCAAGCGAGTTAACATTAGGGTGAAGTATTGTACAGACCGATTGTTATAATCATTTCTGTCGCATCCTAACATGTTGTGTGTCTAGGCTGATAGTATGAGTTCATTATGTCTGGTAGTAAAGTATACAACCTCAACTAAGTGTAGAAATCTGTTTGAATAGTCGTGCCCTTGGTTATAGGAGTGGATGCGGATCGATTATGAATCAAATAGTGGTGATACGACATTTGTATTTGTAATTTTTAAATGAATACAAATATGAATTCGAATATGAATCGAATGTCATAAGGGATATGAATTTGAATCGAATATCTACTCAATTCGGTCAAATCCAGATATCCTCATAACTTATGTAAGATATTAAGGACACTTTATCCTCCTATAGTCACAAATAATCATTCCAATTTATTTATTTCACCTAAAGTGATATGAATTCACATTGGATTAAAAAAAACTCGTCCAACTAATTAGACATTACAAGAAAATATGTATATTGGTTCATCGAATTGAATCTGAATATCAATAGTGGGGATAAAATAGCATTTCGGTTGGGAAAAGTCCATACCAAAGTTACATCCATATTTTTATGCAAATTCAAATACGAATCTGAATATGAGACAAATTGTTAATCGGATGGGAAAATCTAAACCATATTTGATAGGGTATCTATCGAAGGGTATCCTATGGAATCTGATAGTGGAATAATATGGATAATTCGTATCCATTTTCCACCCCTACCTTGTTATGGCCATTGTGAAGAGGGCCACTTGGTTAGATTTTGGTTTTACAAATGATTTTGTGGGGAAATGAAATTTTGGGTGTTGAGAACCCTCGTGATAATAAGGGTTGTCGGAACCTTCTATAGTATCACATATCATTATTTGATAAACAAATATTTTGTTTTAGTTAAAAAGATAAGTCATAGGATTGCAAAATAATTATGGTATAATATGGTAAGAAGAAAATTTGGCTTGACGCCCAAACAACCATAAGAGCCCCCTCGTCAAAATCCCTGCATGATTATATTTGCATTTGGTGTATTGGCCTGCTATGTATGTTTGTACTCATCCTTTCTAAAAATTACCACTCACTTGAAGGAGGCGAAGACCCTGTGTAAGCTCATGCATGTAATGTGGGAGTCTGAAGACGAATAGGCCTAGTTCTAGGTTGTGATCCCTAGTCGATTACCTGTGGACATATCCAAGGTTATTAAGTCGTAAAGTCAAGTCGACAGATGGGCGACTTGATCGACTAGTCGACCGAATAGAGGGGCAACTTGATCGACTAGTCAACCGACTAGTTGCGACTAGCCACGACTAGACCACATACTAGGAAGTATGTTAACAGGGCATGTAATATACTAAGTTGTAGTAACAATTAAACATATATACATATTGTACAACACGAAATGAAGAGAAGAACAACATAAGCATGATGATGAGTTGATGACTTACTTGTTTTGATTCCAACATATCTTTCTTGATGAATGTCTTTCTTTGAAATTGAGAAGCAACTCCCTGGAAGTAGAACAAACTAATGAGCAAAGTGTAGTGAACAAAAATGTTGATAATTCGATAGCTAGTAAATAACATAAGTACTGGACAACAAAGTGAAACCACATGAGTTACATGACAACATCACACTCACAACAAGGAAAATATCAAGATTGAAGACAACAATAAATACGACACTTAGCAGCCAGATAGCCATGAAGCAGAAGTGCATAACTTCATAAGAAACAAGTTCTGAACAACAATGATAATTGAAAGCTAGGACATCGAATTGCTATGTTCTATGTCCAAAAGTAGCAAAAGTAACAAAGGCATGATGTTCATTCATGATTCAAATAAGTCATCTAAGTCATCATCTAATTCAATCACGGCCTCTTCACGACTTACTCCACCCGCATGAGGAGTAGATGAGTCTCGTCATCCTCAAATTCTTTAACATCATCAACCACAAAAGTTTGATCATTTCCATCATCATCTCCACTATCTTGCTCCAACTCATCAACATTACCAGCAACCCTTGACTTTGAGCGGCAAGCATAAGTGATATGGGGGCCTATGGGTTAGTCACTAGACTCGCTAGCTCTCCTAGGAAATGAATCACTAATTCACTACTGCTACTTGTTAGTTGCTACTGCTACTAAACATACTAGTAGTATTAAATAATTAAAGAAAGCATAGCAGGGTAGAAGCGTAGAGCAAACAGATCAACGCAGAGGAGAGCAAAGCTGAGAGGAAGGATAGGAGAGTAGAGCGGAACAACATCAAATTAGGAGAGCATAGCAGAAAAATGGAGCAAAGTAGAGCAGGAGCAGGGTAGAAGCACATAGCAAATAGATCAAAGCAAAGCAGGGCAAAGCTAAGAGGAATGATAGGAGAGCAGAATCGAAAAATAGGGCAGAGCAGAGCAGGAGAGGAAGTAGAGGAGAGTACAGGAGTGAAGCACTAACCGGAGAGCTGGCGACGAGCGGTCGGTGGCAGTGATGACGGAGACGGGTCAAGGCGGAGCTTCTACGTGACAACCGAGGAACAAGGAGGAGGAGGATCTGCGTTTGGGGGAGGAGAGGTGGCTTGCTCGGTGGCAACCGGCGTTGTTGCCACTGGTGGTGGTGGCTAGGGCTCCACTCGCTCCGCGCATCAGTGGCAACAGTTTCGTTTGCTTGATCTGCTAGGGCTAAGTTACTAAAACACACATATATCTCTCACACCGTTACCGATCTGATAGTGGGCCATCTTTGCACAACTAGTCGGGCATCCAACCATCCTCGATTAGTCGTCCTAGTGTCTCGATAAGTCATCCAATCATGTGACTAGTCCTGCGAGTTGAGTCGGTAGAAACAGTCGGCAACCAAGAACCAACCAGATGACTAATCCATGATTAGTTGATGATTAGGCAACGACTTAATAACATTGGGCATATCCTAAGGTCCCACTTTTGTTTTGGTTTGGGCTGCAAGACTTTTAACTCTATTTGGTCTAACCGGCCAATGCTCTAAGAGCTCGGCCACAAGGCCTATTTATGCTTGTTATAATATTTTAATAACATTCATTTAATTGTAAATGTGCATCGTATCCATCGATGTTCTACTGTAATGCACTAGTTTTTCCTAAACTAGTGCAGGTATATATGAGGGTTTTGAAAGATAACCCATGTCCTGAAATTAAGTCCCTATCTTGCTTTGCTTGGACTACTATTTTTTATGTCATAGGACCGTCCTATCAAATCCGCATAGGACGGTTATGGGCCGATCGTGTGGCATGTGTCCTCCCGTTCTGGATGCACGATTGAGTATATATATATATATATATATATATATATATATATATATATATATATATATATATATATATATATATATATATATATATATATATATATATATATATATATGGTATAGTACTCACAGAGTATGATACTCCACCTCTCATATACCACTTAAATCGTATGATAATACCTCTTTATCAATTTGAGTATACTCAATAATGATTATAAGGTACCCCAAAATGAGTTCCATAAAAAATTCATTAAAATCCACCTTTTATAGCAAAATTTGTGTATATACTTCTTTTACATATGAAAAAGGGTATATAGCAAAAATAAAGGGCTACAATGAAAAAATTTAATCAAGTCACATTGAGTATCTTATAATTGGTATTTAAGTATCTTTGAAAATGATAAAGAAGTATAATATATCTGTTTAAGTGGTATATTGAAAGTGGAGTATATGCGTCTAGAATGTTGAAATAGATGTATATATATATATATATATATATATATATATATATATATATATATATATATATATATATATATATATATATATATATATATATATATATATATGTGTGTGTGTGTGTGCTGATTTCTTCCATTTGATGCTTATAATGACTAGCATTTGTCCTATCTTATTACTTCTATTGCATATGCATAAGTACTACTACAAAACATGCTATACAAGGCGTCTCATCACAGAGCAGATTTCCTTTAGAACCGTTTGTGATACGTAACTATCACAGAGCGGTTTATAACTAGAACCGTCTCTGTGAATATCATAAGACGATTCGTATTAGGCAAAAATGCATGATGAGAGATTATCATAGACGGTTCTTATTAAGAACCATATGTTATATTCTAGCATTATAAATACCCGATCCCGACAGACCCCTTGGCCCTAGCGCCTCTAAGAACGGTTTGAGCTGCCACCCTGCTGCCTCCTCCCCATTGAGCCACCTTAGAGAGGAGAAGGAAAGGAGGAAGCTAAAGAGAGGAGGAAGGGAGGAGAAGGAGAAGATGAGGAATCTCGCGGGATATTTGGTATTTTCGTCGTGAGCTCCGAGGGTAATGATCGGTAACCCTTTATATTTGCTCTAGATTAATTGCTAATCAATTTAAATATGTTTGGTCAATAGGAAGAGTACGTACTTGCGGTTTATTAATCTAATTTGACACTAATTTGTTACATACGTAGTGTAGATGGACCGAAACTGGATGTACGGTGAGAATCGTGTGAGTCAAGAGTACATTAATGGCGTGTTTGTTTTTAGAAGAGCCGCCGAGCAAGATATGTTGAAGAAGGGGATAAAATTTATGTACTGTCCATGCATTGATTGCGGTAATCTAAAAATATTTAACAACCCGACGCTGATCGAAGCGCACTTGATTCGAAGGGGTTTCAAAAAAGGGTATACATGTTGGACCAGTCACGATGAAGAGAAGATTATACAGGAAGTTAATAATGATGACATCGCCGAGGAAGTCAACGATATGTCGGATGTGGACTGTGCTTTTGATGAGGATAGGTCGCACGATGACAATCTGGATCGGATGCTACGTGATGCAGAAGAGAACTACAGTGATAGAGAGTTTTGTTAATTCGAGGGCTTAATGGAGGACTTAGTGTGACCTTTGTTTCCTGGCTGCAAGCCAGAATACACAAGGTTGTCAACTGTGCTTGAACTGCTGAAATTGAAGGCAAGCAATGGTTGGTCGGACTAGAGTTTCACAGCATTGTTAGGTCTCCTAGCGAACATCCTTCCGGAGGGAAATGTGTTGCCCAGCACCACCTACCAAGTAAAGAAGGTTCTTTGTCCATTGGGAATGGAAGTAGAAAGAATACATGCATGTCCGAGCGATTGTATCTCTCTAGTAAAGAGTATGCGACATGCATGTATGTCTCCGGTGCAAAGCATCCCGATACAAGCGTAAGAATCTTGCTAAGGTGAAGTAAGGACCTCCTGCTAAGATGTTGTGGTATCTACCTGTGATCTCACGTTTGAAGCGTTTATTTGTGAACCGAAATGAGGCAAGATTGCTGCATTGGCACTCAGAGGAGCGTAAGAAAGATGAAAAACTAAGACACCCTCTGATTACGCCCGGTGGAGAAATTTCTGATCGAAGCTTGAAGAGTTCGATGCGGAACCGAGGAACATAAGGTTAGGGTTGAGTCAGATGGAATGAATCCTTTCGGTAACATGAGCGTGAGCATAGCACCTAGCCAGTGAATCTATGTATGTACAACTTTCCTCCTTGGTGTGTATGAAGCGAAGTACATTTTGATGTCATTACTTATCCAAGGGCCGCAGCAACTTTGGGAATGATGTTGATGTGTACCTAGCACCATTCTTTGGAAGATCTTGACACTGTGGAGCGAAGGGTACAAGTATGTGATGCATTACAAGCGAGAGAACTTCACTTTCTGCGCCATGTTGTTCTCGCACCATCAATGATTTTCTTGCCCTTGGTAACTTTGTCGAGGTTCAAGACAAAAGGAGCCAAAGCCTGTCCACATTGCTTAGATGGTATGGAGAGTGTATGGCTGAACAACTCACAGCAAAAGCTGTATATGCATCACCGTAGGTTCCTTCCTAGAATTCACCCATACCGCAAGATGAATAAACAATTCGATGGAAATAAGGAGGACGGTTCAGGCTTTTAGAGGGAAAGAGGTCTATGATATGGTTAAGGATATCGATGTTGTGCTTGGAAAGGAACGTAAATTAAGGACCCGTCAAAAGAACATTTGGAAGAAGCGGTCAATTTTTCGGGACTTACCTTATTGGGAGCACTTAGAAGTTCACCACTGCATCGACGCCATGCATGTGGAGAAGAATGTATGTGATAGCTTGATTGGTCTCTTACTAAACATTAGTGACAAAACAAAGGATGGTGTTTAACGCAAGGCGTGACTAGGTTGATATGAACATAAGGACCGAGTTAGCACCGAAAGAGACCAATAAAGGACGAACGTACCTTCCCCCAACTTGCTACACTCTGTCCAAGGCCGAGAGAAATGAACTGTGCCAAAGCTTGCATGGTATGAAGGTCACCTCATCAGTTCCCGTGGAGAAGACGCCGAAGGAACAAGAAAAGCGTGTCGTCGTATCGGTTCCCAAGTCGTCTCACAGGAAGAGGTGTAGCGGGCAAGGCCAAATCGAAATTGAAGAACATTAAGGCGCCTCTCAAGCCTGGGAAATACTCCCTCGGAAGTCCGTTGGCCCCCGACACAGTATTAGTCCGCGCTGGAATAGGTTGTTAGGCTTTGCATGTCTAATACATGCGAAAGACCAAAGAGAAGGGGTGCGATCCTGGAATCACCATCAGATACACGAAGGAGCATTTCTTCCACGAGTCGGGCCACTTCGTCGTGGGATTCGATGACTTATTCGACCTATTCAACCTCACTGCCCTCGACGCCTCACTTCTACGATGTTGGACACTATAAGTGTGTATAATCAAGTTCTACATTCACGTAATACCTATAAATATCACAACACATTGCTTATGTATAGATACATGATGAAAAATGCTCGGGGA
This sequence comes from Phyllostachys edulis, assembly GCA_036346405.1. Classification (NCBI taxonomy): domain Eukaryota; kingdom Viridiplantae; phylum Streptophyta; class Magnoliopsida; order Poales; family Poaceae; genus Phyllostachys; species Phyllostachys edulis. Next base: position 10,370,535 of record CM070552.1, read on the forward strand.
TGGCAAGAACCGGTGGGTTTCTTCGACCCACACGTGGTCTCTGAGCAAACCATCACCAAAGACGCATCCTACGTCATGAAATACATAACGACGGGATTGCTTGCTTAGGACGACAAGGACTATATACTAGTGCCCTACAACCAGAAGTAAGTGCTTCACTACTTGCTGTACAAATTTCATTTGTACTTTATACATAGCACGAACTTAGGTTTAATGACTATAGCGACATACATGAGTAGGTTCCTTTGGATCCTTTTAGTCATTGTACCAAAGAGGAACAAGGTAATATACCTTGATTCCCTACTCAAGAAAACCCACGACTTCACCCTTGTGGAAGGAATACTCAACAGGTATGCTCATTTCCTCCATACATAACTCTATTGTAGTCTTCCTTCGTTTGAAATGGCTGAGGATAACTTTTTGGAATCATGTAGGTCATTCAGCGCCTATGTTGCCGAGGGAGGGCCATACAAGGGATCGAGCGCCGCACTGCAACACAGGAAGTGATTTCCGGTACGAGCTACAACACAATAATCCTATATCACACTTCGTAATAATGTCTCTTGAACTGACTATACCTATATATATATAATTCTATTTTTGCAGTGCCACCAGTAAAAACAAGATCACCTATGTGCATTCTACGTTTGCCGTCATATGCAACAAATCATATGAGAATTCATCACCGTGTCGCCGAGGACTCGAAGGTGGTTGACTAGGCCCGTAATTCTCATGGAGAATTCATCCACCGTTTCTCCCTCCTTGAACTGGATGTCCTCAAACTCATTCTTGCTTGTTGTTGTCGTTGCCTCATGGACGCGATCCACGCCCATCCTCATCACCTTCACAGCATCCCATACCTCCTTGGTCGTGTTCTTCACAGCCAACGTGGGCAAGCATGTCGGCGTCACGGCTTCGGAGGATGGCTGCAAAGGCCATCATGTCCTTCCTCACCTGGCGTTGCGAGATCGATTGCCGCCACAGTCCTTGCACCCTCAGGTTCACCCTCATCACGAGAGCCCAATCGGTGTAGTTCGTCATCGTCAGCGTGGGGTAGACGACCGATCCCGTTGTCTCCCTTACGACGCGCTCCTACACCACCAGCTCACGTCCTCCCCTTCGTGCCCTGCTCTTTCCGCGCCGCGAGGCCATGGTAGTTAGGCTCTGATACCAATTGTTAGCCCACTCAGTGTCTACGCACGCAAAACGTCTAGACACAAACACACACGCACTCTGGAACACAAAGAACTTGCAAGACAGATTTTTGGTCTTGCTAAACCGCATGACTTTACATTCCTTTTTTCTCTTATTTATACTAGCCAAAAAAGTGACTGCAAAACTAAATACTACATGCACGGATGCACCCACGATTGAGCAGCATAACAAGCCCTCAATGTGCATGTCACAACTTGCTATCAGCCATGCAATCAAACTATAAACGCCTGATTGCTTGCCTTGATGTGCATGAATGCAAATAAAAAAAGAAACAGAAACTCAATCAATTTGTTGCATGGCTGTCAGTTACCATACAAACAAAAATAAACTGATGCAATGAAGGATTAATCAACATTTCTGGCCTTGTTGCCACCACAGCGCCACCGACGAGCTCGCTAGAACTGTCGTGGCCGAGCGCTGCACTCTGCATAGTAATTCCTTCCTGACATGTAGGCCCCACCAACCAAGTTTAATGTTAGTCTCTAGGACATGTAGACCCCGCTTGGGATATTAGATTAGTGTTAGTTAAGCTGGTTTAAACTAAATAATCATGGATTAAGATAACTAACAAACTGATGAGTGGACCCTTTCTGTTCAGACAATAAAGTTTTTAAAAGTTCAATGGAGCAACACATCGAGGAAGAAGCAACTTTCAAATGCCGAGATCGCTTGAGAGCCGAGTTACCATATCGTTTTCATGAGTTGCCCGAATCTCAGAGACGAGATTCTCTTTATGGGGGTAGGTCTGTAACATCCCAAAATTTCAAAACCAGAAATATTATTTTAAAAATAATCATTTGTGCATTTTTTTTAGTTTTAAAAAAATTATGAAATTATTTAAAAGGTTATTCTAATTTCCAACATTTGTTTTAGAATTTTAGAAATTAACTAAATCTTGATCAGCACCTCAAAATAAATTATTTGATTTCTTAATAATCTAAGCGGCCTCCAAAAAAATTTCATAATTCTTAGAGTTGGTTTGGTAATTTTTCAAATTTGAAACTTGATTTATGGAATTATTCAAATCAGAAACGATTTAAAAATCCAAAAATTCTTCCAAGGCCGAATACTTTCCACTCGGCCCAGCGTGCTTCGGTTGTGGCCCAGTCCAGCCTGCTCGCTATCCTCACTGAAGCCGTTTTCTCTTTGCTGCCACCCTTTGCCAAAGGCATACTCTCGCCAAGGCGCCCTCTCCCTCTCCGCGTCTGCTACTGCTGCTGACTGGTGGGTCCGTGACCCACCTGCTAGACTTCTTCCATCTCACCTCGTCATGTCTGTGTGCACATACGCCAAGTGCAACGTGACAACAGGCGCTGGCCAAAGTTGTGTCCTCCATCGCTGCAGCTGCACCATCTCTTCGCCTTCGCTAGCACCCTGCAGGCTTGCTTGAGCTGTCTTATTGCTGCCAGCGCTGGCGTGACGCCACGACGCCCTTGACCCATGAACAATCCATGAGGAGAGTGTCCTTGTTTTATTGTTAAAACCCAAGCTAACCCTTCTTGTCTCCTCACCACTTCACGCTGTCTCCATTTCACCCATCTAGTGTCCCTCCTCGCTCTAGTTCGCCCAAAACGCAATTGTCGTTCTTAGCTCCGATGCGTGCTCCACCATCATTTTGTTCCTCTTCACTCCCGGATCATGTTATCCCTCTTATTTTCAGAGTTTCCACCGTCTTTCGCCGAAGACCACCTTCTTCCCCATTTTCGGCTGCCGCCTTTGCTGCCAGGAATTCTCCTTCCTCGATAAGCCTCTCGCGTGATCGTGAGCACCTTAAGCATCCTGAGAGCATCATGTTCTTCACTGCACCTTCCATTTGCACCCAGACTGGTCGAGGAGCACCATCGTCATGAACCCCTCTTTCACCAACGTTGCTCACCATCGTCCAGCCACCACCAAGCCTCTTCGTCACCATCAACTGCACTCCTGTGTTCATGGTGACCTCCTGAAGCCTTTGCGCTACTCGCCTTAGCTTCTCGCCGTAGTTAGCGCCATCCCCATAGTAGCCGTAGCTAGCATTGCTACCTTCGCTTGTCACCGGCACAACCCCGATGACCTTTGGTCTCCGTGCCGCCACCGATAGCATCGCTCTAGCCCCTTATTGCTTGTTCCAAGACCCAGAACCCATCCTTTACTCTCCTGCGCCGACGCCATCACAAACCCGAGGGACCCCGCCACCATTCTTTGCCACGCAGCCGTCTCCGTCCATCTCTCCGGCCACTATGACCACCTGAGTAACTGTCGTGATCTCCCCTATCCATCCCCGAGCTTGTTCAGGCCCCTCCAACACTCTCTCGCCATTGGCGAGCTCGCTAAGCTCACGGCTAGCAAAGCCTTCCCCTCTCTCTCTTCTCTCTCTCACCGACAAGTGGGCCCCTGTGGTTTAGAATTAATGACATAATTAGTATTTTAATTAAGTTAGTTATTGCTAATGAGTAGCTGACATGTGGGTCCAGCTCTAAAGTTAATTAAAATTCTAATTTAAACTTGTTTTAAGGTTCCAGTCACTAACATGTGGGTCCCACATCCCATTCAAGCCTCTGTGAATCTGGTGCAATGTGGACTTGGCCCCACTTGTCAGCCTAATGACGCAATAAAATCTAATTTACTTTAGAAAGAAAAATGAAAATTTGAGCACAATGTTTTCTTTTTCTTTTTCTCGATTTTCCAACCGAACCAAATTCAAATGCTAATAACTTTTGCATTTGAACTTCAAATTAAGTGAAACTTGTTTCTAAAATATCTAAAATTAACATCTTTGATAATATTCAAAAATATTTGAATTTTATCTCTGTTTGAATTTATTTGGTATTTATTTGTCTCCTTGTTTTTATCGATTAGATCTGACGCGCCAAAATCGTCACGAAGTTGATCCTGAGCTAGAATCATTGTTCAACGAGCAAGGCAAGAACCCTCCTTTGATCATGTTAATTGCATTATTTAAATTTTATGTATATTGTTTGCTCAAACTATTATGCATGCTTGATTTGAGTAAATTGCTATATTATTGTTTAGTATTTAGTTATCGTCTATTGTTTCATTGATCCTACCTTGAAAAATTGATACCCTTACTGTTGTCACCCTAAGAATATTACCCGCTATTGATAATTATATTTGTGGAATTTTAGAATGGTATAAGAAGCTTATGCTTAGCCCTGCTTAGGTTAATAACGGTTTAAAAGGTGGATTTCGGTCAAATAAAGATTTGGATACTATAGGAATTTTTTTAACAAAGTATGAACAGAGGGGTTTCCTCTGTTATTTTGGATAAAAATGTGAAAAATGAAATGGTTTGCACTTGGGGCGAGTGGTTTGTTGAGACCAGTGCAGTTTGCATGAGAACTCGGTTTGTGTTTGTCTCGGCTAGGTAATTAATGACCGAGCTTTGATGCTGTTGACCCAAGCATTATTTTCAGTATAACTATATGTCCAGAATGGGCCGGACCTAGCCATGTAATTTACCAAGATCGGGCATTAAGCCCCGCAGGTTGTAGTCGGTAGGTGTTATCTGGGATGTGTAGACGATGGTAAAGGATGAACATGTCTATAGGGCACTTGCAAAAGACGATGGTAAATGACGTCCATGTCTAGCAAGTATTACCAACACAACCGTGAGCTCTCTTGATGATGGGAAAGGATGTACGTATCTTCAGGAGTTACCTCATAGGACGGGTTGATGGAAGGGCGATGTATTGTTAAAGGCTTTGCTATAATCGTCTTCGTCGCACGCCCAAGGAAGCGTGTCATGGCCGATATTATGAGTTGATCATATCTTGTGGGTAAACATGTACATCCACTGTAGAGTGAGATCTCAATCTATTCGAATAGCTGTGTCCCTTGTTATGGACATCGCTTGGTTGTACCATACAATTAGATTTTCTATTTTTCTCTAAAAATGGTCATGTTGGGAATTGGTATGGATGGTGAATATCCATGCTAAAAATATTTTGACAAAGGACCATCAAAAGATTTGTTATGGCAAAGGATCGCCGTGGATTACAACTACAATATGCTCATATGTTATTTCATATTAAAGTCGAATGACTTTATAAAATGGCTCTTTAAAGGATAATATCTCTATTGCAAATAAAACTTGCTTTAAACAAACAGAAACTAGATAGAACATCCATCCTTTGATATTGCCTGCATATATTAATACCTTTGATATAAAGTCTTGCGAAGTACATTCTTGTCCTCACCGTTGCTTGTTGAACAATTGTCAGCGCAAGAAATTGAAAACCCCATGTTCGGCTACTTCTATTCCGCGGGATTCGGAGAAGATGATAGTGCCGAATTCTAGGGCATTTCTCCAGTCGGTTGCCCATGGGTTATGGCATACCACGCAGGTTAATTATCGTTTACTTCCGCTGCAGGTACTCTTATTGTGATCTATTTGGCTGGTCAGCCCAGTTGTGTAAAACTCGGTTTTAATGGCCTATATTCGACTGCTTAATATTATATGCTACTCTATTTTATTTATTCCTGTATGGCTGTGATTCAATGTTGTAAAATGTGTGTGCTAGGAACTGATTATGAGACTAGCAAGTATCCTAGTGGTTGAGCACAAAACTATAGTGGTTGCAGGTTTAAGATCACACTCTCCCCTTTGAAATCAATGATATGCAGTTCCTGTTTCTTTGTATATATGCAAGAGCTAGCCCTACTGAATCAAAGGCACTCCTTTCCGGATAGTAAAAGTAATTAAAGGGGGGCATATACTGGATAAAGAGCGTAGAATAATTTAGTGTGTTAACGGCTGTTTAACCATCTTTGTGTATTCAAAATGGAAAAATAATTTGTTACGTGACTTCCAGAATTATTCTTTCATTTAAAAAAGAGTACAACGTTGCAAACAGTAAAAAATATTTATTTATTACATATTACCAGATATATTATAACGATTGTTTTAGCTATTCTGCCCATGTCCACACAGTAACTTTTCAACAGGCCAGGCAAGCACATGTGCATAGACGATGCAGAGAGAGAGAAGCACGGAAGGACCAGTCACCTGTTTATACTCCGACGAAGATGCTTCGTTGCCGTTGCTACTGTTTGTACCTCCGCCGACACTCCCGCTCCCTTTGGCCTGCCCAAACCACGGCCGAAACAAGATGAAAAACCCCCCGCGCGCAAATATAGGGTGAGGGGAGGAAGAATTTTTTGCACAGATCCTAGCAGAATTATTTGCGCCCAACGTACCACCCAACGTACCACCAGCTTGCGGAGAGGGTGGTTGAACTTGCAGTTCATCCCGTACTTGCAGCTTCCGAACTTCACGTAGTAGGAGCAGTCAGGCTCCCCGGGCCGCCGCGGGTACTCCGGCTCCGCCGCTGCCTCCTCCGGCTCCTGCTGCTTCTCGCCGGCAGGGGCGGGCCATCGAGAGGTCTTCGGAGGGTGGTTGAACTTGCAATTCATCCCGTACTTGCAGCTCCCGAACTTCACGTAGTAGGTGCAGTCGGGCCGCCGAGGGTACTCCGGCTCCGCCGCCGCCAGCTCCTCCTCATGCTTCTCGCCGGCAGGGGCAGGCCATCCAGAGGGTTTCGGAGGGTGGTTGAACATATTGCAGCTCCCGAAATTCACGTAGTAGGTGCAGTCGGCTCCCCGGGCCGCCGCGGGTACTCCGGCTCCGCCGCCGCCAGCTCCTGCTCAAGCCTCTCGCCGACAGGGGTAGGCCATCCAGAGGGCTTCGGAGGGTGGTTGAAGAAGAACTCGCAGTTCATCACGTAGTAGAAGCAGTCGAGCACCCCGCTGCGCCGCGGGTAATCGTCCTCCTCCGCTGCCTGCTCCTGCTTCGTGCCGGACCCGGAAGAGGGCTCCGGGTTCAGAGGGTCATCTGGACGCGCCGAATTGGCGAATTGCATCAAGAGCGATGAGACGGAATCGTCAGAGGAGGGCGTGATTGGGGAGGCGCGGTGTTTGGCATCGGAGTTCCCCATCGGATTGGGGAGGAGGCCGGTGTTGATGGCGAGAGAGAAGACACACTCCTTAGACACATCCCCCGACACGAGCAAGTGAAAGGAAATGGAGAAAGAAAAAACGTACGAACAGTGCCTTTTTCCAAAAGCGAGGACCCCCAACTTTCTGGTTCCTTAATGCAGAGGATCTCCCCTACGCTAGAGCAACGCCGTTCGCTAAATTATGTAAAATGTCCTCGCTATTAGGATTTTTGTCAGTTTTGGGCATAGGGTGCGACATTTATTTTATAGCACTAGTTGAATATTTGTGCTTTGCTGCCGTAAAAAAAAAATCATATTACCCCAACATGTGTGAGCCGTCTGCGCTGTGCCCTCGGCTTCGCCTGGGTGTCAAGCCGAGATCCACTGTGGCACTTTGAGCCACCGTTGGTGGGCTTGGCCCGTGCCATGTCCTCAGTTCTACCGTAGTGGCCAACCGGTATCCGCCCCGACCCACATCGCGCCTCTACCGTGGAGCTCGACTTACATCGTGCCCTCGATTTTGCCCGTACAGCAAGCCGAACTCCACCATGGCACACATCACGCCTCCGCCGTCTCGTCTTGCCTATGCCATGCCTAAGGTGTGATTGAATCAACTAATCTCTCAAAACTCAGTCGGTCACCGCTGAGAAGCAATAAAAAATACATCTTGAACGGATGTTTACCTGGTCCGACTCAACCAGCTTCACAGAAAGTGACCAGCGTTGAACAATGATAAGTGGGCCAAGAAATCTGAAAATAAAATTGTGCAAATGCAAGGATTCAAGTTACAAAAATAAAAACTCTAACCAAAACCATAGTCTAATCACACCACCATACTGAACATCTAAGACTGTAGTACTAATTGACGGTGGTGCGTCTACACTATAAGGAAAATGCAAACTTTACACAGAAAAATGCAATCATGTTGTAACATCCTAAAAATTCGAAATTAGGATATTCGTACTGGGAATAAATGTGGAAATAATTTGAGCATGTTTTGAAATTTTTCTCAAATCAAATAATGCATTTGCATACAAACAATAGCGTTAAAAGAATTTTCAAAAGAAATTTAAAACAGATAAAATTTGGGAAACATTACACAACAAACTAAACTGTGTGAGGAGCCTAAAAAATGTCATAATTTTTGGAGCTCGTTTGTTATATTTATAAATTCTCCAAACCCTTCAGCCTTTTCAACATTTTCAAATCAATTCCCTTTTCACGCCGCTCTATTGGGCCGAAAGCCCAACAAGGCCTAGCTCTTCCGTGCCAGCCAGCTCGCCTCGCACCACGCCTCACTCGCTCGCTGACACCCTGGCCCCACTGGCCAGGGGTCGTCTTCCACCTCTCGCCGTGCCCGCTCGCTAGTGTGTCGCGCCCGCGCATGCTCTCCCGCCTCCGGTTTGGGACGACGCCCACCATTTTCGACGAAATGATGTGCCACCAACTCCTGTGCGCCCCATCCGGCACTACAGCGGCCAAGAACTCCCCCTATCGCCACTTTTTCCCGAACGGGCAGAGACGCTAGAGTGCGCTCACGTTTTCTCGCCGAGCCCACCGCAATCTCGCTGCTTATCTTGCGCTCTACTCATAGCTACTTAAGCATCCATGCACGTCACTTTCACTCCAGCTCGCCCCACATTCCATCTCATGCAACCTCTGAGCTTCTTGCTCTCTAGATTGCCGAGACCAAGTGCATCGTCCTCAGCGCCGATGAGCGAGCTTCTGACCGCCATTGCCTCTAGTGAGCTTCCTTACCCTCGACATCCGCGTCACCATGCACCTCATTCCTTACTCATGCTATCTCCTTGCTTGATGTAGCCTTTGGAGCCTTGAGACGCCAAAGATCCGTCGTCATCTTCACCTTCGGTGTGCACCCCAATCCAAGCCTTCACGTTCCCGACGCTCTAGTGAGCTTGAACCGCACCCATCCGCGTCACAACACGTTCTATGCCCTACTGATGCTTTTCCCTCGCTTAATGTTGACGCACGCACAAAGAATCACCGGAATCACACTTCTTACCCAATTCCGACCACTGTAGACACTTTTGCTGTTTGCCGCCACCGCGGTGAGTCCCTGGCTAATTCCTTCTTCCTTCACCATCCTTAGCACACTGTGAGCTAATGCGTGGCTCCTTGTAGCTTCTCCACCACCGTACAACATCTTCACCGTGAAGCCATCGTCGTCGTTGCTGCCAGTCGCTACTCCAAGCTCTTCGGCCATCCTCCGACGCCCTTAACACCCTTGGTGAGTTTCTAGTAGTCCCCTAGAGCTATTGCACCTGTTAGATTGGACTATTTGCTACCGTAGCATAGAAATCACCGTAGCCGATCATGGCATCGTTGCGGAAAGAGTTGTCGCCACCGCTCCGGTGACCATTATTGGTCTCCTTGCCGTCGCTAGTAGCAACGCAATAGCCCTCTAGAGCCCATGCACACCATCTCCTTCTTTGCTTCTGCTCCGGTCGCAAAAACTATCGCGGCCCTATTCTGTGCCGCCTCTAGAAGTCCTCGCCAGCAATGCTCCGGCCATCCCTTGCCTTGATGATATGGTGCTAAGTGCTACTGCACCTTTAGAAAAACAGTCGGGGAGCTTCATCTATGTTGGACATGGAGGAAATAAGTTGACTACCAGTAATTGTGTGACGTGGCCTGTGGATCCCAAAAATGAATCTGTTTCAAGTCAAGTGATTAGACAGAAGGCACAACCCTAAACATGAAACGAAACCGATTTCAAGATTCCCGGATATGTGTCTCATGTTAGCTCCCAAGGATCAGTGACTAACATGCATATATCCAAACAACATTGATCACAACCATATTCAAATATGCAAAAATTATTAGAAATAATGTTACAATTTCGATAAATAGGACCTTATGGCCCGATTTTTCATAAGGAGGCCGACTGGCCAAATCTAATCATAATTAAAAAAGTCACAGCGGAAGATAAACTTAGAAATAAAAGGAGAATACAAGGTTGGCATGCCCATACCTACAAGCAACCAACTAGAGTTAAAGCCGATGCATCTACCGCTATCGCCCAGAACTAGTGCGATAATTATAACCGATTCGTGCGATGTTCTCCCCTGAAACAAGTGGACAATCTGGTTGAGTATAAAAGGTTCTCGGAAGTCTTACACAAACTAATAAAAGAAATGTGTATGATAGAGCCTATCCAAAGGAGGAGAAATTATACATGCTAAAGGTTGACCAAAGGAGAGGCTTTAATGGCATAAGTTTTGCATAAAAGCCCATTTTCAGCCTACACCCACTAGTTTGTAAATGCCATTTGGAAAACAAAATTTTATCAGAAGACATTTGTGTGACCAAGGTAAAAACAAAGATCAGACAATACCAAAGTGGCATCCCACTTTGTTGAACTAAACAGCATGACATACCTGTCATGTCGATACCAAGTTGTTGCCCATGTCCATTTTAGTTATGAGTCTACAATGGTGTCAATCAAAACCAAGTGTCGTCCGTAACCGTGGAAACGGCTATTCGAATAGATTGAAAACCCTGCAGGGGTGTACATCTTTACCCACACGACTTGACCAGCACGTAATCCTCTAGATAATGACACACTTTCTTTGGTATGTTGGCCGGGTAGATCGAGATTTGGTAATTTTTAGCAAGAACATCTTATTGAGTTGAAACACCCATGCGAGACGAAATCCCGCTTAGTACAAGCTACTGATAGAACCTGCTAAGTGGGGCATGCAAGCTATGTTGGGAATGCCGACCCAATGAACAGAAATTAAAGCTGTGCTCCCTTGCACATATTAAATTGGAATAAGATCCTTATGAACATATGATCAAACACATATGTCCTCCCACTATCTGTGTTCCAATCCAATAAAATGCTCCCCTTACTTGACCAAACCGGCCCCAATCCAGCGTGTGGAAGTACAAGTAGTTCTTGGTATGACAACCCAAAGTTATGTCCTTGGTGATCTGTAACGTCCCGTTTTCTTTAGCGTTCCTTGCCTGGTTTTCAAAATAAAAGTAACCATTTGGGCTTTATTGAGAATCCAAAGCTTAACCCGAGATTTGTGAACCGGAGAGTTTAATTGGAATTAATCAAACCTTAACTAAGCTCTTAGTTGGTGTTCCTGCCGGCTGTAGCTCTCTGTTGTGTCTTTGTCGCTCTTGGGTTCTGTGGTCCCCGAGCCTCCCCTGTGCCCTGGGTTTTGTCTCTCTTTTAACTTCGTTTGTTGGCTTGAATCTCTTTGAGGCTCAGACCTCCCTTCTCTCTCTCTCATCTTTCCTCTCGTTTTTCGGACCCCTCCGTGTTTCGGTTTTCTTGTTAAGAACCCGACTCGGGTTGGTGTTTCTAACCTCTTTGGTCTCTTCTGCCACGCTTGGCTTTGCTTCTTTTGGACCTCCTGTGGACCTCTCCACGCCTCTCGAACCTCTCGAGGTCTCTCGCGCTCTGAGTTTCTCCGACCTCCCAAAGGCCCCCTTTGGGACCTTTCTAGACCTCCTTGTGGCTATTTGGACCTCCCTTGTGTTCAAATAGACCTCCCTTTGTCCCTCAGCAGACCTTCAGGTCCCACGGACCTCCTCCGTGTCCTTCAGACCTCCCTTGTTGAGATCTCGCCGCCAGACCTCCCTTGTTGAGATCCGCCGCCAGACCTCCCTTGTTGAGATCTCGCCGCCAGACCTCCCCTTGTTGAGATCTCGCCGCCAGACCTCCCTTGTTGAGATCTAGCCGCCAGACCTCCCTTGTTGAGATCTCGCCGCTCAAACCTCCCTTGTTGAGATCCGCCCAGACCTCCCCTTGTTGAGATCTCGCCGCTCGACCTCCCTTGTTAGGATCTCGCCTTCAGACCTCCTCTCTCGAGATCTTAGCCGCCTGTGTCCTCCCTTAGTTGGATCCAAAGGTTCCGACCTCCTTAGGCCCAAGACCTCCTAGTGCTTGGACCATCTTTGACTCTCGTTGTCAGACGCTTAAGGCTTTGCCTTCCTCGCTTAAGGACCGCCCGATTCCAATCGAACAGTTCGCTGCTGCGCTGCTTTTCTTTTGTTCCCCAGACCTCCCCGGCTGTTTTGCAAGGACCACCTCCTCTATCCTTGCTGGTCTTTTGTAGAAACCACCTCCTTATCCTCAAAATCCTCGGTGGTCGACCTCCTCAAGACTTTGATCTCGACCGTTGAGGTCCTCCTTTGAGGTCTTGACCGTTGATCTCCCTTTTGAGATCTACTCATCAAGACCTCCTCGCACTCCTTCGATCCGGACCGTTGAGGTCCTCCCTTGAAATCTTGACCCTTAGACCTCCCTTGTGCAGTCCGAGTGTCGTGGCCTCCTCACTAGAGCTTTGAGGACCTCTTGTCCAGACCTCTTCTTGAGTCCTTGGACCTCCTGTCCCAGACCTCCCTTGAGTGTCTTGGACCTCTTGCCCAGACCTCACAGAGGTCTTTGGCGGAATGACCTGCGGTGGGGCCACCTCTTTGACCAAGCTGGTGCACCTTTGATCGGCCCCACTTGCCACCCTCTTCACTCTGTAATTATTGCTCTGCCGCCAGAACTCAGGCGCATTTAATAGGTGTCTGTCACATTAAATGCAATTCCCATCCGAGGTACTTTATTTCAATTCTTTCTGGGCAAGCCCTGCCCAAGTAGTCCCGATTGCCAACACGTCTCTAGGTTTCCTTGTGGTGCACACCACCAACCCCGGCTATATATAGCCTGGGAGGGCAGACCTTTGTAACATTTTGCTCATTTCTTCCTTCCCTGCCCCCTTTGCTCAGTTCTTCCCTGCGCAAGACCTTCCCAGGAGCTCTTTGAGGCTGTGTTAAGCCTCTTGGTTTCCTTTTTGGCTGAGTTGGTTTGAGTTCCTTTCTGGTTCTTTTGAAGTTCTTTGGCTTAGTGTGGTTTCGCTTATTTGGTTTTCTTGCGAACGTGTAGATCACGAGTTTGAGGAGATCTTGGACCCGGCTCTTGCTGCTGAAGGCTCTCCACTGCTTGACCAAGGCAAGCCACAGACCCCCTGTTGATCATATTGAACCCAGCTTTACAAATGTATTTTGTTTTACTTTATCATGCATGGCTATGTTTATAAGAAAATGGTTTGGGCTGTAGTTACTTGCCTACTTGCTGTTATGCCTCCTTTATACCTTGTCTCCATCATGTTGTCATGTTTACCTTGTGAGCCTTAGGGTGGTTAATCTAGTTGGTGCTCTTTGTTATTTGCCAACATGGGGGCCGTAGGTCTATATAGCTTTGCTTAGATGACTCGCTTCGGACGCATCATGCCTCACCCTTAATAATTTTGACTAATCGAATCATGGAATGTGTGGTTGGTGCCATCATGAGCAGCTATGGCGGAGGCCTAAGTCTGCTTTTGACTATGGTGTGAGACCACTTGGTTAAAACTTGTGTGCCAGACCGGTGGTCTTTTGGTATGGGTTAATTCAAGTTGTTTTGCTAAGGCAAGAAGGCAGGAGTGAGTAGTGGGTGCTATGCACACTTGGTTGTGGATGTCTTGCCTTAGCCCCATTAAGGACTTAACTTTGTGTCTATTGATCTGGCCATTTAGTGCAACCACAAGATCATTTTATGGGAATGGTCTGGCTGAATAATTAGCAATGAAATGGCTTGGGGCTGTTGTGGTTGAGCGTGTGATTCGCATGCAAGAGGGGCACCCCATAATCCTGTGGATTTCTAGACCACCGAGGGGATCGCGAAACCTTAGCGGGCAGCCCTAGTCAGCTCAAAGCTTTGTAAAGGCCTTGCTGCTCTCTAGATCGCTTCACCTTCGAAGTGAGCAAGGGTGACCTGAACCCGCCCCGCTAGAGAGACCGTGGATTGTGGGTAAAGTTGTACACCTCGCAGAGTGTAAGATCTATTCAATAGCCAAGTCCTTGGTCATGGACATGCTCAGTGAAAATGGTGCAAGGGTAGTTGTTTGAAAAAGTTTATGTCATTTGGGCACTACAAATGAGATGCCTTGGCTTTGCCTCAAGAGACCTTGGCCGGCTCCAGAGGGGCCAGGTTGGCTCGGGTAGTGGTCCGTGGACCTGCCTGCACCTCTTGAGTGGGTTCTCTTGAGTGGTTTTGGGCGAGGACACGCCATCCGGTGTGACCAGACCTCCCCATTTTGGTTGTGGATGTGAGCCGGTGCTCACTCTACGCTTTCAACTTTAATCTATTATATTGTAGTTTTTACTCATTGCCTTTTCAATCTATTATCTGTATTATTGTCAACCTTGGCTTTATGCAAACTAACCATACAAATTTCCATTGGTAAGTCCTTGCATGAATATTATTGCATCCTTGCTCTCTCGTGACTTGCCGAGTACATTCCAAGTACTCATGGCTTAAGCCCCGTGTCAAAGCAGATTATGAAGATGATCAAGTGCGTAGTATAAAGGCAGACTCTTCGAGGAGGAGTTCTTCGACGACTAAGATGCCTAGGACGCCCTCCACCCGGACACTGTGGTGCTTGTTGGATGGCTTTTGCGTGTTTTGGTGTTCGAGCCCTAGAGCCCTGCTTGCAGCTTGTAAGTCCTCGTTGGTTTTGTAAGCCCCTGTGGCAAACCTCTTGTTAACAAGCTTGACCTTAAGGTCCTGTTTTATAAAGCTTAATTTGTCTGCTTCATCTTTGTTTGACCTTGTGGTGGTGGTATTGGCTGGTGTTCTTGTGCGAGCTAGCTCTGCTGTCCCGGGACTAGCTCAGATGCACAAAGGGACCACCAGGAGGTCCCACGGACTTAGCTCGAGGTCCCGCCGACCTCTCTTAGTGATGTGCCCGGAGGTGCTACGAGCGAGTGGCGGCCACGACCTCCAGAGGTCCTCAAGACCTCCTGGGAGGTCAGCAGGACCAAGACCTCCAGAGGTCCGCAAGACCTCCGGGAGGTCCCGACCGCCTCCTCAGACAGCTCATGCTGGTGCTACCACGCTTTCTCCGCAGTAATCTCATGCAGCCAAAAAAAAATGGTCCTCCTGCACCTCTTGTGGTACATCACGGGTGGGTCGTCACAGGTTGGTATCGAGCCACGTCGGTCAGAGGACGTGGCCATAGGTAGAAGGGTCGATCTAGTTTTGATTCAAAAGTTATTTTCTAAAGCAAGTCAACTTAAAATTTGTTTGTTAGTTCTCTCCTTGTTCTGGTTCTATGCTGCCCTTATCTTGTCCAAATCATTCCTTACCCTGCTCCACTTCAATCTTAACTCCCTCTTTAGTTCTGTTATCTTGCCCTTGCTGTAACCTCAATTTTAAGTCTAACATGACCTCCTTGCCTTTGTAATTTCTATAAGGCCGATTGTAGAAAGGTTAGGCTTAGTGGTCCTCCTCTGAGTCCCGCTTAGCTTGGGTCTCTAAGACCTCTGCTTGAAGCTTTGTTGCCTCTTTTGGCCTCCTCGCCTTTTGGTTCTCTCTCGGTTTAACCAAGTCACCCCTAATAGATGCCCTACCTTTATCTCTTTGTTCCTCTTATCTATTATGCTTTCTCTTACCTATTAAACCTTTAGAGTTTTTGTCTAGATGGTGCAGACTGCGGCGGATCCACAAGTCGTGGTGAGCTCGCAGGCAGCTTGCCACCACCTCCACCTCCTCCAATGGCAAAGAATGACCGGTTTTGGGCGCTTTATGGCAAGACAGCCCAAATGATGAGTTCTATGATGCGTAACATGAACCAAATTATGGCTCAACAAAGCTGCACCACCAATGCTCTACTTGCCATGATGAGCCGAGTAGCTGTCAGCATGTGCCACCACCTCCACCCCCATTTCACCAAAGAATCAAGGCTATCGAGTTCTTGAAGACACGCCTACTACATTTTCCAGCTCCCCGAGCCCTTAGATGCATGATTGGCTGAGATCAACAGAGAAGAAGCTGGATATTGCTCACAGGAAGACAGGAAAAGGTTTTGTTTGCCTCACATCAATTGGAAGGACTCGCAATTGAGTGGTGGGACACATTTTGTGCCTCACATGTCAACCCCCAGAGGATCACTTGGGCAGAATTTGCGTACTGCCACACTCGCATGTCCCCCGATGGGAAGGTAGAGATGAAAAAGGAAGAGTTTAGAGAGCTCAAGCAAGGCAAAGATGTCAAGAAGTGAGTATCTCACTAAGTTCACTCGATTGTCACGCTATGCTCGTGGAGGACGGGCTACAGATGATGCACGCAGGCGCTTTAGGCGAGGCCTCCATCCCGCCTTAAAGTTCAAGTGGTTGGAAATGATTATCCCGATTTTCAGACATGGTGAACAAGGCAATGCTCATTGAGGAGTCCCAAGAGAACTTTTCGAGTCCTTCAAGAGAAAGGTGCCACCTCCAAAGGCTCAAGAAAGACCTCCCCAATACCATAAAGCTTTTGTGCAAGACTAATCTAAGCGCCAAGGACCCCCTGGCCTCCCAGACCTCCGACAAGACCTCCCGCCCATCTCCCCTCTCACACAAGATCACTGGCAAAGACTAAGCCTACCTCAACGACCTCCACAAAGAATTGGGATTACCTGCTTCAAGTGCCACCAAGTGGGGCATTTTGCCAATCAATGCCCCCTCAAGACGGAGCAAGCCGCAAAGACCTCTACTTCAGACCTCCTCGCCAAGACCTCTCAGCCGCAGGACCTTCTCAAGCTAGGACCTCCTGGACTTTTTGAAGGGGCCCAGAACCATGTGGCAAAGGAAGAAGCTCAGACCTCCTCGACGTGGTACTAGGTATGTTCCTAGTAAATTCAAGCCAACCGTAGCTTTTGTTTGACTCGGGCTTCCCATTCGCTTATTTCTGAGTTTTGCCGCAGCACCAGCTTGAGTTGTTGCTCTTAAGTCTACCTTGTTGGTTCAATCCCTACTCGTAACTAAGTACGAACCAGTGGTTGTCCACAAGTGAAAATGGTCATAGAAGGAGTAGAATTTCTAGCCAACCTTATCCTTTTGGACACTGTGTCCTTAGATGTGATCTTGGGCATGGATCGCTAGCTAACCACCATGCCATGTTGGATTGTAGTGGCAAAAGTATCTCTTTGACCAGCCCTAGTGGTGCCATCGTGAAGTTTTCGCCACTTCAGAGAAACTCCAAGGAGCCCTATCTTGTAGTGCTCAAGTTCAAGTGTTGGAGGATGTCCTGTTGTTAAGGAATTTATGGATGTGTTCCCGATGAGCTCCCAGAATGCCCCTGCACAGAGACCTTGAGTTTGTCATAAACCTTGTCCTGTGGACCTCCCCCATCTCCAAAAGGCCCTACAGATTGCATGTTGATGATCATGTGGAGTTGAAAAAAGGTTGGAAGACTTGCAGAGCAAGGGTTTTATTCGACCTAGCTCCTCACCTTGGGGAGCCCAAGTGATTTTTGTGCCTAAAAGGATGGCACTCAAAGAATGTGTGTGGACTATAGAGCTCTCAATGATGTCACCATCAAGAACAAGTATCCTTTGCCAAGAATTGATGATTTGTTTGATCAATTGAAGGAGTCATTGTGTTTTCCAAGATAGATTTGAGAATGTGATATCACCAACTCAAGATTCGCAAGGAAGACATTCCTAAGACAATTTTTTCAACTAGGTATGGGTTATTTGAGTTCACGGTCATGTCTTTTGGGCTGACCAATGCCCCCGCTTATTTCATGAACTTGATGAACCGAGTGTTCATGGACTATCCGGACAAGTTTGTCATTGTATTTATTGATGATATTCTAGTGTATTCCAAGAGTGAAGAGGAGCATGCAAGTCATCTCTTTTCGGTTTTGGAAAGGCTAAGAGCTCATCGCCTCTTTGCCAAATTTAGTAAGTGTGAATTTTGTCTAAAAGAAGTGGTCTTTTGGGGCATGTTTTGTCAAAAGAAGGAGTGTCTCACAACCCTAGTAAGGTTCGAGATGTGCTCAATTGGGAACCTCCAAAATCAAGGCCTCAAGTTCAAGTTTTCTTGGCATGGTCACTACTGTATAAGGTTTATTGAAGGCTTTTCCCCAGATTGCAAGACCTCTCACTCAACTATTAAAGAAGGAAAAGAAGTTCCTTTGGACCTCAGAGTGTGATCAAAGCTTCCAAGAGCTAAAGAAAAAGTTAACTTCTGCCCCAGTTCTGGTTCTCCCAGATGTTAGAAAAGATTTCGAAGTCTATTGTGATGCCTCCAAACAAGGACTTGGTTGTGTTCTAATGCAAGATAGAAGAGTAGTGGCTTATGCCTCAAGGCAGTTGAAGCCCCATGAAGTAAATTACCCTACTCATGACCTAGAGTTGGCTGCTGTGGTGCATGCTTTAAAGATTTGGCGCCATTACCTCATAGGTAATAGGTGTGAAATCTATACCGACCACAAAAGCCTAAAGTACATCTTCACCCAAGCAGATTTGAATTTGAGGCAGAGAAGGTGGCTAGAGCTTATTAAAGATTACAATGTGGGAATCCATTACCACCCAGGCAAGGCCAATGTGGTGGCAGATGCCTTGAGCAGGAAAGTTTATGCCAATACTTTGATGATCAAAGAGAGCCAACCTACCTTGCATGAAGAATTCTTGAAGCTTAGACTTGAGTTAGTGGAAGAAGGGTTTTTAGCAGCTCTTGAAGTGCAACCCAATTTGCAAAAGCAGATCAAAGCAGCTCAAGTTGGAGATGCTGGCATCCAAGAAATCAAGACCAACTTAAGAGAAGGGAAGGCTGCAAGGTTTTCTATAGATGACCTAGGTGCGGTTTGGTTCGATAAGAGGCTCTGTGTGCCCAATAACACAGAGCTCAAAGAGGTAATACTTAAGGAAGCCCATGAAGCATTGTATTCTATACATCCAGGAGCTACAAAAATGTACCAAGACATCAAGGAGTTGTACTGGTGGCCGAGAATGAAGAAGGAAATAACAGATTTTGTGGCCAAGTGTGACACTTGCCAAAAAGTTAAAGCAGTACACCAAAGACCTGGAGGACTTTTAGCACCTTTACCCATACCCGAGTGGAAATGGGAAGAGGTCGGCATGGATTTCATAACTGGTCTACCTCGTACCCAAGCTGGTTTTGACTCTGTTTGGGTCATTGTGGATAGGTTAACAAAAATGGCTCACTTTATTCCTGTGAAGACCACCTATTCCGGAGACAAGCTGGCAGAAATTTACATGGCAAAGGTTGTATGCTTGCATGGTGTTCCAAAGAAGATAGTTTCGGACAGAGGATCTCAATTCACCTCCAAGTTTTGGCAAAAGCTACATGATGCCTTGGGCACCGACCTCAACTTTAGTACAGCATACCACCCACAAACAGATGGCCAAACTGAGAGAGTTAACCAAGTCCTTGAGGACATGCTGAGAGCTTGTGCTCTAGAAAGACAATCTAGTTGGGACAAGATGTTACCTTATGCAGAATTTTCCTACAATAATAAGCTACCAAGCGAGCCTCCAAATGTCCCCTTTTGAAGCTATTTATGGGAGAAAGTGTAGGACTCCCTTGTACTGGACAGAATCGGGTGAAGGCCAAGTTCTTGGCCCGGACCTATTAAAAGAAGCCGAAGATCAAGTAAGATCAATTAGGGAGAAGTTAAAAGCTGCTCAAGCTCGGCAAAAGAGCTACGCAGATGTTAGACGTCGGGACCTAGCTTTTGTCCCAGGAGATCAAGTCTACCTTAAAGTGTCACCTCTCAAGGGTATGCAGCGGTTCAGAGTTAGTGGAAAGCTTGCTCCAAGGTTTATTGGACCCTTTCCAGTCCTCGCCCGAAGGGGTGAAGTAGCCTTCAAGTTGGACCTCCCTCCTCAGCTTGCTGGAGTCCATAATGTGTTCCACGTGTCGCAGTTGAAGAAATGCTTGCGAGTGCCAGAGGACCAGATGCCTTTAGAAGCGGTGGACCTCCAAGAAGACCTCACTTACAAAGAGCAACCCATCAAAATCTTGGACGTGTCAGAGAGGGTTACAAGGAACAAGACCACCAAGCTGTGCAAGGTGCAATGGAGTAACCACTCTGAAGCCGAAGCAACATGGGAACGAGAAGAGGACCTCAAGAAGGAGTTCCCCACCTATTCCCTAGTTTCAACTCAATCTCGGGTCGAGATTCCTTAAGGGGTGAAGGTTTGTAACGCCCCGTTTTTTTTAGCGCTCCTTGCCCCGGTTTTCAAAATAAAAGTAACCATTTGGCTTTATTGAGAATCCAAAGCTTAACCTCGAGATTTGTGAAACCGAGAGTTTAATTGGAATTAATCAAACCTTAACTAAGCTCTTAGTTGGTGTTCCTTGCGGCCTGTAGCTCTCTGTTGTGTCTTTCTTTGCTCTTGGGTTGTCCGTGTCCCCAGCCTCCCCTGTGCCCCGGTTTTGTCTTCTTTTAACTTCGCTTTGTTGGCTTGAATCTCTTTGAGGCTCAGACCTCCCTTCTCTCTCTCTCATCTTTCCCTCTGTTCGGACCCTCCTGTTTCGGTTTTTTTGTTAAGAACCCGACTCGGGTTGGTGTTTCTAACCTCTTTGGTCTCTTCAAGCCACGCTTGGCTTTGCTTCTTTGGACCTCCTGTGGACCTCTCCACGCCTCTCTGAACCTCTCGAGGTCTCTCGGGCGCCCAGAGTTTCTCTGGACCTCCCAAAGGCCCCTTTGGGACCTTTCTAGACCTCCTTGTGGCTATTTGGACCTCCCTTGTGTTCAAATAGACCTCCCTTGTCCCTCGAGACCTTTCAGTGTCCCACGGACCTCCTCCGTGTCCTTTCAGACCTCCCTTGTTGAGATCTGGCCGCCAGACCTCCCTTGTTGAGATCTGGCCGCCAGACCTCCCCTTGTTGAGATCCGCCGCCAGACCTCCCCTTGTTGAGATCTAGCCGCCGACCTCCCTTGTTGAGATCTAGCCGCCAAACCTCCCTTGTTGAGATCTGCCGCCAGACCTCCCTTGTTGAGATCTGGCCGCCAGACCTCCCTTGTTGAGATCTCGCCGCCAGACCTCCCCTTGTTAGATCTCGCCTTCGGGACCTCCTCTCTCGAGATCTTAGCCGCCTGTGTCCTCCCTTAGTTGGATCCAAAGGTTCCGACCTCCTTAGGCCCAAGACCTCCCTAGTGCTTGGACCATCTTTGACTCTCGCGGTCAGACGCTTTTAAGGCTTTGCCTTCCTCGCTTAAGGACCGCCTCGATTCCAATCGAACGTTCGGCGTTGCTGCTTGCTTTTGTTCCCCAGACTCGTCGGCTGTTTTGCAAGGACCACCTCCTCTATCCTTGCCGGTCTTTTGTAGAAACCACCTCCTTATCCTCAAAATCCTCGTTGGTCGACCTCCTCGCACCTTTGATCTCGGACCGTTGAGGTCCTCCTTTGAGGTCTTGACCGTTGATCTCCCTTTGAGATCTACTCATCAAGACCTCCTCGCACCCTTCGATCCGGACCGCTGAGGTCCTCCCTTGAAATCTTGACCCTTAGACCTCCCTTGTGCAGTCCGAGTGTTAGGGCCTCCTCAGCAGAGCTTTGAGGACCTCTTGTCCAGACCTCTTCTTGAGTCCTTGGACCTCCTGCCCAGACCTCCCTTGAGTGTCTTGGACCTCTTGCCCAGACCTCACAGAGGTCTTTGGCATGAATGACCCTTGCGGTGGGGCCACCTCCTTGACCAAGATGGTGCACCCTTTGATCGGCCCCACTTGCCGCCTCTCTTCACTCTGTAATTATTGCTCCCGCCAGAACTCAGGCGATTTAATAGGTGTCGGGTCACATTAAATGCAGTCCCATCCGAGGTACTTTATTTCAATTCTTTCGGGCAAGCCCCGCCCAAGTAGTCCCGGACCAACACGCCTCTAGGTTTCCTTGTGGTGCACACCACCAACCCCGCTATATATAGCCCGGGAGGCGTAACCTTTGTAACATTTTGCTCATTTCTTCCTTCCTCGCCCCTTTGCTCGGCTTCTTCCTCGCAAGACCTTCCCAGAGCTCTTTGAGGTCGTGTTAAGCCTCTTGGTTTCCTTTTTGGCTGAGTTGGTTTGAGTTCCTTTCTGGTTCTTTTTGAAGTTCTTTGGCTTAGTGTGGTTTCGCTTATTTGGTTTTCTAAGTAACGTAGATCACGAGTTTGAGGAGATCTTGGACCCGGCTCTTTTCTGCTGAAGGCTCTCCTTTGCTGACCAAGGCAAGCCACGAGACCCTTTGATCATATTGAACCCAAATTTTACAAATGTATTTTGTTTTACTTTATCATGCATGGCTATGTTTATAAGAAAATGGTTTGGGCAGAGTTACTTGCCTACTTGTCGTTATGCCTCCTTTATACCTTGTCTCCATCATGTTGTCATGTTTACCTTGTGAGCCTTAGGGTGGTTAATCTAGTTGGTGCTCTTTGTTATTTGCCAACATGGGGCCGTAGGTCTATATAGCTTTGCTTAGATGACTCGCTTCGGACGCATCATGCCTCACCCTTAATAATTTTGACTAATCGAATCATGGAATGTGTGGTTGGTGCCACTGTTGAGCAGCTATGGCAGGAGGCCTAAGCTGTTTTGACTATGGTGTGAGACCACTTGGTTAAAACTTGTGTGCCAGGACCGGGTGGTCTTTTGGTATGGGTTAATTCAAGTTGTTTTGCTAAGGCAAGAAGGCAGGGAGTGAGTAGTGGGTGCTATGCACACTTGGTTGTGGATGTCTTGCCTTAGCCCCATTAAGGACTTAACTTTGTGTCTATTGATCTGGGCCATTTAGTGCAACCACAAGATCATTTTATGGGAATGGTCTGGGCTGAATAATTAGCAATGAAATGGCTTGGGGCTGTTGTGGTTGAGCGTGTGATTCGTTGGCGCAAGAGGGGGCACCCCATAATCCTGTGGATTTCTAGACCACTGGAGGGGATCGCGAAACCTTAGCGGGCAGCCCTAGTCAGTTCAAAGCTTTGTAAAGGCCTTGCAAGGCTCTCTAGACCGCTCACCTTCTAAGTGAGCAAGGGTGACCGAACCCGCCCCGCTAGAGAGACCGTGGATTGTGGGTAAAGTTGTACACCTCTGCAGAGTGTAAGATCTATTCGAATAGCCAAGTCCTTGGTCATGGACATGCTCAGTGAAAATGGTGCAAGGGGTAGTTGTTTGAAAAAGTTTGCGTCGCTGGGCACTACAGCGAGATGCCTTGGCTTTGCCTCAAGAGACCTTGGCCGGCTCCAGAGGGGCCAGGTTGGCTCTGTAGTGGTCCGAGGACCTGCCTGCACTCTTGAGTGGGTTCTCTTGAGTGGTTTTGGGCGAGGACTGCCATCCGGCAGACCGCATTCTCCCCATTTTGTTGTGGATGTGAGTCGGTGCTCACTCTACGCTTTCAACTTTAATCTATTATATTGTAGTTTTTACTCATTGTCTTTTCAATCTATTATCAAGTATTATTGTCAACCTTGGCTTTATGCAAACCAACCATACTGACTCTCCATTGGTAAGTCCTTGCATGAATATTATTGCATCCTTGCTCTCTGTGACTTGGTCGAGTACATTCCAAGTACTCATGGCTTAAGCCCCGTGGTCAAAGCAGATTATGAAGATGATCAAGTGCGAGGCGGTAAAGACTCTTCGAGGAGGAGTTCTTCGACGACTAAGATGCCTAGGACGCCCTCCACCCGACGCACTGTGGTGCTTGTTGGATGGCTTTTGCGTGTTTTGGTGTTCGAGCCCTAGAGCCCTGCTTGCCGCTTGTAAGTCCTCGTTGGTTTTGTAAGCCCTCGTGGCAAACCTCTTGTTAACAAGCTTGACCTTAAGGTCCTATTTTATAAAGCTTAATTTGTCTCGCTTCATCTTTGTTTGACCTTGTGGTTCGGTATTGGTGGTGTTCTTGTGCGAGCTAGCTCTGTTGTCCCGGGACTAGCTCAGATGCACAAGCGGAGACCACTGTGAGGTCCCACGGACTTAGCTCGAAGTCCCGCCGACCTCTCTTAGTGATGTGCTGGAGGTGCTACGAGCGAGTGGCGGCCACGACCTCCAGAGGTCCTCAAGACCTCCCTGGGAGGTCACAGGACTAAGACCTCCAGGAGGTCCGCAAGACCTCCCGGGAGGTCCCGACCGCCTCGGTGCAGCTCCTGGTGCTACCACGTTTCTCATGTAACCTCAGCCAAGAAAAAAAAAATGGTCCTCCTGCACCTCTTGTGGTACATCACGGGTGGGTCGTCACATGATCCGGACAAGACTACTACAATACCCAATTCTCATGCACGAAGGCACCTCAAGATAATCACTTGTCCAGATCTAAATCATGTTTTAAAAGACAAATTTTAGACTCGGACCTCAAATTCAAGGATCTGAACAAAGAAACAAAATCAAAAATGGTTCGGTGAGCTCATGATTGACGAGATAACCTCACAACAAAACTACCAACTACTAACTTGCATGGCTAACATTCATATAAATAATAAATATATCATCACATGATATATAACTTAAGCATAACTGTATGGAATAATTAAGAATAAACCACAATGATTAGGACATTGCTAACCAGACTCGCAAATTAGTGATACACCAAAATAGTATGCACGCAATTATCATTGCATTTTAAAATACCAAATTAACCAAAACTGGGATCAAAATGATGCAAGAGGATGCTTGCCTTGCTGGAAGTCCACTTGTTTATTCTCTGTTGAGTAATCACTCACTTCGTGCAATTCGGAATCTAGAGAGAAAACACGATAGCGAATAAACACCGATAAAGCCAAAAAATCCAAAATGCTCAAAAATGCATGAGATTTATATATTAGTGATATTATGATTTTATATGAATTTAGGTGAAAATTTTAGTTCAATTGGAGTTCGTATGAATTTTCTATGCGGTTTTGAAGTTAACTCAATTTCTAGTGTAAAAGTAATCCTTTTCTAAAATTAATTCTAATTCTGAAATTTTATGTGACAGCAATATGTTCCAAACCTATTCCAAGTTAAAGTTCATTAACAAAGGAAACCAACAAAATTGGTTTTACTTGATTTGGAGTTGATTTGAATTAGTTATGAATTTGTCAAGTTTAATCAAACTTCTTGCTTACTAAAAGTTTAACTTGGTAAAACTTGAGGATCCTTATGGCTACTGAGGTCATGAACCGTTAATTGCTCTTTTGTATACAGTTGGTTGTGAATGGCTACCAATTACCTTCAAACAACCTTAAATTTTGGTTTTAACTATCAACAAGTGATTTGTATATTTTAAATGCTCCATTAGCTATTAAGCTTACTAACTATTCTACCCAAATTTTCTTATTTCATTAATTCTCTACCTAATCAAAGAATTCACTGCTTGTTTTAGTTAATCATACTAATACTTCTTTTTCAGCTTGATTTACCTCTATTGGTTTAAGGTCCAAAGCTCAATTTGGAACAATAAATCTTCTAAGCATTAGAATTTGGAAAAGTCATCAATCCACTGTCATTAGCAAGATTTCACCTCTATATGCCCTTAGATTATCTTTCCAGTTTCACTAACTGTTGCAGATTACTAAGTGCTGTCAACATTTTTAACCACTGGAATTAGCTATTAACATTACTCATTTTTCATATTAGTGAGCTCCTTTTAAATCAATCTCCCATAGCTATTTAATTCCACAATCACTTGCATTTGAAAAGTCAGAAGTTTACTATGGTTCCTAATTGCTCTAAAGACCTTCTCGATTCACTAACTCATCAAAAGGAGTTAAATGTTCACTGCTGGTTCCAGAGAATTCAGATCCATTTTGATTTTCAGATTTGGCTACTTTTTGTTAGATAGTTGCCCAAAAACTAATTGAATCAAGAAAGCCTCTAACCACTGCATTAATAATACCATTAGCCTATTGACGAAATGATTGACTTCAAATTACTGTTCATTCGTCCTACAACAGCATGTTTTTCTTCTAAAACAACTTCTCTGCTCAAAACTTCATCAAAAGGATCTCACTGTTTTGCCAAATAACTTTTCCCTAATTAAATTTTCAAATTGCAAATCACATGTTTGAGTGGCACCAATGTTAGATAAAAAAAGGTTGTTCTCTATCGATTTCTAAAATTTCACATCCAGTATTGATTTTTCAGATTTAAATGCTACTGAAAGCTAATTGCCAACTGGCTAGTAGAATTAAGACAAACCCTAACTAATTGAGGTAGTCATGCTATTAGCCACTAACAATACAACTTTTTAGCTAACACCTTGTCTGATCAAACATCCTTTTAAGTGAAAATGTTTGAATTGAACAGTTGTTAACTAAACTTCTTTACAAGTTCAAGTTTAAATTTTTGTTAACTCACTGAGTGATTCGATTGGCATTCATCAGGTTTGCTAGCAAAAGATGCTAAATTCTACAAGTAGTTTCAAATGACAATTCAATTTTTTCCCTATTCACCTTCCCTTCTCTGATCATCATTTCATCCAAATGACCTTACCACTAAATCATTCATTCAATTGTCATTTATATTTCAGTGATCAATTAGTCATACACAAAATTTGTTAGCTTAAGAGAGTTGATTTTGCAAATGGGTTCTATTTTCAGTTACAGAGAGGAGCTACAAGACAGACAGGGGTGGCTCTACCGTGGCTCATCGCCGGCGGTTGAGCGACGGGAGGGTGAAGGAGACCACCAAAATGGGTTGATGGAGGCTCTAGGATGCTAGGGGTGGCGACTTTTGTCGCCAAAGCCACCGTGGGCGGCGTGGCCAAGGTGAGCGGCGATCGGCCGTGGAGAAGAAATGGCGCGGTGGTGCACGGGTGAGGTTGGGGCCTAATTAGGGGAAGCACGGGTACCGATGGGTTACCTGGAGCACGTAGGGGTGGTCGGAGAAGGCGGAGAGTGGCCGGAGTGTGCTAGCCACAGTGAGCCGGCGGTGGTGCGGGTGGGTCAACGGTGACGGCGACCTGCAAAGAGGGAGAGCCTGAGTGAGTGTTGGGATTAGGTAGAGAGAGTCTAGGAGATACTCCCGTGGGGAGGAATTTGAGAGGGGTTCGCCAGGGAAGACGCGGTGGCGAGTACGGCGGTGGTGGCTGGAACCGGTAAGAAAGTGGTTGCATAGTGCTCCAGTGGTTCAGACTCTAAATTGACGGAGGGGAATTGCTTATGGCGATGAATGGCGTGCCGTGATGCGGTTGGCCGAGGTCGGAGCTTGCCGGAGCGGCCAGGACGGCATCGAGCGGCTCGGGGGTTTGGCGGTGGCATTCAGTTCAGGTGCTCAGTTTTAGACATGGGAAGAGGGAGGATGGTAGGTGAGTGAGGGAGATGAGGCCAGGACATGATGTGGCTTGGGCAAGCGGCGTGAGCACAAGGAGAGGGACGCGTGGCTCGTGCACTGGAGAGGCGAAGCTGCTGCATGCCATGATGCCAACGCTGGAGCCATGAGGGAGAAGGCTTCTCGGGTGGGCCCGACAGATCAGTGGGGGTGAGGTGCAGTGTAGTCGGACCAGACCGGTTTGGTTTTGGTTCAGTCGGAAAGGTTCGGTCCAGTCAAGCCAAATGGCTCGGTCGCTACAGTGCAATAGGGTTTGGGCTAGGTCTGAATAGTTGATCGAGTTTGAATTTCAATTTCTACTTTGACCGAGGTTTAAAAATAGGAAATAAATTTATAAAAATCTAAAATTTTACAGAGGGCTTCTCGGAAAAAATAGAACTCATATAAATTTTTAAAACTACTATTCATGATTTAATTGCTTATTTTAAATTCCTTTACGTAAGATGTTTACTTAATTGAGTTTGAATTTTTCCCAAGGTCAAGTTGAATTCTAGAAATTTTTAAAAAATCAATTTTATTCATGATAATTATTCTAGTATTTAAATAAATTGTTTTCCATAGATCTTTATGAGCATTTATTTTAAATTTCTTTTGTGGCTTTAGTTTGAGTTAGATGTTTACATTGATTTGAAAGTTTTCAAATGCATAGTTTATGCATATGCTCTAAATAACATGAAATGCTTATGAGATGCATTTAAATCCAAGTTAATGAAAATGAGGTCTGTGACATGGCCGACAACACACCAAAATATTAACCGAAATGGGTCACAGGAGAAAAGGAAATACACCTTAGTGCATGGAGACGTGCATTGCCAAGGAATGATTTTGTTGATACGAAGCAAAAGGAAGGAAAAGATCTGAAGGAAAGCTACGTGCGAAAGGCAACAACAATCTTCATTGGATCAATTCCGATTTATATATATCTCTAATATGGCTGGCTGTTTATTTGGGCCCAGGAGTGCATGTATGGAGGATATAATCCCAGGCTGAGCACTATGTAGAGATCGGTTAGGCCTATATGAGTTGCATGCATATTTGAGTTTGAGTCTGAGTCGGACCTACGTGCCATGGGTGCGTGTGGAGTAGGGGTATAAAAGCCTACACGGCTCCCCATTGTTAGTTGGAATATTTGATTATTTGCCACTCTAAAGAATATGGTTTTCGGGGCCACATGTCATAGACACATAAGTGACAAATCCTGAATTACACATCTTTTGACAGTGACAAATAATCAAATCTTCCTTGTTAGTTTTAGTTTTAAGTTTTGCGTTAAGAAGTAATATATCCCAGAAAAAATCGCCAGGTGATGGCGGCATATCGTGTGCTTTGTGTTTTGTGATTTGTTTTTGTTTTTTCCACAAAGGCCCACAGCCCAGCTTTTATAGAAAGCTAATCAAAACGTTATACAAAGTTCACCAAACTAACAAAAGAAAAAAAAACAGGACCCAGCTAGGGATACCAGCTACCCACATAAACGCACAAACAACTAGCAAAATAAGAACAAACCAGCTGCAACCTAAGAAAGTCGCCTGCTTACTCAGGAAACTAACACCAAGTACAGGAAAGAAAACCTAACGCAAAGTTGAACCTGCCGCATAGAAAGTCTTCACTAGGCTTCAAAGCTTCACTTCACTCGATCATCTTTTCTGATAAGGGTGCACCATCGCTACAGACAAGATATAAATTTGAACATAATTTCAATCGGGTGCTTAGGGAAAACCTTCTCAATTGCCCCTTTATTCCTGAATTTCCAAAGAGTCCAGGATAAAGCTGCAAAACTGAAAAGTCCAATGTGATAATCATTAGCACCCCTCTTATCAAGCCACCTCAAATGAAAATCATCAATAGAAACTGGAATTATGCTCTAGCCAAAAATCTCTTTGATACACCACCAAGCAAACTTGGCCAAGACACAATGAAACAGGACATGGTTGACGTCCTCAGAGACCCCACACAAGGCACAATTAACATCCCCCTTCCAGCCTCTCGCACTAAGTTGGTCGGTTATTTGGATTCTATTATGATACATCTTCCATAAGAAAATCTCCTGACATTAAGAGGGATTCTACTAGCCCAAAGCTTCTGCATCTTCTGACAAGTAATTTCCCCAAACAACAAAAACTTGTAAAGAAACTTGACCGAAAAAGACCACGATTACCTAGACACCACCCCAGCTGACCACTATCTCTATTAAGAACAACCCCTTCTAGAATCAGTTTCAGACCCTCCCATTGATACATCTCTTCTACTCCAAAACTTCGATGAAGTCAATCTTCCATGCCCCTTCACATAGCACTTGTCAACATAAATGTCGATTTCCACAAATAGAAAAGAGCTTAGCAAACCCTGTGGATATCATGGGATATGCTCACGATCTTAGTGTGATGGTACAATTGGCAATGGCTCTTATGGTTTGTCGAAACAAATGCCAAAGAAGTGTTAGGATAATCGGTCATACCAACAGTAAGTCACTGGGATGACAAGCAGTAGCGGTAGTACCGCTTGTAGAGAGTGGTAGTACCGCAGACACGGTGACCGCTTGAGTAGCGGTATGGAATTTCCAGAGAGGATGTTTTTGGAGAGTTTTGATTTCTTGAGAAGCTGACGATCATAGTATATAGCGCCAGACGATCAAGAAGGCGGTAGTACCGCCTTTACTAGGCGGTAGTACCGATTCTATTTCTAAGTTTTGGTTAACTTGGAGAATTGTTTTAAGTTAGGTCAAGTTCATGGGTTTCATGTTATATGTGTTGCATAATGCATGTTTTGACTAACGTGGGTCAAGTTGTGAAGAACTTGTTCCTTAATCAATTTCTTTGTCTATTGTTGTGCAAAGTTGCTTTGAGGTCAATGACGGTCAACGACGAGGATGATCGGACTAAGCTTGGAGAGCCGAGGTCCGTAACGATCGGGATGCCGGGTGAGGTCAATGGAGTCAAGCATGGCGCAAAAGGACAAAGGTGATCGAACGGGCAGCTCGTGCGACAGTTGGATCAAGTGGCGCGGGTCTGCAAGTGCCATGGTGGTTTTGGGAGCCGGATGGGAGAGACTTGCCGACATGATGAGAACCGCCGATCAATCCTACACGTGGCTAAGCATGGGAGGTGCTTCACGAAGATGGGACTCGGTCTTGAAAAGATCGAGCAGGGTATTTTGGTAATTTTACCAACACCGCTTTGGTGACCTTTTTTACAACCCAGAGCGCAAGATGGCGCAAGGTGAAGCGGATTAGGTCAAGAGGAGATGAAGACAAAGGCTTTAAAATACGCGGCGCAGGTGACCTGCTTGTGTGTGGGCCTTAACGGAGCCCATTAGGGTTCAATCTTCTAGAAGGTCTAAGCCTCCACTATAAATAGAGGAGGGAGGTGGTCGCACCCCTTCAACCCTTTCATTATTGAAAACCCTAGTTTTGCTTTTTGTGCTTAGGGAGAAGATAGTTGGAAATTAGGGTTCTAGAGAGTTGGATTTGATTTCATGCTCATGTATTGAGTCTTTGTCCTCCATTGATGGAGTGGTCAGAATCAATATCATATCAAATCAATCCAAGGAAAGATTGCTCAAAGATGTGTCTCTTTGCTTTCCTTTCTCTATTTGATGATTTTGAGTCTTTCTTTGATTCACGAAGTTTTCTTGGTTTCTTGTCTTGATCTAGCTTGTCGTGACATGTGGGAATACATCTAGGATCATCTTGATTATCAATCACCCACTAACAAGTGTTTGGATCATATTTTGGTTTTGACTCTGTTTTTGGAGCAACCTTCGCTCGAACGAAAAGGTCAGAACTTTGGCAAGGATCTTCATGATCATTGCATGGAATAGGTTCCTAACATCCTTAGGAAGGTGTGTTTCAAGTTTTGTGAAGTTTGGAGTTACGGATCAAAAGTTACGTCAATTTTTGATTTCGTTTTCAGGCTGTTTACTATTCATTTGCCTATTTTTACTGTTCATTGCGGTTGAACCGACACTTTTCATCGGTACAACCAAATTTCGGTACAAATGACACTGTTCATCAGGCTGTTTTTTTGTGTTTTTCATCGTTTCTTTTGGGGGTTTGAAGGGAATTCAAGATAAGTCTTCCGCTACGCTTATATATATATTGATCTTCATAGTTCTCATAGCTATTGAGTCAATATCATGTTTGAATCCGATCAAAGCTTAATAATAGATAGTGCTCCTATTCACCCTCTACTCGCTTTTCGTCCAACAGTGGTATCGAGTCTTGTTAGTTCAATCTTGATCTTAACCGTCACCGAACTTAGCTATGGATAAGTACTCACTGCCAGTATGTTCGATGGGCTTGACTATGCCTATTGGAAGAACCGCATGCAGTCTTCCTTAAGAGCGAAGGACAAGCTATATGGAGGTTGTTCGAGCTCCGCTGCTTTTGTTTAAGTTGCTACGCTGCCTTCAAAGAACTCTCTTGGTGTAAGATCGAGGAGGCCGACTAGAGGGGGTGAATAGGAGGTTTTAAAATTCTTTTGGCTAAAACTGATTTCTAATGCGAAGCTAATACAAATACGGTTTTGCACAATTAAAGCCTAGAACAACTAAGTTCAACTATGTGCCAACAATACAAGCCTATTGATGAATATAGCAATTAAACATATGACTTGAGCAATTCAATTCTAGCAATGGTGAATAGCACAATGAACTATTGCAATCATACACAATGAATAAGCAATTTACTACAAGGTATATAAATTGCATAATGTAAAGCAAGCATTCATATACAATGAATGTAAATGCAATAGTAAGGCACAAAGAGAACAAACCACAATTGACACGCCGATGTTTTACTGCAGTGATCGGAGACTTGCTTGTCTCCCCTAATCCACGCTGAGGTAAGCCCAAACTAATTGGACTGCCCACTAATTAAGCCAAACACCTCAATTCCACTAGTGGTAGCTCTTTCCCGCCCGGTAGGTGAGCTCCAACCTTCACAACATGCCGGCCTTCTCACAAGCTTCTTGAGAAGATCACCGTCCACGACGCCCACGCCGCCTAGGTGTCAAGAACACCAAGAGTAACAAGCCAAGCCCCTTGCTTGACTCTCACCACGTGCAACGAATGCACAAGCTCAAGTGGATACAAAATCCACCTCTAGATGCAACACATGCAACTAGAGACCTCTCCTTGCTCACAAGGTGCAACACATGCACAATTGAGAGGAGAGGCTCACACTAGCTCAAGAGAGTGAAATGGGATACCAAAGGTTGCCTCTCAACCGCCAAGGGGTATTTATAGCCCCTACACCAAAAACTAGCCGCTGGGAGACGAAACAGCCAAAAACTAGCCGTTATAGCCTCAAGGTCGTATCAAGACTCACAAGGGGCGGTACAACTGTTCGGGCGGTCGTATCGCTTTTTACACAGCTGGTCGTACCGCAGCTCAAAATCAGCACGCACGACACACTCGTAAAAGGTCATAACTTTTGACTCGATGTCGGAATTGAGTGATCTTGGACTCTATAGAAAGCTTATTCAGAGGGATACACAACCCTCCTATTTGATTTGATCTCAAACACATTTTATCAAATCAAAAGGCACAACTCCAAGAGCCACTACCATGGTCTAAGTCCAAAGAAATAGCAACAAGCAATCTTAGACCATGCCAAGGGAAAATACATGAATCCCAACAATTTGCAAAACACATTTGTAAACCTAGATCATGCCACAAGGAGTAGGTACATGGACTTCAACCATTTGCAAAACACATTTGCAAAGTATAGTCACATGCTACAAAGATTAAATGCATGAGCATCGACTATTTGCGTAACACATTTGCAAATAATAGCATCATGCCATGGTGAGCTAGAGCAAGTGAGATTGAGCTATCAACACATGATGAGACTCAAGCTACTAGACAAGACCCTCTTAATAGTACGGCAACCTATACTAGCAATCCGGTCTTCCAACCAAACACCAAGACCGTAAAAGACTATGAACACATCCTTAGCCCTAGCTAGTCATACCTTTGCCTTGAGCATCTTCTTGAAGGTTGATGATGCACATCTTCACTTCAAGTCCGGTCATCGCCTTGATATGCATCAACCCATGATGCATCCTTTACTTGACCTTAATCAACACAGGATGAGTCTTCTCTTGACTTGATGATCAACTCATGATAATCTCTTCTTCGAGATCTTGATATGCATCAACACATGATGCATCCTCTTCTTGAACCTTGACTTGATGACGATCAACTCATGATGCCATCCAAGTCTCCATTACCTCGAACATAACCTATTCATCCAACTCATGAAAATGTTAGTCCCATAATGATTAACATCAATTATCAAGATATAAGCGCTCGAATTTTTGTACCGCCATATAAAATCGAATGACCAAGAAGTTTGACGACTGCTCCCAAAAACGAACGTCCGATTTCCGATAAGTTTCGAGCGATTTTACACTTGTTCTGCTTTTATTGAACCGCCTCACAAAATTGAACGACCGCACATCGTACGACCGATTCTCACATGCGTACGACCGATAGTCAAGAGGATCGAGGCAAAATGCATCGCTTCGGTTTTTTGAACCGCCAACTAAATCCGAATGACCGCAATGCGGTATAACCGCCAAGCAGCCGGTCGTTCGCATAAAGCGCCATTATCGTTTCCTTCAAAATCCGTATTACCGCCAAGTAAAGTCCGTCATATCAAGATCAACGGTACAACCGTTAATTATAATCAGCAGATTACCGATTTTGGATGTAGCACTTAAAGCTTTCAAATTCAATTTCAAGTTTAAATTCAAATGCATGCATGATCCTAAAGTTGATCCATATGGCACAAGAACATGCTATCAAGCTACTAGCCATGATCCTCTATTGTCATGCATGTCCATTACCATGTCGCCATCCATAAACCGACTAAGCCTTTAAACATCTTAGCACACACGTTAGTCCCACAACACAATTGCAAATAATTGAATGTAGATTGGTATGAGTATATAAGCACTACACAAGTTGTATATACTATATGAATATATATAACTACACAAGTTATATATAATCAAAGGATATATGAGCACACATGTCTCATATACACACATGAATATATTAACTTCACAAGTTATATATATTCAAGGATATGTGAGTACACATGAACTACACAAGTTATGTTATACTCACATATAAGTGTATTTAGACTACACAAGTCTTATATACTCTCATGAATATATTAACTATGCAAGTTAAATATATTCAAAGGATATGTTTCAAAGTAAAGATCCCAAATATGTGTGGAAACAGAATATGGATCAATACTAATGAAACCACAAAACATAGAGTGAACTCCCCTAAATGTGGGCATACACAAATGTGTAATACAGATGCACATATTCAAGTTGACCTTTTGGTGGAGTTCAACCTATATTTTGGATCCGAGGAATACAACAAAATATAATAATACAAAGTAGAATGCATACCTCTTTTGTTCTTTATATCCAAACGAGACTAATCATAAGATAAGGCAAATAGACACGTTAGTCTCACAAATAGATTTATCATTATAAATGCATACCTGTTTGGATTTTCCTTTTGTTTATCCAATGAATTGGATTTGTCATTAATCACATGCATGCCTTCATGGTTTTCACCTTTATATCCAAATAAGACTACATAATGTGTATATCAATGATAGTGTTAGTCCCACAATTACATTTGTCATTAATCACCAAAACTCCATTAACACATAATGGCGGTCTAGATCCTTCACTTGGCTAGCAACAACAAGGCAAAGAACCTCCTATATGTTGGGCTTAATAGGCAAGAGTACGATAGGATTTGTAACCTTGCATCAAGACATGAGATTTGGCACACCTAAACTTACCATGAGGGATCGCCCCTGCATCAAGCAAGTGCGCCTGCATTTATCTAAAAGCGAGAGTATAACAAATTCGAGATACGCCCCGCAAGAGCATCGATGACGTTTTACACACTTCAAAGAAGGTTATCAATCGATGAGAGCTGCAATCAACACCAAGGAGTGGGAGATGAAGGCTATCGTTATAGAGGAGAACGCCAATATCTCTACTCTCACTTTGGAGTGCTTTATAGCAAGCTCAAGACTCATGAGATCAAGAGAGGCGCCTTCCTAAGAAGGATAACATGGCTTTGGTCTGATCCATTGAAAAGAACTTCTGAGTCTTCTTCGACTTTCTCTTGTGTGTTTATCTGCTGTTCAAGAAGAAGAGTTTGAGAGTCTTCCTGAGGCTGATTTAGCTCTTTTAGTCAAGAAAGCCACACGGGCATATAACAATGTTAGAAACAAAAAGAGAGGTGACCTTGTGACGTGCTATGAGTGTGGAGAGCAATATCACATTCAGGCAAACTACCCCAAGCTGAAAGGTAAGGGCAACCGCAAGGATGAGAAACCCGCCTCGAAGAAGCCTCAGGGGGGCAAGCCCAAGTATGATGTCGCTAAGCTCATGAAGGTCGCCACCGGTCCTTACCGCTTTTGGAGAGCAATCCATGAGCGATGTGGACTCCGGAGCGAGGAGGACAAGGAAGAGGAGCTCCTCAAGACAAGAAAGGGAAGGCCAAGGACTTCACCGCAGATAAGCTTTATGGCCGACTACGACATCGATGACAACGATGAGGTACTCTCTTGATGTTCTTCTCGCTAGATGCACAACATGTTTGAGCAACTCATGAATCAGGATAAGGCATTAGAATTTACCATGGCTAGGAACAAGGACTTAGAGTCACAAGTAGATAATTTGACATTAGAACTTACAAATGCTAAGACTCTTGATTCTGATGAATGTTCATCTTGCCATGCTTTACATTCTCGAATCGCCTAAACTACAATCTGCTCATGATGTTGCTTTGCACCAACTTGAAAATGCTAGGACTGAGCTAATTGATGTTAAATCTGCTCCATGTGAAAAATACTTAGAGTCTAGCAAGTTGGATGTTTCTGGTAATGTTAAATCTAGCTTTTTCTCTTTCTGCATAGAACATGAACATGAAGTCAAGGACATTTTAGAAGCAGTTAGAGCTAAATATGCCAAGCTTAAGGACACAATTGAATCTATGCCTTGTGCATCCTGTGCAGCCTATAAGCTTGAAGTTGCTTTTCTTAAGGAGAAACATGCTAGAACCGTTAAGGCCAAGAATTGTGAGTCATGTGTTAATGTTTGAAAAGAGAATGCATATCTCAAGAATACTTTAGAAAGATTCTCTAGTGGTAAAAACAGCTAAACATGATTCTTGATCAATCAAAACTCCTTATAAGAAGCAAGGGTTAGGATACAACTATGCTCAGACAAATCCAAGCCTAATGGTGTTCGTGTCTTGGAAAATGGCTTAGTTGAATTCACAACCCAACCTGCAAAGACAATCTTTAAATCTGCAGGTTTTGTCCAACCTTCTTTAAGTCAAAAGGTGCTTCTCCCAAGTGGTACAAAATACCATTGCACCTATTGCAAGAAGAGGACATTTGGTTGAGTTCTCACATGAAGTTTGAAGAACGGTAAGAAAAATATTGCTAAAATGTCATCTAATCAACCTAGAGCTTTTATGAGACATGGTCAATTGGAAAATAAGAAACCTGGACTAGGATTTACTTCACATGTTCATCATCATGTTCCTAGACAGGATGCATCTCATGCTATTGTAACCATTGCTCATAATAGAACTTTGAATAAAATCAAGGATAGCACTTCTGCTTTGTATACTACTCGCAGACGTATGTCTTAGTACTGGGTTCCCAAGTCAATTTAAACTAACCCCAGTATTGAGACACATCGATCTATTGTCTCTTGATTTTCAGGATCGCCGCGAAAGGAGGAAGAACACGTGGCTCGTCGACTCCGGCTGTTCACGCCACATGACCGGAGACTCAAGATGGTTCACTTCCTTCACGCGGTCGACGGGTGATGACTTCATCACCTTTGGAGATGATACTCAAGGGCGAATTGAAGGAACAAGATCAATCATGGTGAATGACAGATTCATCTTGAAGGACGTCGCCCTTGTGGACAAGTTAAGGTACAACTTGCTTTCTGTTTCGCAGCTTCTTGATGATGGCTACGAAACTCGTTTTAAGAAGAATGCATGTCGTGTGCTTGATTCTTTTGGTGAGCTCGTTTTTGGGATTTCTAGAGTTGGTAGAATTTTTGGAGCTGATTTTTCTGAATCTCTTGCTGGATCTCTCAAATGTTTAATTGCATCTTCTTCTGATATCTGGCTTTGCCACCAACGGTTGAGGCACATTGGTTTTGACCACTTGACACGAGTTAGCGGCCTTGATCTCACGAGAGGTTTGCCCAAACTCAAAGCTGTCAAGGATGTTGTATGTGCGCTCAGAGGCATGGCAAGCAAGTTGCCGCCCACACCCTTCATTGACTATGGTCATGACCGACGGACCGACAGCTTGGTTCATATGGATACTATTGGTCCCGCTTAGGGTTCGGTCACCGGTGGCAAATGGTACATTCTTGTCATAGTCGATGATTTTTTGAGATACTCTTAGGTGTTCTTTCTTGCTTCAAGGATGAGGCTTTTGATCATTATCATGACCTTGTTCTTCGCTTGGCTTCGAACTTCCCGGTGCCTTGAGAGCGATCCACAAGGATAATGGCACGGAGTTCAAGAATGCTTCTTTGCCTCTTTTGTGCCGAAGCGGGTATTGAACATCGCTTCTTTCTCCACACGCCCCTCAACAAAATGGCGCTAGGAAAGGAAGAATGTAACCTTAGTCGAGATGGCTAGGACAATGCTAGATGAGTATAGCACACCGAAGAGGTTTTGGAAAGAAGCTATTGCAACAGCTTGTCATATTTCAAACCGTGTCTTCTTGAGACCTTCTTTGGGCAAGACTTCTTATAAGCTTCGTTTTGGTAGAAAACCCTCTGTCTCGCACTTTCGAGTCTTTGGAGCAAAGTGTTTTATTCTCAAGACAGGGAACCTAGATAAATTTGAATCAAGGACTTGTGTTGGTTTATTTCTGGGTTATCTTGCTCATTCGAGGGTTTTCGGGTCTTTAATGTTGAAACTAACATTGTCCAGGAGACATGCATGTCACTTTTGATGAGACTAGCCCTGGAGCTAGATCTGATGTTTCAAGTGACTTACAGGTGACAGAGAGCATTTTTATTAAAGAAGATGAGGATGAATTTGATACTGCTCCTCCACCTATTGCTGATGTTCCTGTCCAAGCTCTAGAACTCGCGACGCCCGCTTCACCTCCAATTGAGGCCTCACAGATCCTCTTCATCGCAAGAAGATCATGGAGGTTGAGGAGATATTATCTCCCCAGCGCCCATCGCACATCCGTAGCAACACTCTCCGGACGATGATTGGTAATCTTCATGAGCGAAGTCACTCGCCCAAGTATCATGATCCTAGTCCTTCTCTCATTCTACATTTGTAGCATCTTTTGAACCCCGCGATATATCACATGCTTTATCTGATGCTAGCTGGGTCAATGCCATGCATGAGGAGTTAGAGAATTTTGAAAGAAATAAAGTCTGGAACCTTGTAGAACCTCCTAGTGGTCATAATGTGATAGGAACTCGTTGGGTGTTCAAGAATAAGCAAAATGAGGATGGTTCTGTGGTTAAAACAAGGCTAGGTTGGTAGCTCAGGGCTTTAGCCAGGTTGAGGGGTTAGATTTTGATGAGACATTCGCTCCTATTGCTAGACTAGAAGTCATTCGCATTATGTTTGCATTTGCTGCATCTAAAGGTTTTAGGTTGCATCAAATGGATGCTAAGAGTGCCTTTCCGAATGGTTTTATAGAGGAGGAAGTGTATGTTAGGCAACCCCCTTACTTTGAGAATCCCAAGCACTCTGTTCGTGTTTTTAAGCTATCCAAAGCCTTATATGGTCTTAAGCAAGCCCCTAGAGCCTGGTATGATAGACTTAAGACCTTTCTGCTTAAGAATGATTCTGAAATGGGAAAAGTTGATAAGACTCTTTTTATTCTTAGGCATGACAATGACTTCCTGCTTGTTCAGATTTACGTTAATGATATTATCTTTGGTGGTTCCTCTCATGCTCTTGTTTCCAGTTTTTCTAAGACCATGTCTAGGGAATTTGAGATGAGTATGATGGGCGAGCTCAACTACTTTCTGGGGCTACAAATCAAGCAATGCAAGGAAGGGATCTTTATCCATCAGACGAAGTACACAAAGGATCTACTCAAGTGCTTCGAGATGGGTGACTATGTTTATCGCCACTCCCATGGCGATTTCGATCGCTGGATCCAGATGAGGAACGAGAAGCCGTGGACCAACGCGAGTACCGCAAAGATGATAAGCTCCTTTCGCACCTAACGACCTCAAGACTGGACATCCACTTCGCGGTTGCCTCTGTGCGAGGTTTCAGCGCCTCGAGGACTTCACATCGCCAAGCCGCTAAGCGCATCTTCGTGTATTTACATTCTACCCTTCAAGATGGCATTTCGCTTTTCCTACTCGCCTTCTCTCCGTCCATTCGGGGTTTTCGATTCGATTTTATGGGTCGTCGGCATTAGATAGGAAGAGTACCCGCACTTGTCATTTCTTAGGCACTTCTCTTGTCTCTTGGTCTTCTAGGAAGCAGTCTTCGTTGCACAATCCATCGCAAGTCAATATGTAGTCATGCTAGTTGTTGTTGTCGATTTTGTGAATGGTGTCCACTCTAAGGACTTTGGGTTAAACTTTGCTAGTGTTCCTCTTTTCTCGTGATAACACTTATGCTATTAACATTGCTAAAACCCAAAGGCAACATTCTAGGACCAAGCACATAGACATTCGCTATCACTTCCTTAGAGACCACGTTGAGAAGGGTGATATTATGTCGCATTTTGTGGAGTACGAGGCTCAGTTAGCCGATATCCTCACCAAGCCTTTAGACCCAACAAGGTTTGCCACCTTGAGGAGCGAGTTAGGGGTAATTTATCCCTATGGGTTGGTTTGAGGGGGAGTTTGATCTTTTCTGATCTTACCTTGTTCATCTGATCTTCTTTTGAACTTTTTGATCCTTTTTTATCTTGTTAGGCTTTTTGTGTTTTTCTTGCATCTCATTGTATCATATTGCATTCATATGAAAAACACAAAAATATGCATTGTAATATAAGCTTTTCTGCTTATCTTTTAAAATTGATGAAGCTTTACTTATTACCCTTTGGAGCTTTAGTATTTCAATTCTTGCTCAATGCCATGTCTAGTTCTTTGACTTGCTAGAATTATCATGCTTTCACATGTGTAGCTAAGTCTTTGCTGTATGAGCTAGAACTTTAAATCAACTTGAACTAAAAACTACAATTTGTGGAGGTTTTAGTTAGTTGCGCAATTAGTACTCCTTTTGTGACATTGGCCCTATGAAAATTGCTTTGTTAGCCCTTGAATCTAAAATTAATCATTACTTGACCTTCTTGTGCTTCTGAGAATCTAAAACTGCTCTTGTGCAAAATGGAAAATGGAAAATAAATTTCAAGATTGTCTTATGCTTAAATTGTGCCAAACTACTCTCACGAGACTGCTTGTCATAGATATGAACTTGGAGATAGTTTGATGATCCAGATGATCTCATGGGGACTGCTTGTTAAAATTGACATGAACCTCAAGATTTGTCGTCCTGGTAGAAGCTTAGGAAGAGTTTGTGGATGGCTCCTAGTCCAGGATCTTCTTTTCACTAAGTTAGACCATTAGTCAATTTCAATATTCATTGCAAATGAAAATTGTTGAAAAATGGGCTTGAGCTAATTTGAGCAAAATGATTCAATTCAGGACCTGTTTGTCTCTTAATGTAATCTTTGTTAACTTTTTGATCTCACATTGATATTTTGACATGGCCATTATCATTTTAGGATCCCTATTGATGAATTTGCTAAATTTGAAGCTTTGCTTAAATTAATAAAATCCATTGCTTTATATTGAGCCTTCGAGCTTAGCTTTTATATATATATATGTCTTAACATGATCTTGCTAGCGCTTTCAGGCTTAATATATTCTTGTGCAATATTAGAAATGCTAGCTGGTTCTTTTGGGTAATCTCCAAAGCTTCTTGTACTCAAAAATTGAAAAATACAAAAAAAATGAAGCCACTCCATTGCATTTCATGCATGCTCCTTCTTATGCTTTTTCCTCATTCTCGATTTGTTATCTCTGGCCGAGAGGAAGACGTGATTCCTTGATGACTCCATTGTCAAATGGGGAGAAGATATATCAAAGTGTAAAGGGAGAAGATATAAAATGTTAAAAGGAGTCTTTTGGAGAAATTTGGAGATTTTGAAATTTTCTCAAATCCGAGGATCATAGTGAGGGGAGTTTATTATTTGCATTCTTATGATCTTATTGCTATTTCTGAACTTGAATTGCAATTCTTTCACCTCACAATGATCAAAGGTCAATTTGAACAATTATTCTTTCATATGGACCTTAAGTAAGATTTTGACTCTTCTCTAGAAATTAAAGCTTTCTTGCATTCTTTCGCTTTATCTCACCTAATCGATTCTATTCAAGCCAACTCGGTCATTTCCATTGCTCTCTTGCATTTGGACCAAGTTGTGCCTTTGCGCAAAAACATTGAGTTTCACTTTCTCAAACCTCAAAACTTGCATTTTTCGGATTATTGCCAATGTGTTCATCAAGGGGAGATTGTGGATATCATGGGGATATGCTCATGATTTTAGTGTGATGGTACAATTGGCAATGGCTCTTATGGTTTGTCAAACAAATAAGCCAAAGAAGTGTTAGATAATCGGTCATACCCAATGTGTAAGTCAGTGATGATGACCAAGAGCGTGTAGTACCGGCTTGTAGAGAGCGGTAGTACCACATCACGGTGTGACCGTTTGAGTAGCGGTATGGAATTTCCAGAGAGGATGTTTTTGGAGAGTTTTGGATTTCCTTGAGAAGCGGTACGACCGCAGGTATATGCGCGATACGACCGCAGTGCGGTAGTACCGGCCTTTACTAGGCGGTAGTACCGATTCTATTTCTAAGTTTTGGTTAACTTGGAGAATTGTTTTTGGGTTAGGTCAAGTTCATGGGTTTCATGGTATATGAGTTGCATAATGCATGTTTTGACTAACGTGGGTCAAGTTGTGAAGAACTTGTTCCCAGAATCGATTTCTTTGTCTATTGTTGTGCAGGTTGCTTTGAGGTCAATGACGGTCAACGACGAGGATGATCGGGACTAAGCTTGGAGAGCTGAGGTCCGAACAATCGGGATGCTCGGGTGAGGTCAATGGAGTCAAGCATGGCTAAAAGGACAAAGGTGACCGAACGGACGATTCGGCGACGGGTTGACTGCTGGCGCGGGTCGGTGCAAGTGCCATGGTGGTTTCGATGAGAGCCGGATGGGAGAGACTTGCTGACATGATGAGAGCCGCTGGATCAACCTACACGTGGAGAAGCATAGGAGGTGCTTCACGAAGATGGGACTCGGTCTTCGAAAAAGATCGAGAAGGGGTATTTTGGTAATTTTACCAAATACCGCCTTGGTGACCTTTTGGCCAACCCGCGGCGCA
This sequence comes from Phyllostachys edulis, assembly GCA_036346405.1. NCBI lineage: Eukaryota > Viridiplantae > Streptophyta > Magnoliopsida > Poales > Poaceae > Phyllostachys > Phyllostachys edulis. The sequence goes on from CM070552.1 coordinate 10,413,224, forward strand.
AGATGGTTCAAGGTGAAGCGGATTAGGTCAAGAGGAGATGAAGACGACGCTTTAAAATGCATGCGTGTGTGACCCGTTTGTGTGTGGGCCTTAACGGGAGCCCATTAGGGTTCAATCTTCTAGAAGGTCTAAGCCTCCACTATAAATAGAGGAGGGAGGTGGCTGCACCCCCTTCAACCCTTTCATTCTTGAAAACCCTAGTTTTGCTTTTGTGCTTAGGGAGAAGATAGTTGGAGGTTAGGGTTCTAGAGAGTTGGATTTGATTTTGTGCTCATGTATTGAGTCTTTGTCCTCCATTGATGGAGTGGTCAGAAACTAATACCACATCAAATCAATCCAAAGAAAGATTGCTCAAAGATGTGTATCTTTGCTTTCCTTCTCTATTTGATGATTTTGAGTCTTTCTTTGATTCATGAGTTTTCTTGGTTTCTTGTCTTGATCTAGCTTGTCTGTGACATGTGGGAATACATCTAGGATCATCTTGATCATCAATCACCCACGAGCACGTGTTTGGATCATATTTTGGTTTTGACTCGGCTTTTTGGAGCAACCTTCGCTCGAACGGAAAAAGGTCAGAACTTTGGCAAGGATCTTCACGATCGTTGCATGAAATAGGTTTGTGACATCCTTAGGAAGGTGTGTTTCAAGTTTCGTGAAGTTTGGAGTTATGGATCAAAAGTTACGCTAATTTTTTATTTCGCTTTTCAGTGCTGTTTACTATTCATTAGCCTGTTTTGTTGTTCTTTGCGGGTGAACCGACACTGTTCATCCAAAGACAACCGAATTTCAAGACAAATGACACTATTCATCGCTGTTTTTGTGTTTTTGGTTGTTTCTTTTGGGGTTTGAATGGGATTCAAGATAAGTCTTCCGCTACGCTTATATATATTGATCTTCATAGTTCTCATAGCTATTGAGTCAATATCATGTTTGAACTGATCAAAGCGAAAAATAGATAGTGCTCCTATTCACCCCCCCCTCTAGTCACTTTTTGGGTCCAACAAATGGTATTAGAGCCCGGTTAGTTCAATCTTGATCTTAACCGGTCACTGAACTTGACGATGGATAAGTACTCAACCAAGCCGCATGTCTTCGATGGGCTTGACTATGCCTATTGGAAGAACCGCATGCGAGTCTTCTTTGAGAGCGAAGGACAAGCTATATGGGAGGTTGTTCGAGCTCCGCTCGTTTTGCCCGAAGTTGCTATGCCGGCTTCAGCAGCCCTCTTGGCTAGCAACAACAAGGCAAAGAACCTCCTATATGCTGGGCTTAGTAGGCAAGAGTACGATAGGATTTGCAACCTTGCGACCGCACATGAGATTTGGCACACCCTCGAAACTTACCATGAAGGATTGTCCCAGATCAAGCAAGTGCGCCAGACGGTCTACAAGCGAGAGTATAACAAATTCGAGATGCGTCCTGGCGAGAGCATCGATGACGTTTTTACTCGCTTCAACAAGGTTATCAATCAGATGAGAGCTGTTGACATAGAGTACTCTCAATCTGAGAATACCACCCACCTCTTGGCTACAATCAACACCAAGGAGTGGGAGATGAAGGCTACTGCTATAGAGGAGAACGCCGATCTCTCTACTCTCACTTTGGAGCTGCTTTATTGCAAACTCAAGACTCATGAGATCAAGAGAGGCGCTTTTCCTAAGAAACATAACATGGCTTTGGTAGTCGATCCATTGAAAAGAACTTTGATCGTTCTTCTAAGTCTTATTCGACTTTCTCTTGCGTGTTTATCTGTTGTTCAAGAAGAAGAGTTGGTAGCTGATCCTGATTGAATCATGAGAATCAGATCGTCAAGATATCGAAGCAAAGACACCCCCCAAGAATAATGTCAGATAAGACCCCCTTTATCAACCCTTTACTTTGGGCCTTTTCAATCACAGCAGCTAGGACATCAGCCGCTAAATTAAACAAAAGAAGAGAAAGAGGATCACCTTGTCTTAAGCCTCTATAAGTAATTCAAATAAGGACCAACAACTCCATTAATATTGATGCTAACTTTACCTCCTTTCATCGAGCTCATCACCCAATTGATCCTACTAGAAAAGCCTTTCCCTCTCATCACCTCCTCTAGGAAGCTCCATTGAATTTTATCATAGGCTTTCTCAAAATTCAGTTTGAGAATCATCCTTGACCTTTGGAAACTCTCAAACCATGCAGGATTTCATGAAGAGATACTACCCCATCTAAGATATTCCTCCCTTTGATGAAAGCTGTCGGACACTTACTAATGATCTTATTAGCCACTCTACCCAATCTGACAGCCATCATCTTTGTGATAATCTTGAAACTAACAGTTAACAAACAAATTGGACGAAACTGCCGGATGTTGTTACCTCTTTAACTTTGGGAATTAAGGAAATCACCCCATAATTCAGTCTTTTCAAGTCCAGATTTTTCTCATAAAAATCTTTGACCATCTCCATGAAGTAGAGCTTAATATCGCCCCAATAGGACTTAAAAAAACAAGCAGGAAATCTGTTAGGACCAGGGGCTAATTCACCACTAAGACCTTTAATAGTATTCCATGCCTCTTCTTCTGAAAACTTGAGCACCAGATTAGCATTATCCACTTCAGAAATTAATCCTCTGTCATGCCAAAAGTTATTAGAAATACTCACCTTAAGATTGCCATCCTTGCCAAACAGATTTTTATAAAACTTGTAGATATGATCTCTAATATCTGTCTCTGCAGTTAAACACTCCCCCTCGTCTTCCAAACTAAAAATAAGGTTTTTTCTCCTCCTCCCATTAGCACAACTATGAAAATAACTAGTGTTGGCATCTCCATAAGTGATCCATTCTACAATACCCCTTTGTTGCTAGTGTTTCTCCTCCATATCGCATAAATTTTCCAAATCTCTTTCCACTTGAAATCTGCCTAACCATTCTTCAACACACAAACCCACCCCTCGCCTTCAAGTCCATCCGCTTAGATGATCCAACATAACTTCCTTGTCTTTTCTAAACTTAACATTCACATTAGCATCCCACCCTTTCAAAAACGCCTTAAAGCAACCAAACTCCCATTCCATTTATCCAGAGAATATACACTTTCGTGCATCTTAAGACCAATTTCTTTCCACTTTTCATGGACTAGACCAAGGAAATTTTCTCGATAATACCAGTTTTTTTTTCAAAGAAGAACCTCCTTTCTTCTTGACATGTTCTCTCCAAAGATCTAACACAATAGGACAATGATCGAGCCCACCCTAGTTAGACTATCGAAGTACATAAAGGAAATCTAGTTCTCCAACTTGTTGAGACCGTAATCCAAATAAGATTTACCATAATGGGGTTAGATCGCTTATTAGTCCAAGTAAACTCGGGCCACTCCTCCTAATCTCCATCAACCCATTATCCGCAATGAAATCATTAAAACTATCAATCAAATTGTCATTAATATTACCAAAGTTTTGTCATCCGCAATTTGTTGAAAAACTGGTATTATCAGAAAATTTCCTTGGTCCGTCCATGAAAAGTAGAAAGAAATTGGTCTTAAGATGCCCGAAAGTATATATTCTCTGGATACATGGAATGGGAGTTTGGATGCTTTAAGACATTTTTGAAAGGGTGGGATGCTAATGTGAATGGTAAGTTTAGAAAAGAGAAGGAAGTTATGTTGGATCATCTAAGCAGGATGGACTTGAAGGCAGAGGGGGTGGGTTTGTGTGTTGAAGAATGGTTAGACAGATTTCAAGTGGAAAGAGATTTGGAAAATTTGTACGATATGGAGGAGAAACACTAGCAACAAAGGGGTAATGTAGAATGGATCACTCATGGAGATGCCAACACTAGTTATTTTCATAGTTGTGCTAATGGGAGGAGGAGAAAAAACCTTATTTTTAGTTTGGAAGACGAGGGGGAGTGTTTAACTGCAGAGACAGATATTAGAGATCATATCTACAAGTTTTATAAAAATCTGCTTTGGCAAGGATGGCAATCTTAAGGTGAGTATTTCTAATAACTTTTGGCATGACAGAGGATTAATTTCTAAAGTGGATAATGCTAACTGTGCTCAAGTTTTCGTAAGAAGAGGTGGAATACTATTAAAGGTCTTAGTGGTGAATTAGCCCCTGGTCCCGATGGATTTTTCGCTTGTTTTTTAAGTCCTCATGGGGTGATATTAAGCTCTACTTCATGGAGATGGTCAAAGATTTTATGAGAAAAATCGACTTGAAAAGACCGAATTATGGGGTGATTTCCTTAATTCCCAAAGTTAAAAAGGTAACAACATCGTAGTTTCGCCCAATTTGTTTGTTAAATGTTAGTTTCAAGATTATCACAAAGATGATGGCTGTCAGATTGGGTAGAGTGGCTAATAAGATCATTAGTAACTGTCCGACAGCTTTCATCAAAGGGAGGAATATCTTAGATGGGGTAGTATCTCTTCATGAAATCTTGCATGGTTTGAGAGTTTCCAAAGGTCAAGGGATGATTCTCAAACTGGATTTTGAGAAAGCCTATGATAAAATTCAATGGAGCTTCCTAGAGGAGGTGATGAGAGGGAAAGGCTTTTCTAGTAGGATCAATTGGGTGATGAGCTTAGTGAAAGGAGGTAAAGTTAGCATCAATATTAATGGAGTTGTTGGTCCTTATTTCAGTACTTATAGAGGCTTAAGACAAGGTGATCCTCTTTCTCCTCTTTTGTTTAATTTAGCAGCTGATGTCCGAGCTGCTGTGATTGAAAAGGCACAAAGAAAAGGGTTGATAAAGGGGGTCTTATTTGACATTATTCCTGGGGGGTGTCTTTGCTTCAGTATGCTGACGATACAGTTCTCATGATTCAATCAAGGATCAGCTACCAATTACCAATTAATTTTGTCTCTAAAATTTATTTAATTATACTGCTTGTAGGAATTTTCTAATATAGATAATAAAGTCCAAACATTATGATTTTTTTAGTCTCCTTACATAGTGGACTTGATTGTGTAATTTTTCTAATTTTTACAAAAATTAATTAATGCAATTTCATAATTGCCTTACATTATGAAATATTAGACTCTTCACGCAAAGGGACATTATGAATTGCATTACTTGATTTTGTAAAATTTTGGAAAAATTATACAATCAAGTACACTATGTAAGGAGCCTAAAAATTCATAATGTTTGGACCCCATTTTCTATATTAGAAAATTCCTACAAACAAGATAATTAAATAAATTTTAGAGACAAAATTAGAATGTACAAAGTTTTGAGAAAAAATACACAAGCAATTAAACCTGAAGCCTGAGGTTCTACTAAAAAATTAATAATTTTTGAGCTTTCTATATTTTAAAAAATTATGGAAATGGATTACTCAATTCTTTTATCGCTTTCATCGCCATTGCTTTCGCTCATGCGTGAAAGGGTCATTGGAGTTGGCATCAAACGCCAAAACTCGTCTCGTTAGTCGGCCGAAAGTCACTTGGTGATTCAATTGTCGATTTGTTTATTGCTTCTCAACAGAAGCATTAATTACTTATTGGTGTTGGTTGATTATTGGTGTTGGTTGATTAAAGAAAAGAAGTCACCGGTGTTTCAACCGCCATTGTCGAATTGATGATTGCATTGATCTCGAGTCCATTCATTGCTTGGGCCGCCGCAGTCGCTTTGGTGCGTGAGAACAGGAAAAGAACTATCACGGATGCTAGGAGGTTGTTGTTCACGTGAGCAAAATATTACTTGTTGCTCGCTTTTAGCACCGCGGAAAGATCGGGTCATCATACACGCCCCAACCCCATTACTAGTTGGGCTATATCACTCACGCCCCACCCAAGAGAATCACCGTTGAGCTCGAATCCATTTTTCCCATCCCCAAGCCAAGTCATTGTGCTATTCGTTGGCGAAGCTCGCCAAGCCTAAGTAAGATAATCGACACGCTTCCTTTCTTTCTCTCTCGATAGTGGGTCGACTGCCGATTAGGATTTGTTTAACACTAATGATAGTAGTTAAGTGTAACTAGTCAACGACATGTGGGGACCGCCAAAAGATAATAAAAATCAAATTTAAACATGATTTAGTAAATGAGTCACCGACATGCGGGACCCACTCACCGCTTTTCACTAATAAAACGTGTTTAAAATCTTAACAGATCGACAAGTGATTTCACCTATTAGTGGGTTAACCCGGATAAAATAGAATTAGGTTAATTACTTAGTTAATAATTAATGAGTCTATGACATCTGGGACCATCCACTGCTTTTCTTAAATAAAACGTGTTTTAAAACCGAGACGCCACATGTAGGGCCCACATGTAATAAAATGATTTTCAAAAATGGAAAAAGGAAAAGCCACTTTCAGTTCAAAGGAAATATGCTTTCTATTTGAAAACATAAATTTCAGAAAAATACGCCGACGCCACCCTTTTCTTATTTTTAGGATTTTTCAAACCGAACCACATTGAAACGCTAATAACTTTTGCATATGAACTCCAAATTGGATTATTAATTTTCATAAATTCATATAACATCTTGATCTATCTTAATATGTGAAAAATTTTGGATTTTGTTGCAGTTGAATTTGTTTTACTATTTGTGATTTATTTTCACTCTTTTCTAATAGACGCTTGAAACGCTGAATGAGATTATCAACAATCAGCACCCTCATTCTCTGAGCAACCAGAGAAAGGCAAGCACCCACTTTGACCATGTTGATCCCATTATTTCAATTATTTTACTTTGTTTTGCAATAATCTATTATGGATGCGCGTATGTTTGGCTAAAATTGTTTTGTGAGTAACTACGCTTAAATTCCTATTGAATGCAAGATTCCTCCTTAACAAGTTGATTTCTTACTATTGTAACATTTAGGTTATGGTTTAGACAGTAGCTAATGTCGATTTGGGTATTTCGATTAAGAATGTCTAATAGTGCTTAGCCAATTCTAGTTTCACTAAATTTGAACAATTGATAAAAATTGAGTATAGATTTGGGAGAATTTGAAATATTGGTCCATGTGGGTTACCTCTGTTAGTTTGGAATAAAAATGAAAATGCAAAACTTAGTTTTTGATGCGGTGAGTCATATTATGAACTGATGAATGTGAGAGGTGTATCTCGATGTAGATAGGGGGATCCTCACCCGGTCGACAGGACTAAACGCTTGTATCCAACCTAAGCCTAAGTGTACAACCACATATGCTAGTTATGGGGTAGCCTTAGCTAATTAAGTCATTTAGGACTAGGCTTCCATGTTGGTAGGTCAGAGTAGTACGAGCATGTCCTGTAGGTTTGCTCAAGGAGATCCTTCACTAAGGCGCTGGGACCAAAGCCTTCCAATACAACGTTGAGTGCTTCATTGATACGAGGGTATTCCTGTTTAACCCGGAGTACAACCCCTGATCCTCTATGTATTCTAAACTAGTCCCAAAATCAGTAGCTAGTTCACATAGTAAACAAATATGCTAACATCCATAATTCGCACAACTTTATTAATAAATATCATAGTTTATTACAAAAAGGCTTATAAGCCAATAATAAAGAACACAGCGAAAGACGAAGAAAAAATAGTAGAGTCAAGGATCGGTTATGGCGACTAGAGGGGGTGAATAGGCGCAAATTAAATTTCCACACTCAAGTATTTCTTCTTGAACTCTAGTACTATGAGGAAGACACTAGGTTCAAGAACACCAAGAACATACCAAGAACAGAAAAAATCAGAACAAGAAATTCAAAAACTTAGCTATTAAGAAACCTCAAGAACTCAAGTTAAACTTAACCAAAATTGGTGAAACTTGAAACATAGCAATATAAGGTTCTCAGGGTTATGATTCCAAAATGAATTGTAGAATAAAGCCCAAGAGAGAGACCTATCATGCTTCAAGATCACGTTGCATCAAATCTGGAATTTCATAAACTTGCCCGCTAAGAAATCTCAAGAACTCAAGATATACTCAACCAAAATTGATGAAACTTGAAACATAGCAAGATAAAGTCCTCAGGTTTATGATTCCAAAAGGAATTACATAATAAAGCCCAATATAGAGACCTATCATGCTTCAAGATCACGTTGCATCAAATCTGGAATTTCAGAAACTTGCATGCTAAGAAATCTCAAGAACTCAAGATCTACTTAACCAAAATTGATGAAACTTGAGCCATGGATAGGAAATGATCTTGGGGCTATGATTCCAAAGTAATTGCAAAGGTATACCCAAAATCTCAACCTTTCATGCAAATAGTTCAGGCTGCATCAAGAACAGCAATTTCAGCTCAAGAACACTAAGTTAATGCAAACACAACTTGAGCAAGAATGAATTCTAATGGATCTTGTTGGGTTAGAACATGTTATTGATGAAATCAACCTCTTACACATCCTAGATCCAATAGAACTACAGCAAGTAGAAGGAAGGAAGAGAAGCTCAAGTTGCAACAAAGAAAAGCTAGAAATTGCAAGAAATAAAATAAATTTCAGAACATATAAGAACTTGAAACTTTTTGCTTCAAGAGGAACTTTCATTGCTTCAAGACGAAGGATTACAAAGCCACACTTCATGGTGGGCAAAGCTCAAAGGAGCATAAATCCTTCTCCAAGACTTAGTGGTGGAGGCATACCTCACGCCCTATTTATAGCTCTATGGGAGCAACCTCAACCCTTAGATCACCTCAAGGGCTAAGATTAACTCTCTCTACTCATTCATATCCACTTAGGGTTCAGCCAACTCTACCCCTTGCCTAGAATACCCCTCTTGACTAGCTACAATTACATCAATGCCCTTATGTTGATTTTGGTCAACATATGCCACCCGAGCTACCACATCGCTCCATCTTGACGTCTTCGGTCCTCGTTGACTTGTCACGCCCCCGCCTTTGTGTCTCGAAGTTCAACACCCTCGAACGCCGTCGACACTTTGACGCCGCCAAGTCACTCTGAAGTTATCGCGACAGACTCATCTCGTGCCATCTTCATGAAGACTCCATCTCTATGACAGACTTGATCCTCGATGATCTTCTCGACCAACATGATCGCTCGATGCCAGCTCTCCATGCTTGCTCTCGATCCCGTCAAGATCATCCAAGCCATCAAGTCAACCTACAACAACAGAGACAAAGAAATCGCTTCCTTGGCACAAGCGTCAGGCACTTGACCATCATTAGTGAAAAGATGCATCATAAAATCCCATGCAACCTAGGTGAAACTCAAAACTTGACTTCGCAAACTTTAACAACTATCGAATCTCCATCAATAAATCCCAAATGTGTCAAATTTTCATCATAACATGGAAAGGGCTCCACATGGTCTCTCAAGAGCTCAATGCACCGCCACAGCAATCGACAGAAGCGGCCTAGTCGTGGAGATCCACACCGTAGCGTAAATCCTTCTCATCTCTAACAATATTTTATTAAGCAAGGGTGAGCTCAAAATATACTTCGTAAGTTACACCCATAACAGAGAGTTAATACATGTGTGGATATTATCAAAGGAAGGCTTATAGGGTTATTTGTGCAAAAGCAATATTTGATATTTTAAATACAATACTAAGTCCAAAAGCGTTTAGTCTATATCTAAAATCAAATTTAATTTTTATTCATCAATTCTAGAGTGTAGGATAAACATCCATACACAAATGGTGAAGGACTAACCCCTTACACTAGGCTTTCGCCTAATTTTCCCACATGGAATAAACATCCATGAAATTATTTTTGTCAAACCATTTTTAAAACAAAACCATAGTCTAATCCGTGAAAGGCTTTGCTCAAGATGTCCATGACCGTGACACGGCTTATTCAATAGTTTTACACTCTACAGAGGTTGTACAACTTTACCCATAAGAGATAATCGAATTGTAATGTCCGCTTCACACACTTCAAGGTGTGAGACTATGATTATGACAAGTCTTTTATCCTACACTATTTCAACGTAGTTATGTCCGCTAAGGTTTCATTATCGTAGGCTTCATGCCAAATGATAACCCCTCTTGTGCCATGTGGGTATTAAAATAAGTCTCCACGACACCCACACCTCTGAATGACACAACTACGGTGAAATAGTACAGTTTAATTAGCCAAGTTTGTCCCATTCCAGACTCGTGGTAGTACGGAAGGGCTTTACAATCCGCAGCTCACAGATTGGTCCTTATTTGATCGAGCGACTTCTAAAACAACTGTGGGCCGAACCATTCATCGAATTGAGCCTGCATAAACCTCGCACTCCACCAACTATCCACCCGCCAAGTCCAAACCAGCTTTTATTTTATTTTTCAAATCATTTATAAATTTCTATGGCACACCAATGCCATAAACACATTTTTAAACCATATTTTATTTTTACAAAATTCCCAAATTGAATAATTTTGGGTCTATGCATGACTACATAATTTTTTCTAAAATGTTCTAGTTCATACTATTGCATCAACTAGATTTTATCTAAGGTGAAAAGGTATGTATATTTCAATGTTAAGATTTGGCCAAACAAATGGAATTGGGAATAACTATAAATTTAAAATAACTTGAATATAAATAAGCATGCAATAATAATTGCAAAGGCATGCATTGGTTTGGACAAGATGAACTAACCTATATTTTTTATTTTCGTGGATCTGAGGTAAAGAAAAATTCTCACCGATCAATTGTAGCTCGATACCACCTAATGCGACAATGGGTGTCCCGATCTTCGATGAGATGGATAACTCGATGGTGCAGATGACTCTCACGATTCACTACTAATCGCACACGACCAATATACCTGGTAATCGCTGATCCAACTCGCGGATTGTTATCGACCTTGCTAGAAACACGATCGACCGACTATGAAGGTCTATTCTCGCATGCAATCGATGAACCCGCAAGAACAAGATAATAAGCAATCTAAAATTGTAAATAGGATTGAAATATTTGATAAAGTTGGGATTCTAAAGCGGTACTCGTGGTTGGTCTAGTCGACACAAGCCAATACACGAAGTTGTAATATAGCTAACTTTAACTAAACGAAATCCAAGAAAACTAGAGGTGCGACCACCTTAAAGAGGGGGGGGAGCCGCATTATTGCTAAGGGATAGGAGAGTGGTACTATTCACACATCAACAAGACCATGTGAACAATGCAGCCGTGAGGGTGGCGCCTTCCCTTGGGCCCAAGCATTACAAGGCCTATGGCCCAAAAATAAAGGTGTCGCAGACATTGTTTTGATGATTGTAAAGCATCGTATGAATTTGGAGGTGCGACTAGATCCGCTGGAAAGAGGACGAGATAAACTTTCCATCAAGTACTTGTGGACCTCAAACGGACTCAGATGTAAAAGTTATGCACATTTGAAGTCAAGTATGTCTCTCGAGGCCAAATTGGATTCCAAAACGTGTCTAGCTCAAACTCTTGCTTGGCTTGGACAAAAGTGACGTGGTGCTGCACAAATATACTATTTCGCCATTAGGTAGCATCATATAGTTCATATAATACAAAGACACTCCTAAAAATGAGCTCACCGATAATTTAAGTGAAGTGTACAAGCTCTTGTAATTGGAACAAGAAGCATTGCAAATATGGTTGTATCCATAGGGTCATGTCCTCATCGGCTGCTCGATTGGTTGCCCTGCGGGTAAGGGCAACTGGTTGGTTTCTTTTGCCGCCATCTCATGGCTTGTTCTTTCGCTATTTAACTTGATCTTTTGATGTGATATTTGGTCACGGCCCTATGTATGAAATCTGAAATTGTATGTTTATCGTGGTTGTAAATTACGTAAGACTCGGTATTGTAATAACTTTTGTATGGCATTGATGTTTTGTTTGTGATTGTATGTGTACTACTGTCCTAGGAGGTACACAATACACCGAGAGCGAGAAAATTTGATTTGTGATGCTAGGACTAATGGGAAGGTTAAGCACTACAAGTTAAATCGCCTCGACGGCTCTCACACTTCAACCCAAATGGCCTTGTTGATTAGGGCCTAGAAGTTGGGGATGTGCGGGTAGCGAGTGACCATTTCAAGTCGCATTGAGGCGCCCCTAATAGAGCCACCTTCCTTCCTTCGCTTGGTATCTCGGAGGTAGCACAACAAGCGAGATAATTGAGTGATAGAGAAATTCCATCACCATCAGGCTCCCCTGCCGAAGCTCATAGAAATCCCGCTTCTTGATGTACATAAGGCTTGAGGCAATGTGGGCATTACAGAACTCTTCCTTGAAGGCGGCCCAAGAGATGGTCTAGCCTTCTGGAAGGATGGCCTGATAATTCTGCTACCAGGCAGCTATCACGCCTTGTAGCTGATAAGATGCGTACAACACCTTCTCCTAGTCATTGCACTGGGCAATGACAAATTTGCTTTCGACGGTGCAGAGACAACATCGCCGAGAGGGTCAACTACCGATGAGAAGGTTACGGTCGGGTTCGCATGAACTCACCCATCCCGACTATGAATGGTTTGCAGAGCTCTGCCTCCTCCGGAAGTAGTGCCGACGGCAGGGTGTTCCACCCTTATTCAATCATGGCAAGCACTTGTGCCATGGTGGGCGGTGCGCGTAACTCGGGTTCTTCCATAGAAGCGCATCGAGGTTGCTCACCTTATGCCGTTGATGTAGAAGGATGTAGCGGTTGGGTCGCAGAGGGTTAGGAACCTCGCCTCGTTGTCACGATTCGGAGGTAGCTCCCATTACATGAGCCGATTTAACGAGCGTGTTATCGCATCCTATTCATACATCGCATAACTTTAACATACGCGCGAGGGGTGAGGGGGAATAAGCACAAATTAAATGGGTCAAGAAGTAACATCATCCCATACTAAAATAACTCATCTAAACTGAAATAAGCATGCTTATGAACCATGAGGGCAGACACATGAATTTCAACATATTACTCAATTTTACATGGTGCACATGCTCATATCGACACATTACAAAAGAAGGAAACTAAACCATCATAAGTAGAGAATTATACAACAATATCTTACATAATTTTAGCCTACAAAATACCCAAAAGTGTTCACACTAAAGTCCTATAAGTGAGCTCTCGACCATCGGCTCGCCTAGTCGTTGGGTCGCGCTGCAAAGAATCCATTTACCCGTGATAGCGGAGGGGAAGGGTCAGTAATCGACCTCCTCGATTGTCGTGGAGAATACGGTGTCATCAAGACCGCCGCTATGGCTCTCCAAGAACTGCGTAGGTGGCATCACTGACGACGGTGACCGAGCAGCCGACATGCAGGACGCCAAGCATCGGATCGATGCAGATGGTGGGATATGGTAGCCTCACGGGCGTTAGTACGCATATACCTCATATGGTAGCTCCTATGAAAAGAGTCCTCGAGCCACCATCGAGCGACATTGTCCTTAAGAATGTAGATCCTCCGTTTGCCTCCAACACCAAGGGACACACGACAGAGGTATCTTTCGAGCGATCTCACAAGACCGGCAAGGTGCGGTGGGGAGGAGAAATGGCCTTGCCTCCACCTAATATATGTGCTCCTCCCTATCCACCGTCTGCGCAGGAAGTGAAGAACGGTCCTCCACCCCGGCACTGCGGTCGAGGGCGATAATGGCAACATAGGTCGCATCGAAAAGTTTACATCAAGATAGTAGAGCCCTCCTATAATAACGGAAGGTAGGGTCTCCAAAGTGATGCCCCGGATGAGCACTGGGTGAGGTACTTTGTGGATGCCGTGATCGAGGGTCAGAACATCCCAAATCGGGTGTGTGTTTCAAATGTAAGAAAATGACTAGAAATTAAAACTTTTCTTGCATCTTGTAGTTTTTGAACTTTTCTGTAATTCTTGTTAAGGAATTGTGGAATTCAAAAACCTAAACCTCCAATTGACTAAAGTCACGAACCCTCTTTTCAACCCTTGTCAAGAACCTTGTGTTCAACCTTGGAAATATTTTTCCTTGGTTCTAGGATGCTGTGTGACCCTCTGAAAAATTTCATAATTTTTAGAAATTATTTGATAATTTTGGAGGCAAGTCAAACCAGTTTGACCTTTGGTCAAACCTCAGACAAACGTTGAGGAATTTCTTGAGAAAATGCTATGTATGAAAATCTCTGGAAATTTTATGAAAGGTTAATCATGGAGTGAGGAACCTCCAGTCAAAATTTCAGAATTTTTGGAGCTAGTTTGCTACCTCTAAAAATTCGTCCAAATTCAGCTTCAAAATTCAAATCCAAATCACTGTGAATCGCTCGGTCCGAGCCCGACCCCGTGGCGGTCGAACCCAATCAACTAGCTGCACCAGCTCGGTCGCTGGCACATGTGATCTGGACCGCGGATCTCCATCGGGCGGCCCTCGCTCACGCCAAGCCGCTTTAACCTCGACCGCACACGCTATTGATCGTGATCCAACCGCTAGTAGTTGGGGTCGCGAATCATGGCGGGTTCAACCTTTCGCAATCGTTGGACTCGGCCGCTGCCGGTTTCTTCCGCTGACGGTGGGCTCAAGGCCATGAAGTCATCCCTTCTTCACTTCGCGCGAAGCGCCAGAGCCTAATGCGCCATGGCGTAGTGAGCTCGCCTCGTCTCTTCCTCGCCCTTCAACGACTTTTTGTCGCAAGCATTAAATGCACATCATGCTTTGCGCCGGAAGTCTCTTCCTCTCGCTCTTCACCGCTCCCATCGCGCTTGGCATGTCCATGGCAGCTTGACCGTGGAGGAGGGTTGCCGCTTTCTCCTTCTCTCCCGCTATTTAAGCCCCCAAGCTCTTTCCTTGGCTTCCTTTAAACACCCCTCACTCTAGCTTTGGGCCCCTCTTTGCTTGTTGAGCTCAAACCACCCAAGGACCCCTTGGCCGCCATTGTTGAACCTTGAGCCTCGTGACATTAGGTTCCTGTGGTTCTTCGCTCAATCTTTTTGCTCACTTTGGGCCTCCTCTCGGTGGTCAAAACCCCTAACTTGATTTTAGGTTGCTTTTACAGAGCGCTTAATTTTGAAGTTTGGATCTTTGCGTACGTGAGCACCCTTCTTCCTCAACGCTGTAAGCACCTTGGCTCTTCAATTCTCGCCATGGACCTTTCAGGAGCCCTTTTGAAGCTAATGTGATGACCCGCTCGCTCATGTTTCAAAGCCGCCATCTCCATCGTCGCATCCTCGGGGCCAGCAGGTGTTCAACGTCGCCGAGTCTGCCCGACCTTCTCTCGCTTCCTTCCTTGCCCTCTAGGTAGCTTCTCAAGATTAGTCCCTGTGAGGCTCGTGCACTCGCTTCTTTTTGAACCGCCATGAGCATTTTGCTATTGTCGCTCGAGTTGTGCATGTCACCGCTGCCCTCACGGCTCGCCGCCGTTTCTAGGCCGCTCGGTTGCCATGCGGGAGTGGTGCCGCAGCTGCGCGAAGGTTGCCGCGCAAGTTCGCACTCACTCTTGGTCTGCGCGCCGCCGGTTCGAAGTCGCCGGCGGTGAGTCAGGAGTGCGTTGGCTGCGTTGTTTCGACGCTACACAACCGTAGCTTCGCCATTTAGGTTTTAAGCTCGTTCATTAACCGCTAATGATTACTTAGGAGTTAATGGTCGCAGTAAGCAGTGCTCATGAGTCGCCGAAATGTGGGTCCCGCGGTTAAACCGGCAGTATGCTGCACTTTGTTGGGTCGCGGTGAGCCGCCCATTTCTCGATCTCGGGGCTTAGATTCAGGCATGCTCATGCAGCCTGCAGCTTCCATGCGTTTGGGCTGCAGTGATTCCAAATCAACGGTCCACGTCAGTGGCGCGCTGGCCTGCTGCTCGCCAGCCTGTTGGGCCGTTGGATTCAATCTCAACCAGCCCACGATCGATGATCACGCAGCCGCCGTCGCGCTTGGCCAGGTTTCATCTTGGGCCGTTGGATCCAAGATTGACGCCCAAGGCTTTTCCGGCTATGAATTGCTTTCTGTGAATTTCCGAGGGAATTATTTGTGAATCTAAAAAGGTATTAAACTTTAATTGTGTAACTAATTCGCTTTTAGCTCTGAGTTGATTCAAATTTTGTTAGCTCTGGTTTGAACTAAGATTTAATCTAAAATGGTTGGAAGCTTGGTTCGACTATAGAAAATGGCTTGGTAAATTGGTTTAGAAATAGGCTTTAATTGTTGCTCTAAAATTGCATTTAACTTGAAAATTGCATAAGTAATTCTCTCAGAGATCCTTTTTGAGTGAAATTAATTTTATTGGGTTCTCTGTTAGTGTGCTTAATTGTAGAATAGGTTTTAGGCATGCCACTATTTTTAAAGTCTTTGTGGTTGCATTTTATTTGTGCTCTTTTGCATGTCTTTGAAAAATTATAGAAAATGCATCCTAGCTCCAAATGAGGTGAATCAAATTGTGTTGTTCATCTCATGAGGTGCTGTAATTAACATAAAAATCCCAGGTGCAACACCTCTTGGAAAATTGTGCTAAAGAATTAAATTCGGATGAACAGTGCCCGATTGTAATTTTTCAGCATTTTCCAAATGGTGCTGAATTTGTTTTGGCCATAACTTTTGCATTGAGAATCCAAATCAATTGATTCTTGTTGCTAAATTCCTTAAAATCATGCTCTAGTTTCTGTAAAAATTTCAAATCTTTTAAGCTGAAGTTGGTTTTGAGTCTTTTCGGTGTTCTTCGTTCTTATCGGTTCTTTTCGTTCTTTTTCGTTGGAGTGCCCGGCAGAGTCCGTTGATACGAGAGTGATCCTCTGCAGCATATTGAGTAACTTCAGCAAGGCAAGCAGTTTGATCATATCAATCCCATTACTTTTAAAGTCTAATACTTTGTTTGCAAATGATATGTATGCATGCTCTATTTTGTTTTAAACTATCAATCCATTAGTTGATTCTATAGATGCATATTCTGTAGGTAAATTTTAATCTCTACTACTAAGCCTAGGAATATCTTGCTGTGATTTAGAGTTTGTTGGATGATCTCTTATCACTTAGTAGTTTCGTGTTGATATTGCTTAGAAATGCTTAGCTAACGGTAGAATTGGACGGTTATCGACTTGAGTCGATAACTTTGATCACCTAAAATTATTATTACCATTATGCTCAGCACTTTGTGCTTTGTTACTTTGTAAAGTCAAAAACTGAAAATGAAAATGAAATGTTTGAGACTTGGGCACAATGGTTGATGGTGTGATCTTATGGTGTGACTAGAATGGTACCCGGTCAATAAGGACGGAGTTACTTGTGTCACTAAGCCATAGCGATTATTGCATGCTAACCACACGAGGGGGATATGGGACCTCTCTTGACTTAGTACTTTGTTGTGTGTTAGCTCAAAGTCCACAGGAGGTTGTGTGTGTGGTTGGTGTTGAAAAGAAACTTGTGGTTATGTGTTGGGTGGCGGCGGTGGAATCCGGCTTAGGTTCTCACACATCAGGAATATATACAGTTGTTGGGAACTTTACCCTGCCATTGGTAGTTGACTTTCGGCTTCACAATGACTCTGTCTCAACGTGTGGGTTTCTATCCATACAGGGCGACTCGTGGTTAATACACAATATTGGAAATATCTCAGAGGACTTAGCGCGGTTTAAGCATACCAAAGGAAGTGTGTTTGATCTAGTGGCAAAAAGACGGTCTAGCTGTGGTGGGTACATTGGTACACCCTACGCAGGTTCAAACTATTCGAATAGCCTCGCCCCAGGTTATGGACATGCTTGGTAAGGTCGTTAAGAACTAGACTATAACATTTAATTAAAACTTGATGTGGGTGGTATGAATAGGAATTCATGCTATTGTTGTGGTGGCTATTGGGTTAGCCACTTCTGAGGATGTCTTGTTATTTGTTACTTGTATCCGCTGTTTTTGTCAAATAAAAATAGATTGTAAAACTGCTTTAAATCTATTACATTATTGCAAATGAAAACTTGCTTTATGCTGAAAATAAGTCCAGAGCCTCCTCCACTTAAATAAGCTTGCATGTAGCAAATGTATAGGCTGTTACACTACACGTGAAGTCTTATGGAGTACATTTTTGTACTCATTTGCTTTGCTTAACTAATTGTTGCGGGAGGAGAGGCTGATCCCAAGGGATCCACTTTGTGAGTCAGGCGGTGGGTTTGACGACTAGGTTGGCGGTCTGCTGGTTGCCTCCTGTGGGTTAAAAGGCACACTAATTGGCTCTTGTTTATCACCATCTTATGACTTTTGCTTCATTTGTTTATTTATCTCTTAGTGGTTATTTTAGGTCGGCCCCTTTTGTAATTACTCTATTATGTATGTCTTTTGTATTGCTTGTTGTGCTTTGGTTCTATGTGTTGAATGGAATTGATGCACAATTTTGTAAAGGGTATGTGTCTTGCAAGTTCTTGGGAAGTACATGTATCTCGAGGTACAGAATATTTTGTTTGTGATGCTAGGACCCAGTGGATGGTTAAGCATTACAAGCCGAATTTTCCAGGTCCTCACAAGGGCATCCTAAAAACTGTATACTGAGGCATGTACGGCCAGTCCATGTGCTGTAGCATTACCCATAGGGTGTGCGCTGATGTACCCTAGTCTCAATTTAACATATTGCCCTTTTATCGCTTTTTGAAAAATCTATCGTTTCTACTTTCGTAGTTGTGCGGTAATCGTGACTCAAAAATTTTCAAATGACATTATATATTGTCTAATCCAAATTCTAATACCTATAACAGTAAGGGATCAATATTCCAAGGAGATATGTGTAGCAAATAGGATTACAACTAACAATTCCCAATCATAGCATTTTCATACAAAACATACACACATGCATAATAGATTTTACAAAACAAAAGTACAATAAGTAAAATACTAGGATCAACATGATCAAAGGAGGTGCTTGCCTTGCTCATGTTGTTCTGAATAAATGATTAGTTGATCGTCGAAATAATGATTTCGAGAATGTCGACGCCTAATTCAAAAAAAATAGCTCAAAGAATTAAATAACACCGATAAATTCAACAGTGTCCAACATCAAATATTTTACATATTTTGGTAGTTCATGATTTTATATGAATTTACAAACAAAAATCATTTAATTTGGAGTTTATATCGAAAGTTATTAAGGTTTGAATTTTGTTTTGGCTTGGAAAATCCAAACAAAATGAGAAATATGCTTATCTAGAGAAAGTGCATTCTCACAAGATGCACAATTGAGAGTTCACGGCTTTCCAATAAGGAAAGCGTATTCTCCTAACTAAAATCATATTTTCTATTTTCTTTTGATTTTCTTATTAACTTTCGACAAGTGTGGTCCACTTATCGGTGATCTCGATCCTGACACAGCACAAGCATGGGTTCACGAGGTTTTTACTATGCATTTAAAGTAGTGGTCCCGTGATGTCATTATCTCATATGGAGATAATGCTTCGTTTTAATTTTTTGTTAATCTATTGCCTCGATCTCACATATCAACGACTCATGCAATAACTAAACCAATGGCTAATCATTACTTTGTCCTAATGACCAAGATTTAGCTCTTAATGATGTAAGCTGAAGGCGGTCCATTTTGGACACAGAGTAGAAACTACCGATGGTGTTCGTACTTCGCGCTGCATTCGGTCTTGGGAATACCTTAAATGGGTTCCCTGCGTGCTTGCGCCTGCTGGGTACCGAGCGGGCAGGTCGGTGGCTCCTGCGATGGTCACGCGGTGTTGGAGTGGCGTTATTATCTGAGAACGAGCCACAGCGTAAATGAGCAATGCTTCCATCTAAACAATGTGCATATAAGCATCTAATGAAGCGTATTTTCCTCGAGAACTAAAGGCGGTTTTCTTCATTCATTTTTCGGATTTTTATTAACTTACATATAGGGCCTACTTATCCGTGACTCATTATTTTGGTTTATTGATTTTAGTTATAAAATAGAACCGTCCCACATATCATAGACTCACTATTTATTAACTAATGATTTAACCTATTTTTGATTTTATTTAACCGACAATTTGGGTCCCACATGTCGGGCCTCTGGAATTTTAAAACATGTTTTAAAACCGAGAATAGTGCGTGGTCCCACATATTAATGACACATTTACTAAAAACGTTTGAAATTATATTTTTGATTAACTTTCCGCTGGTCCCTTTCATCATTCCTCTCGACCCTATTTAGCCAACGTCATTTAGTGTTAACTAATCCTAATTAGCATTGGGTCCCACCGATTAGAGAGAGAGAAACAGAGCGTTTAAGTCACATGTTGGTCGAAATGACGAAGCTCTCGCCAAGCAATGAATCGACTTCGACTCAGCAAAGGCTCGGGGATGGGTAAAATGGGTCCCTCTCTCGACGGCATGATGCCCTTGGGTGGTGGTGGAGGTCTGAGGCGGTGCTACCGGAGGAAAGGTAGAGCTCCTCGTGTTCAAGGTGGGTTTCACGATGGGAACCGTCGGTGGCAAGAGAGGGTGCACATTGGCTTGGGGAGGCTACAATGATGCTACACGCAAAGGGCTTGGGGACCAATGGTCAGCGAAGAGGCAGGTGACAACACTACGTGGCGGCGCCATGATCGGCCACTTACGAACTCTATGTTCACGCTAGGTAATCCTTCGATCTAATGCGGCGTAAAATCTCTACAGGACTCTGAGAAGCTCACCAAGGTCCTTGAAGGTGCTCTGGGGATGACGAGAGTAACCTTGACGACGCTGGCGATGGCAAGATGAAGGAAGCTTGTGGTAACGGCTCATTGTAGGGATGGAGATGCTACACGAGTGTGCATTAGCTTGTATCGCAGATAGAGGATGGAAGGGTAGAAGGAATCGACCGGAGACTCAATGCGCTTGGATCCTCATCAATCGAGGAAATGCATCGCTGATGCATGGGAGATGAATTACGGTCAAGTGAAGGTCAAGCTCACCGCAACGTTGGAAATGAATATGTCCGAAATGGGTTTGCGCCAGAAGAGTGAAGAAGATGACCTCTTATCCAGCTACTCGGGGTTCAGGAGCTACATGCCACCGAAGAAGAATCGATTGAGGCAAGAAGCATGGTGATCTGGTGGCGAGGGCAAGGAAGCTCACCGAAAGCAAGCGGTCTTGTGAGGCTTGCTCACCGCGCCGAGAACGATGCTTTTGTTCCTACGAACCATAAAGCAGAAGCCTCGATTCTTGGTTGAAGAGAGATTGATGAGCTGGGATTCTTCGTGACACGATTAGTTGGTTTATATACGGGTTAGTAGAGCGTGAGAAATGTGATGAGAAAATACTGGTAGTGGCGAGTATCTCGCGCTCTGCTTGGCGCCTCTGCCAGAGTGTTGGTTAGGCACCATTAAGGGGACGAGTAGCATGGGGAGCCTGTGGAGGTGATGGAAGCGGTGTGAGGCAAAACTATGGTGTGACATAATTCCACTGACACGAAAGCTAGCAAAAGTAGGCGAGGCTTGGCTTAGAAGCAAAAGGCGGCCTAGGGTGGATCGATAAGCTCTAACGCGTGTGGGTCCCACACGTCCAGTAGATGACGAGCACATCTTGTTGCGGGCGTAATGGGCATCAAAGCGAGTGGTTTTGGGCGGCTACGGTTTCATCCTAGAGGTGAGAGGAAATTCAAAACAGCTTTTGAATTTCTAATTTCTAAGCTGAATGTTATTTGGAGTTTTGCAATCGAGCAAACGGAGTCCACCATTTACGGAGATTTTTTGGGAGGGTTCCCGACCCAATATAATTGTTTATGTAAATTTTTATTATTTTAGGTGCTAAGTGATTTTCCCTAAAATTCTCACAAGTGATCGATTGTATGAAATTCCTAAGATTTGTTTTATACAAAAGTTCAAAAATGATGCAAAATAATTTTTCCATATAGAATATTCTCAAAAAATAATTTCTCATTTATTTTTATTATGTCTTCCCAAAAATCACGATTTTTTGGATGTTACCATGCCACCTTTATGGATCGAGAGGGCGTACATACGCTGACGCTACCTTTTAGACCAAAATGACCATATTTTGCTTGACACGACATCTTTTCGCACTAAAAAGACCACCACATTGTTAGGCCACGCACTTTCACCTTTGTAGATCGAGAGGACAACACACTACGACGCCACTATTGAGCACCAAAATGACCACACTTTGCCACGATACCTTTTCAAAAACAAAAGACAACACTAGGTCAAGCCACCTTTTCAGATCAAAAGATAGCACACTATCGAGTTACGCATTCCACCTTTTGCATCAGAAAAACAAAGACACACGCCGATGCTACCTTTTCGATCCAAATAACCACTCTGCCATTTAATTTTTTTCATACCGAAAAAGACAACATACCCAAGGCGCTTCCTTTTTCGTGACGAGATAACCACACTCCACCACGTTAACTTTTTAGGACCGAAGGCAACACCTTTGCGACACTACCTTTTTGTCTTACCGAATAACAACACTCTACTGCATACCTTTCGTAGTTGATGTCTTTGCACTTCTCCTTCCACTCTCAAACGTTACAACCCACTCGCTCATAAAAGGAGAGAGAAAGAAAGGTTGAGCCGAGGACAACACTACACTACTATACCCAACACTTTACTCCAACTTGGTTCACATAACCGAGAGGAAGGAGCTGCTTGACTTGTGGTCAAAGCGCAGTACGCTTAAGATCTTCGAAAAGCATCTAGGCCCCAAAAAATTGTTTTGGTAATTAATGACAATATGTGATTATGGGATTAACAAGTTTATTGAGTGTTTACAAGGTTAAGTCCCATTGGTGAATTTGTTAACGCATAAGTTGCATGCCAAAGGAGAATATGAAGATCCACAAGACTCAAAGTCAGGTACAAATAGTTTAGGTTCCTCGCTTTTCCATTTTACTGGGTCTTAGGAGTTTGGCTGGAAGAGCCTGATTATAGGATAAATGCTTGTACTATTATTAAGAGGATCAAAGCTAGTAGCAATGACAAGATGTTCTTGTGGCATATGGATCAATTTAGGATCATGCATGCATTTGGATTTGAAATTTAAAAATTGATTTGGAGTGGTTTTTGAACTTGTCCACAACTAAATCGGTGTCTGCCTGAATGATATCGGTTATGTACCGAATGCGGATGGATTCGAAATTTGTCTTGGCGGTTCAATAAAACCAAGAAGCGCTACAAACCTGACTTAAACCCTCTCATAGAAATCGATCGTGCGAAAGTCGTGCGCCTATGATTAAATAGATTTTTGATTAAGGCCGTCCGATTTTTATGAGCTGCCTAATTCAAGCGCATATGTGTAAATACTGCCAGAAATCTTCTCGAAATCGATTAGTTCGATTTTGGGAACGGTTGTCTGGCACTGCATGGTCATTCGATTTTTGTTGTGCCGTTCAATATTTCGGAACCATTGCAAATCTTGAGCGAGTCGCATAAACCTCACGATCGGTCATACTGTCGTATAATCGGATCTGACCGGGAAATCGGACGTCTGCGACACTGACTTTGATTCATGGCTGCCCGACCATGCGTTCAACGACTATTAATCTATTTTTAGTATCTGCTGTGTAGCAGCATGGCATCGCGTTGACTGGAGAAGACGATGCAGCACCTTTGCTAACGATCGCTATTGCCCGATTTTCCCGGTAGTTGAGGATTCGTCTCCAACGTCTCTTTGTTGGTGTGGGCTATAAATACTCTTAACCGCTCTAGAACAAGGCTGACTAGAGTTCATTAAAAACATCTATAGAGCTTTGAGAGCCTTAGTGCCCACTCAACACTCAAAACCTCTTGTGCATTCATTGTGAGTTGGTTGAGAATTCATTCAAGTGCATTCATACTCCTGGTTGATCCAATTGCACTTGAGTGTGGTCAAAGTGAAGACCGGTGATCTTTTACTCTTGGAGTGTTGCCGCACTCCTAGACGGCTAGCGGAGAGCACGGTGATCTCTTCAAGAAGATTGTGAAGAGACGGTGCAAGCTTGTGAGTGGTTCGGTGTTCACCATCTCCTGATGCGGAGGAAGAACAACCATAGTGATCGAGGGAAGGCTTAATCGTGGAGCCATTTTGAGGTGTCAAGCTTCCTCAACGTGGACTAGGAAGACCGACAAGTCTTCGATCACCACAGGGAAAAATATCATCGTGTCTTTGTGGTTGCTTCTAGTCCTTACACTTCCGCACTTATATTTCTAGCTTGTGTATTGTGATTAAATTGTTTTGCTAGGAGTATAACTTGTTTAGACTAAGTTATTAATTCGATAAAATTGTTAAATTGTTAAAAGTTTAAAAACCTCCTATTCACCCCCTCTAGTCGGTTATCCTTGATCCTACAAGTGGTATCGAAGCTTGGTCTTCTCATTGATTTAGACTTACAGTCTAAGAGAGAAAGGATGGCTAGTGAGGGAATTGCTATAGAAAGGCTCCTTTCTTTGATGGCTCAAATTATGCTTATTGGAAAATTAAAATGTCAATTTATTTAAAGGCCATGAGTCCGAAGATTTGGAAAATCGTAAATGAGGGATACGTTATGCCTCTTAATCCACTACTCCTCACGGAAGCTTAGAAGGCGTAATGCTCATTTAGATGCCTGTGCTATGAATGCTCTTTTGGCGCTTTGAACGGATGAGTTCAATAGAGTGAGCAATTTGGAAACCGCTCATGATATTTGGACCACCCTCTCAGAAATCCATGAGGGAACATCCACGGTCAAAGAAGCCAAATTGCATAGGCTTCGGATTAAATATGAGACATTCATAATGTTGCCTCACGAAAACATCAATGAGATGTATTCAAGACTCAACAACATTGTGAATGAGCTCAAAAGGCCTTGGGACTAACCTTCTTGATGTTGATGTTGTTACGCAAGATGCTTAGGGCTCTTCCGGATAAGTATGAGACGCTGGTGGCGTTATTTCTCAACTCACCAGGGTTGCCAAGGATGACACCAGCTTAACTTTGGGCAACCTCATCACAAATGAGTTGTTCAAGAAGGACAAGGAAGAGTTATTGGAGACATCTTCCTCAAAGAAGAAGATTACCGCTTTCCAAGCCAAAGCGAATCAAGAAGTGATGATGAGGATGAAGAAGATGAATCAGATGAGGAGTATGCACTTTTGTGAGAAGAATGAAGAGATTCATGAAGAGACTTCCAATCGGCTACAACTTTGACAAGTACAAGAAGGCAGCAATCCTCAAATGATAAGAACTCAAGTAGCAACATTCGATGCTATAATTGTTAAGAGAAGGTCATTATTGCTTCCCCAAGGTTCTCAAAAGAAGGATGAC